>PVLA01003954.1:0-192688 GCA_004027455.1 Hydrochoerus hydrochaeris | reverse complement strand
ATCTTGTTTCTCCATAAATTTCTAGTGACAGTTTTGCAGGATACATCAATCTGGGCTGGAGATTATTTTCTTTCAGGGCTTGGAAGACTTTGATCCAAGCTCTTCTTGATCTGATGGTCTGTGTCGAGAAGTCAGCCATGATCCTGATGGGCTTACCTTTATACGTAATCCATTTCTTTTCTCTGGTGGCTTTTAATATTCTGTTTTTATATTGAATTTCTGGTATCTTGATTATTATATGTCTGGGTGTAGATCTGTTTTGGTTGTAGGTGGCTGGAGTTCAGTATGCCTCACATAACCGAATGTCATTTTCTTTTCCTATGCTTGGGAAGTTTTCCTTAATTATTTCCATGAATAGCCTTTGTAATTCGCCTGTATGTATTCTTGCTTCTTCGTTCACATTTCTTATTCTTAAACTGTAGATCCTCTTTTCATCTTCTAGCCTTTGTATTGCTACTGCCTGTTTCCTTGTTATTTTTAAGAGATCTTTCCTCTCATGATCATACATTGCAAACTTGTCTTCAAGTTTTGATAGTCTATCCTTAGTTTCTTTTAAGGTGTTTTGCCAGCTTTCAATGGAGTTTTTAATTTCCTGGTAGTCTCTTTGAATCTGTTTCATGTATGCTATATTTTCTTTATATTCTTTATCGAATGTTTCTCTCTTTTTTTGTGTGTTCCTCCCTTCTTCTGTCTGTATCTTCCTGAGAGATGCTTCCTGAGAGCATTTTTTTTATTACTCTACTCATATCTCACTTTACCTGGTTTAATATTTCAGTTTTGAGCTCATCTACAAGGTCCCAAAGATATCTCTTAATGTCCATTGAAGCCATGTCTGACATTGCATGTTTGCCACCCTGTCTCCCTTGTTTTTTCTGCTCCCAGATCAGTGCTTTCAGGGTTCTGGGCTGGGGGCCTCCTCCTGCCTCTCTCTCCTGTCATGGCCCTGGCTTCCTCCACACAGGTTAGAGTGCAGGTCCCAGCCCCCTTCCCTGTTGGCCACGTTTCCTCCGAAGCACACTAGCAAGGGACCTCTGCCCTCTCCTGACTGCCCTTGTCACTGAGGTGTAAGCAGTGACTGTTTATGCCTGCCCCTCCCCACCGAGCCAGCCAAACTTCAGGGGCCTTCACCTGGTTAGTGCGTGCTAGGCTCAGGGAATCAATTTGGGATGGCTCACTGGGTCCTGGCCAGGGGTGCAGCCCAGTCCAAGCAAATCCCAGGAATCTGCTCTGGGGAGGGAACAACCAACTGAAGTCATTGTCACTCCCAGTTCAGGCTCCTCTTGCCCGATTCCAACATGTGACCCATTTGGTCATGCCCTTCCCTTGGGGGGGGGGTCTTATTCCCAGCACTGACCATGGATTAATGAAGGTCCCTTTGCCAGTCTGCTCTCTATTGGGCTCACCAACCCCCAACTTCAGCGCTGCTGTGATTCCTGTGAGTGGCAGTGGGAATGAGTTTGGGCAGCTCTGCTGGCCAGCACGGATTCAAGCTGGCACAATTTCAGGCTGGCACAAACTTGGTGGGTCACTGTGAAAATGCTGTGTCCTGTAATTTTTAGCTGTTTCAGTTGTAGTCCCAACATATTTAATGAGCTTTTTTAGTTTTTAATTTCTTCCTGTGTCAAGAGGATCCATCTCCCTCTGTCTGGGTCTCTCCAGGATGTTTTACTCTGGCATATGAGTTGTTTCTCCCTGGAGGCTTTGTATTTTGTTTCTCACTGATTGACCATCTTGACTTCTCCCAAAAACTTTTAGATTAAAACACAGGAAAAAAAAAACACAGGGAAAAGTCTTTATGAAAAATATTTCTTTGTCCAATTCTGGTGTTGCAAGATACCTTGGTCTGGGTAATTAATAAATAATAGAAATTTATTTCTCACGGTTTGGAAGCAGGAAAGTCCAAGATCACAGGGCTAGCAGATCTACCATCTGTTCCATAATGGCATTTCCTTAAGGGTACAATTCCACTCATGGGTGTGGAACCTTTGTGACACCTCTTATATGTTGCACCTTTCAATATCATCAGCTCAGTGATTAAGTTTCAACATATGAATTTTAGAGGTCATAGACATTCACACCATTGTGGTTTCTTAGACCTAACACCAAAGACATTATCTCTACAAGGACAAATTGATGGGGCTGGGAATTGTCTCAGTGGCCAGTGCTTGTCTAGAATGTATGAGGCCAAGTTCGGTCCCTGGCACCACAATAGGGAGGAGAAAAAGTTTTTCCAAAAGAACAAATTGAAAAGTGAATTTCACCAAGATGGAACACTTTCACTCTTCAAATGATACTATTAAGAGATTGAAAAGACAAGCCACGAAGTGGCAGAAAATCTCTTAAAAGTATATGTATAATAAAGGACTCAGACACAGATATACATACACAGTCGAATATCAACAATAAAAATGAAACCAGGCATGGTAGTTCACACCTGCAATCTCAGCACTAAGGGAAGCTGCAGCAGGAGGGTCACAAGTTTAAGTCTCATTTGGCCAACTAAGTGAGACCTTGTCTCAAAATGAAAACTGAAAAAGGAGGCTGGGGATTTAGCTCAGCGGCATAAGCACCTGCCTGACAAGTGCAAGGTCATGAGCTTGATTCCTGGTTCCAAAAATAAAAAATAAAATAAAATAAAAATTGCCATGGATTTAGCTCAGTGGCTCAAGTGCTTGCCAGGTAAATGTGAGGTCATGAGTTCGATCTCCAGTAACCAAAAATAACAAACAAATAAACAAAAAACTAAAGGGTGAGGGTTTTGCTCATTAGCGGAACACCCCTGAGTTCAATCTCTAGTATTGCAAAATAATACTAACAAATAGGAAAATGCACAAAAGATTAAAAGAAATGCTACATTAAAGAAGTATGTGAAAGTGGCTGTGGCCTGGCAAGCCGTGGCTGCTCCAGGGGCGAGAATCATCAACATCTCCTGGGATCTGCGCCATGTTGGAACTTGGGGTGCTGGGAAAACAAGCAGGCAGCTCGCTGCTCTGGTAAGTGGCTGTGAACCTACCAGCACACGGGCTAAGAATCAAACATCCATCCCCCACCCCACCCCACCCCCATTAGCAAGTGGGAGCCTAAGATCTGAGCATCTCTTGTGAGTTTGACTATATGCAATATAGCAAATAAGGGGGATTTCCTTCTACCATCTCTTTGAAGGGAAATATTTTTATCACTCTTTTGCTCTGTTCTGATTAATGGTATTGCTCTATTCAATATTCTGCTCTTATAAGTTCAGTATTTTCTTCAATTTTGCTGTACCTGATTGAAAGAACAACTATTGTGAAGAAAACAAAATATACTATTGTACCTATTACTGATACCCCGGTAACCTGCTGTGAAGTTCTGTACCAATGTCACTACACTGTCTCAGTTGGCTTTGTTCCATCTTGTTCTGCTGTATTTTACTACCTTCAAAATAAAAATAAATAAATAAATTAAATTAAATTTTAAAAAAGTAAATAACAATAACAAAACAGATCAGTAAGATACTGGGCAAGCTGAAACATGATATAACTAAACAGATAATGGACTTAAACAGCAAAAGGAGGAAAAGAAAGTGTTCTAAAGGATATAGCTGCATGTATATTTAAGTGTGTAGGATTGATAACCATGTTGCTAAGTTCTTGTTGGATCAGTGAACAGAACTGTTTGCAGCCTCAGTGTTTGAATGTCCACTTTGCATGCTTTAATTTTGTAACTTGAACAACCATATCTAAGAAGACAATATGTAATTTATCAACTAGTGATTTCTTACTGTTTGTTTTTTTGAACATCTGTATTGTTTCTACCCTTTTTTTCTGTTTTGTCTTTTTTTCTCTTTAAATAAAAATTTAAAAAAAGAAGTATGTGAACAGATGCTAAATTTCAGTCATTAGGGAAATTCAAATTAAGACCACAATGATATGTTATTACTACTGTTAAAATGGCTAAAATTAAAAGTACTGACCATACCAAGCATTGGCAAGCGTGTGGAGAAACGAATTCCCACACACTAATGGAGGGTTTTAACCCACCACTATAACAAATTACCTGACATCAGACACTTAGGAAAGAATGAAGGGCTATTTAGTTCATAGGTTTGGATGCTGAAAGTCCAAACGGTATTGCACAGGCTTTGGCCAAGTCTCTATCATGGATGGCAGGAAAGCCAGCAGGAGAAAGAGTATGTCAGCAGACAAGAGGTCAGAGTGGGAGGTCTTGCTGGGGTCTTGCTGAAGTTCTTCCCAGAAATTCCTGTAAAAGGAGCAACCCCAGGCCACATCTCTCAAAGGCCCCCAGTGCCTCCCAATTCCTCCACCTTGGAGATCAAACCTCCAGTTATGTGAACTTTCAGGAGCACCCAAGTGAAACACATCCAAATCACAGCAGAGAACATGTCACCATCTTAAATTTTTAGAGATACATACTTACTATACAATCCAAGCATTCTGTTTCCTAGATATTTGCATAAGAAAAATAGAAGTATCTAGCTCTATCAGGACTTGTACACAAACATTGGTGATGGTTTACTTGCAGTAGCCCCAGACTGAAAGCAGCCCTAAAGTCTATCAACAGCTAAGTGGACAAAGTGTGATATATCCATACAACAGGTGAGTACTCAACAAAAGGAAATAAATAAACTATTGATACACTCAGCAACATAAATAGATCTAAAAGAAGCATGCTGAGTAAAAGAAACAAAAGAGAAGGATACATATTTTATGGCTCATCTTTCTAAAACTGCAAACTAAGATGCGGTAACAGAAGGTAGATCAGCATTGGCTTGCTAGGGACAGAGAGGGTGGTGAAGCATAGGTGGGAGGTTACTCTGCAGGGGAACACTCAGGAGAGACGGATCTGCTCACTGGCTTGGCCACGGCCATGGTTTCATGCACGAGTGCATATTCAGAGCTCAGCAAATGGTAACATGTTATGTGCGTGCTGATTCTGTTTTGAATGTGCGTGCAGCTGATTCTGTTCATTCAAGCCATATGCATTTTTAAGAGTACATGCTATGGTTCATACGTACAGTGAATATGTAAAGTTCACACAAATCTATTTGTCTTTTCTTTTAATATTTGAATGCAACTATTTTCTATTTATAATATTGTGTTGTAGTAACATAAAATAATTTTGTAATGTAAGAAAAATTTATATATATATAATATTCTTTTGAGACAGGCTTGCTATGTGGTTCACACTGCTTTGAATCCACTATGTAGCCCAGGCTGGCCTTGAACTCACAGTGATTCTCCTGCCTCAGGCTCCCTACCGCTGGGATCACAGGCGTGCACCACCACCTGGTTTGTTGTTGGTATATTCAGGAAAGAACTAATTTTCAGCATTAGAAGGGAGCATTGCACCACAAGAAACAACCAATTTGACAAGAAGATATGTCATTCCTAAGTGTCTACCCTCTTAATAATAAAGATTAAATACATGAAACAAATATTCACAGAAATGACAGGAAT
Organism: Hydrochoerus hydrochaeris; assembly: GCA_004027455.1. Classification (NCBI taxonomy): domain Eukaryota; kingdom Metazoa; phylum Chordata; class Mammalia; order Rodentia; family Hydrochaeridae; genus Hydrochoerus; species Hydrochoerus hydrochaeris. The sequence goes on along the minus strand of PVLA01003954.1, from coordinate 187,232 downwards.
ATTTAATATAAATATTTAATACTATATTTTCAGTGTTTAACACAGAAATATATTTAAACATTTGTAAGGACATAGATTTAAACAAAAATATCAATTTGTTGTTCTCCACTAACAAACTACCTTTCAGAACACTAAACAATTTCAGATTATAATATTTAGATGTACACACAAAACATTATTTACATGTGCACATATCAAGACAGACTATGTATGTTCCTGCAGAAAACAAATTCTAATAAATTTTGAAAGATTGAAACCATGAAAATTTGTTTTGTGACTACTCTTGAATAAATTAGATATTTTCCCCCTAGAGTAAATTAGATATTAATAACAAAAAAGATAACCAAAAATACCTTTTGGAAAACTAAACAACTTGATTGTAAATAACTCAGTCAAACTGAATGATTTGAGCCTCTGTGCTCTTTTCCCATATGAGTGTTCATCGCTATTAATTTCCCTCTTGGCACTGCCTTAGCTACTTCTTATAAGAATTGATAGGTTGTATTTTCATTATCATCCAGTTCTAAGGTTTGGTTTGGTTTGGTTTAATGGTGGGACCGGGAATTGAACCCAACACTAAGCTATATCTGCAGCCCATATTTTATTTTTCGTTTGAAAAGGGCTTATTAACACTCATTTGCAAAGGCTGGGCTCAGACTTGTGATTCTCTTGCCTCAGCCTCCCAGAATGCTGAGATTACAGAAAGGTGCCACAACACCTGGAAAAATTTTTTAAATTCTTACTTTAAGACTTCCTGTTTCACTCACAGATTATTTAAATAGTTAAATGTCATACATTAGGAGATTTTCCTGTTATTTTTCTGTTATTGATTTCTGGTTTAATTCCACTGTGGCTGAAGAACAGACTCTTTATAATTTCTTTTTTTTTAATTTGCTGATATTTGTTTTACCACCTAGGATATGCTCTGTTTTCCACAAGCACTAGAAAGAATGTTATCACACTGTTGTTGGATGGAGCATCCTATGCATATTAGATCCCCGTCGACTGATAGTGATCCCAGTTTCTCTCTCTCCTTGTCAGTTTTCTGCCTACTGGTTCTACCAGTGTTGAGACAAGGATGTGAAAATCTCCAACTATAACTGCAGACTTGTCTGTTTTTATATTTCCTTTGGTTTCGTTAGTTTTTGCTCTGTATAATTTGTGTTGTTTGGTACATGTGCATTTAGAATATTTGGTCTTCTTGGTTTATTATCTCTTAATATCAATATTTAATTTGATATTAATGTAACCACCTCTGCTTTCTTAAATTAGTATTTACACAGTCCATTTTTTTTTTTACTTTGAACCTACCTATATTGCTATATAGAAGTGTGTTTCTTATAACAGTGTATAGTTAGGTAATATTTTATCCACCCTGACAATCTCTGTCTCTTGTTATTCAAATTATTTTCACTGCCATTTTGTCATTTGTTTATACCATTTCTTGTCACTGTTTCCTTTCCCCCAAGCCTTTGTAGGTTATTTGCATGGATTAAATGAAATTGAAAACAAAAGCATATCAAAATTCATAGTCTATAAGTTAAGTGTTTCTAAAGAGGAAATATAACTTTAAGGCTTATATTAGATAGTAATAAAGATTTTGTATCAATGTTCTAAGCATTTATATTAAGAAATAAGAAAAAGAAGACCAAATTGACTATGTAATAAGTACAAGGAAAGGATTAATAGAATGGAAAATAATAATATGGAAAATAGAAAAATTCAGCAAGGACTAATTTGATTATTTGAAATATTTGATAAAATTGATAAATCCTTAACTAGATTGAACAAGGGGAGAAGGAGAGAGAGAGAGGGAGTGCTCAAGTTACCAGTATTAGAAATGAGGGTAGTATATCACTGTAAGGTACAGACATTATAAAACTGTACTAATACATATGACAATTTAGAAGAAATAGATAAATTCCGCCCCAATACAACTTCCCAAAACTGGTCCAAGAAGAAATAAAAAACACTAATACCTCAACATGTATTACAGAATTGAATTCATAATTAAAACCTGGTCCCAAGAGCCTTCACTGGTGGATTCTATCTATGGTGCAAGGAAGGAATAATACCAATCTTACACGAACTCTATTCAAAAGCAAAAAAGGGCAAAGTTTTCCTATTCATTTTATTACCTCAACATGACCCTACTATACCAAGGCCTTATAAGAACATTGCAAAAAATTACAGCCCAAATCCTCATGAACATCACTGTAATCATTTTTAGCAAAATATCAAATTGAGTCCAGAAATAAATAAAGGGGATAATACATCTTGACTAAATGTTTTTTAATCTAGGAGTGAAGGCTAGATCACACTTGAAGACCAATCCACATAATTTACCATTTTAACAGAAGAATCAGAAACATAAGACCACCTCAGTAAATATGGAAAAAACATTTGACAAAACCCACAACATTCCTGGGTTTTTAAAAATTCATCAAAATAGGAATAGAACAGCAGGAAATTTCCTCAATATGATAACACTGAGCTATGAAAATCCAAGAGCTAATGTATTGAATAGTGGAATGTAAATAACTCCACCTAAGTTAGAGAACATGTGAACAATGTCTATTCTTATCATTTGTGTTTAACATTGTGTTAAAGATTTTAGTATAATAAGGCAAGAGAAATAAATGCAATTCATAATAATTGGTCTCAGTGGCACAGTGCCTGCCTGGCAAATGCAAGGTCCTGAGTTCAATTCCTGGTACAAAAAAAAAAATTGGAAATCACTATCAAGAACATACAAAGAACTCAAAAGAATCAGTCCTCCCAAATTTAAGACCCAATCCAAAAATGGGCATCTGAGATGAATATATACTTCTCAGATGAATAAATATGAACAGCAAATAAATATGTGAAAAAATGTTGAACATCACTGCTCATTCAAGTGATGCAAATTAAAACAATATTGAGATTTCACCTTACCCCATAAAGAATGGCTACCTTCAAGAAATCAAGCAATAACAAATACTGGAGGAGCTGTGGGGTAAAAGAAACCCTTCTCCACTTTTGGTGGGAATGCAGACTGGTGCAGCCACTGTGGAAATCAGTGTGGAGATTCCTCAAAAACCTACAATTAGAGATCCCATTCAACTCAGCTATTCCCCTTCTGGGTATTTTCCCAAAAGAATTAAAAACATCATATCACAGTGATATATGTGCACCTATGTTTATAGAAGCACAGTTTGTAATAATCGCCAGATCTTAGAAACAACCTAAATGCCCATTCACTGAGGAATGGATAAAAAAGATTGGGTATTTTATACAATGGAGTACTGCTTAGCCATAAAGAAAAAAAAACTGGAGACTTTTATAGGTAAATGGATGCAACTTGAGACCATAGTCAGTGAAATAAATAAGACACACATGTGTAAACATCATATTGTCTCATTAATGTGAGAAGCTGAAAGAAACAATGTATGTGTATGTATATGTATATTTATACAAAAATAGTTAAGATAGTTAGACTACTGATTTCATTGAAGAGAAAGACTTGTGCTGCTATTGTTCAGACAACTGAATGCACATGTCCTGTGCCCTGGGTGAGTGATTTGGGGATGACAGTGCTCAAGGTATGTACCACTGTTAACCCCTGATTGACATGTTTTGAAATTTTTTTTCTTCTTTTCTTTCTTTTTCTTCTTGAAATAAAATGAATTTGGGAAAAAAGTATTAAAGAAAAAAAGGAAATAATGAATAGCATGTTTTTATTCATACATGATATGCTTGTGTATGTGTAGAGCCCAAAGAAACTGAAAATAAAATAAATAGTACTAGTCAGTTTACTTAGTAAATTGTAGTAGGCAAGATGAATATACTGTACAAAATCAACTGTATCACTAAGCTAACAATTTGGAAGATGAAATTTTAGAAAACATTATAATAGCATAAAATCAATAAGATACATATAAATAAATTTAGTAAAACTGTGCAAGCCCTCTATATCAACAACTATAGAAATCCTGAGGGAAATTAAGAAAATAGAAAGATGCCTAGATGTGCTTCCAGAAAACTGAGTATCTACCCAAATAGATGTATATATTCAATGCCATCTCATCAAAATCCAAAATATTCTTTTGTAAAAATTAACAATCTGATTGTGAAAGTAATGGAGATTTTAATGATTTAGAAGTATCAAAGGGACCAGGGACATAGCTCAGCGGCATAAGTGCCTGCCTGGCAAACACAAGGTCGTGAGTTCGATCCCCGGTACCACACACACACACACACACACAAAATAGAAGTATCAAAGTCATACTGAAAGCAACAAACAGGGTTAGAAGCCAAGGTTTAACCCAAAACCTTTAATAATAAAGATGCACAGGTATTGGCATAAGGGTAGATAAATAAAGTTAATAAAACAATAAACTGACTCAACAAGGAAAAAAATGTCTCCAAAAGGTTGCTGCCACAATAACTGGTTAATCAGCTGGACAAAGCCTATGCCTCATAACATATAGGAAAAGTAATTAGAGATGGATAATACTCTTAAATATAAAGCAAATTACCATGAAATTTCTGGAAAGAAACACAGGATACTATCTTCATGACACGAAATTCAGTAACCACCATTGAAATGCTTAAAGAACCTTATCCTTATCAAAATTAAAACTCTGCCTCTTTGAAAGACACTGTTAACAAAACAGAAAAGCAGCTCACGGACCAGGAGAAAATATTAGCAATACCGAACATATAGCTGACAAAAGACATATATTGAGAATATTTAAGGAATGCCTATAAATCGATAATAAAAAGTAGACAACGTAATAAAAGTTGGACAATAGCCTTGATTAGACCTTTCACTCAAAAAAGAGTATCAGTTGACTAAGAAAAACACAAAGACGTTCAACACCGCTATCCATCTGAGGAGCAGCAAATAAAACTCAAGTGAGATGTCACTTCATACCCAGTGGCCAGACAAGAAAGACAGACAAGACCAAACGATGGCCAACATGAGCATGGTGTGTGGTGGAGTATAGCAGGCTGGCCTGGCTGTGGAGAAGGCTCCGGCAGGCTTCTGTGAAGCTAAGCACACACTGACCCGGGGAGCTCACAGTTTGGCTCTAGGTGTTCCTCACAGAGAAATGAAAACATGTGCCTACCATTATATTTTTCAAGAATATTCAGAATGGCTTTGTTTGTGCTGACTACAATGGGGAACAATCCAAATATTTCCAATAAGAGAATGGGTTTTTTAAAGAAGCTATTCATCTCACTTGCCTGTTTTTTGACAGGCTCTTTTATTTTGGATGATTTACCTTTCGAGTACTTTATCTATTCCAGATATCAGACACTTCTCAGAGGAAGAAACACAATGGCCAATAAACACATGAAAAATAGTTAACGTATCTGGCCATTAGAGAAATGTAAATTAAAGCGACACTGAGATTTCATTTTATACCAGAAAGAATGGTAATCATCGAGAGATCAAATAATATCAAATGCTGACGTGGCTGCAGTGAGCACAGAACCCTACATTTGTGGGAACGAAAGCTACTACAGCCACTATGGAAATCAATATGGAGATTCCTCAGAGAATTAAAAATAGACCTGCTATTCCTCTTCTGTTAAAGACATTACGGTACAGTGACACGTGCATACCAGTGTTTACAGCAGTACAATTAATGATAGCTAAACCCTGGAAGTGGCCTAAATGCCTATCAACATACAAATGGATACAGAAAATGCTGTATCTATACATGATGGAATAGTACTTGGTTATAAAGAAGGACAAGTTTGAGGCATTTGTAGGAAAGTAAATATACCCTGCAAAACAATGCTAAGTGAACTAAATTAGACACACAACTGTAAATACCAGGCGGTTTCTCTCATTTGAACAACGCAAAGTACAAATAAAGAGCAACATAAAACACGGAAAGAAGGAAATAGGGAGAGAGATCTTTTGCAAATGGGAAGGGGACTATGACACGGAGTGGGAGAAGAGGAGGAGGTGACATAAAGAGCTTTCAGGTACTTACTTTGGTATCACATATGCTAAACTTCGAATGATACAGAGAAGATTAGCTGGCCCCTGCACAAGGATAACACAAATTCGTGAAGCGTTCCATACTTTTTTAAGAAAAAAAAAAAGATTTAAGATGTGGCTCGTACATATACCAAACACCCACAATGAACAGAAACATTATATGCCACAAACATGAAATCTGAAATAACAGTAACAATAATGCAAATGGGGACAGGCGATCTGGAGACAGAGGAGGAAGATGTGTGGGGAGGGGGAGGGGAATGAAGAAGAATTAGGATGTGCTGCGTACCCCCTTCCCCTCCTCCACCTTGACCTTTTCCCAACCCCCCGGGCACCCCCATCCGTCCAGCTCCTGATTCCTGCATGCCACTTCGGATGGTGATGTTCTAGGTACTGGGCATCAGAATTTTACAGCACTCTTAACATGAAACAGAAGTTTACAACACTCTTAATTAATATGAGACAGAAGTTTTCCTTTGTTGAAAAATGCCACAGATACAACTGACTAAGTGAAAGAGAAGGGAGACACAGTTTACTTGCTGAATTTTGGAGAGGGAGAGTTGAGACACAGACTCACCCTGGAGTTCAAGCTGGCCTTGAACTCACGGAGCGTCTCCTGGCTCAGCCTCCCATGTGCTGGAATTATAAGCGAGTATCACACTCGGCTTACTGCTGCTGAAATTCCAACAACCATCGTAGGAGTACATCCAATAAGGTCCTTCATCGAAGACTCAGAGTTCAGCAGAAAGGACAATTTTCACCACCAGCACACACTACTTTGCTATAGGGTTTCTTTGCTCTGCCTTTTCCTCCAAAATACACTCAGCGCTGTGTTCTGTGCACTTAAAGTGGTTCAGGCTTGCTATGTATGTATTATCAAAACAATCAAAAGGTCTTTGCAGTTAACACATGGAAAGGATAGTTCACAATATGAAGAGCTTTTTTCCGCCTGCCCTTCAGAAAGGATGCATGAATCACCTCAAGATTTCTTCCCACTGAAGGAGTTCTCTGGCATTTATCCTGAAAATAATAGTGACTTATCTTCAGCGCCAGCTCAGACTTAGTATTGAAAATCCAGAACCACAGATTCTTTCTTCCAAATTTGTTTTGAATCCTCTCTCCCCTCCCCTATCTCTTTATTTGTGATTCTGGGGATTGAATTCAGGGCCTTCACACCAAACCGCACCCCAGTCCTTTTATTTTTCTTTTTTAAGCCAATCTCACAAATTTGCTAGATTTCCCAGGCTAAGCTCAACTTGCAATCTTCCTGCCTCAGCCTCTCGCTGTGCCAGAATTACAGATATGTGCCATCAAACCCAGCTAAATTAGATCTCATTTTTAGTTTGAAAAACTGCTATCATTTAAGTGATTATACTTTTGCATAAATAAAAGCCTTACAGCATTACAATTCTCAAAATAGTATCTCGCAAAGAAAGTTAATTTAAATCTGAATATTATTGAGTGAATTATGTACAGCCATTTGCTTTCTTTGGGTAGTAGAAATATTGTGTGTAGTTTGATTAAGAGTCCTTTAATTACATAAATTATATTGGATGCACCATGGAAGCACGGCTGAAACTGGGCGTTTTGGAAATAGCAGAGGAAAGTTGTGTGTGTCAGCAGCTGTGTTTTCATAGCTTTAAGACAAACGTGAAGTGCCTTGATGTTTTATTACATGAAGGAACTCAAGAGTCACCTGAGCATTTAAGTTGAACTGTTTTAAACAATCAAACATGAGAAAATTTAAGAGATCGGTCTCAAAAAATAATAATAAAAATAAAAGGTCTATCAAGGGGTTGCTTATGTTTTTGGATTTTTGTTTTGTTTTATTTTTTGAGTCTTGCCCCATGTAGCGCAGGCTGGCCTTGAACTCTCAGTGATCCTCCTGCCTCAGTCTCCCCAAGTGCTAGGATTACAGGCATACGCTACCATGTCCAGCTATTTTATGGTTTTTAAACCTTGCCAGATTGTGTCTTCTCTCACCTCATTCCTCAATAGACAACTTCTCCTCCCTGACACAGACGGGACCGGGCAAGGCTGGTAGTCTGGACTCTTTGTAAGAACAGAACATAAAGCTCCGCACCTGTTCCCACGCTGACCTTCCACAAATCCTTTTCCCTTTTGGAACTTTTGTTTGCATTACAATGCATGTGATTAACACCTGCCTCCAAGAACAGACTGAGATAATCGATGAAAACTGGGTCCCTAAAATAAAAGAATTACACAGAGAGAACTGAGAGCAGCAATTGTTCTGTTGTGTTTGTTAGACACGCAGGCTCTGGAACCAGCTGCCCAGATTTGAATCTGACAGCAGAAAACCCAAGTCTCAGTTTCCCCGTTTTAACAATGGGGATTCATAAGCCCATTGAGCACCCACCTCCTGGGTTACCAAGGAGACAGCAGGCTCCCTCCTTGGAGCACCAGCCAGCATTATTACTTTCTAAGATGGTGACCAGTGCTGCAGGCACCAGTCTGTCCTGTGTTCACAGCATGTGCTGGGAAGTTGCCAGGGACCTCTCACTGATGGTAAGAGACCCCAAGTTCCTACCTGTCCCCAGCACAACTTCCTCCTCATTGTAACACCCCATCCCCTCCCACATCCCCACATTCCCTAGGACAAAATCGGGACACCCCTCTTACCCTCTGTGGGGCTCCCAAGTCTGCCTCCTGAAGCCCCAGGCCAGGTTGCATTACTCAGGACAATGCAAAGGCCACCTTGCTGACTGTCCCCCTTGGTCTGTCCTGACACCCTGCTCCAAAGATGCTCCCCAGTTCTGTCAGCACCTGTGACTCCCCATTTTCTACCAAACCAACTCTCATCTCTCAAGACAGCGAGGCCGGCTGTGGCTGGCATATTTCTCTCCTACCTCTCCGGCCTCTTCTTCCTATAATATCTGGTTATGCTGTTTCAGTGGAAGGACCAAAATCTGGCAGTTTCTGATTACATCATCACCTTCCTGCCTTGGGGCCTTTGCTCATGCTGCTGCCTGCAGACTGCCCTCAGTTCTTTCTGTGCTCACGGTTTCCTCCTTACCCTGGGTCTGGTTCTCATTGCCCTCTGTTCAGGGCAGTTTGACCCCCTTGAGCTATACTGAATGTGCCAGCTCAGACAATAAGTAGATTGTCCAAGATTGTCAGGATTTGAACCTAGATCTACCTGGCCTTGAGGCTTTTGTGATTAAGTTCTTGCCAGCCTGAGTACCCCACGGAAGGCCTCCTTGGGGGTGGGGATACAATGGGAGCAAGTGAGGGAGGAGGGTTGTCTCAGAATTTAGCAGGGGTTAAGAGTCCAGGTGTGATGACCCAGGGCACATATTACATGAGTCTATTTATAGGAAATGTCCAGAATAGACAGATCCATAGAAACAGAAAGTAGATTACTGGTTGCCAGGGGCTGGAGAAGAGAATGGGGAGTGACTACCTAATTAATAGAACGGAGGTTTTTGGGGGGCTAATGATAGTGGTGATGATAGCCCAACATCACGAATATATTAAAAACCACAGAACTGTGCACTTTAAAGTGGTTAAAATGGAAAATGTATGCAACATTTACATAGAATATGTAAATTTTGTCTCATTTTTTTTAAAAACACGAGTACCAGCTTGAGATGCGCTCTGCCTGGCTAGGATTCCCCGCTGCACCGTGCACTAGCTGGGTGGGTCCGTGGGCGAGTCACGGCTCTGTGCCTCCTCGTTCCCTGCCTTGGCAGAATGGGGAAATGACAGCACCTGTCACATAGGTTGTCAGCATGGAAGCGACTTAGGACAGCGCCTGGCATGCGGACAGTGCTCTGCGTTGGCTGTGATAATGCCATTTCGGAGAGACGTTCAGGACTTCAACCGTAAGTTGAAGCGTCTCAGAGTCTGGTTCGGGGCGGGGTGGGGGAGGGGAGAGGAGGAGAGGGGGGCAGGGGGGGCAGGGCAAGGATGACTCGTTCTTCCCCAAACATTCCCGCTCAAGGTCCTGTGCACCGAATCATCTGAAAGAGCCTTTGCCTTTACTACCCAAAAAATAAAAAATAAATAAATAAACCTCTACCAGGCGATCCCGGGCGGGGTCGGACGCGCACCGTTCTCCCCCAGGCCCAGCGCCATTGAGCTATACTGAACGTGCCAGCTCAGTCCCCAAGACTGCTGGGCTCTAGGGGAGGTTTTGGCTGCAGCGCGCCGCCTAGTGGCACCTGCGAGCTCGCCATCCGCCCGGGAGGGAGGAGCCAAGCGCCGCCGCCAGCCACCCCCGCAGGAGGCCTCTACAACTGCTTTGGAAATCATAATTGTTACAAAATAGGTACCTTTTATTCGGCTAGATTAGAGGTTCTATGCACATTCCTTTTAATCCCACAGGTAGTTATTATTTCCACTTTACATTTGGAGGAAAGTGATAACTTGGAAGGTTCTGTAAGTGGCCCGAGATCTCCCAGCAGGGCGAGTACCCACAGCCCTGGGGTGCCGGGTCACACAATGGGCTGGATGCCAGCTTCCAGATCTCTGTTTCTTCCACGCACTTCTGGTTCCTGTGAAATGAGAGGCGCCCCTGGAAACCGCTGCAGCCTCCACTGAAGGATCAGACCTGGCTCTAGGACTGATCTCAAAGTAGCCCTAGGGCCCAAAGCCTGCCCGGCCTGAGGCTGCAGGCCCGTAGGCTCTCAAGAAATGAGGGGCCTTGACCAATAGCTCCTCCTCCCCCAGTCTCGTTAACGGATCCACTCAACCAGTAGGGACTGCATCTCTGCCACAAACTTGTGGCAAACAGGAAAGACAAGGCCCCTGCCTTGAAGAGGGTCTTGCGCAGGGGGTGGAGGGGTGGGGGTGGGGAAGGTGTCTTCTTGCTTAATTCCCAGCAGTGCCCCTCCCGGTGAGTCTGATGCACTGGGTGAGTTCCAGCGAAGCTACAAACTGCCCTGCCCTGCCAGCACGCCATCTTCACCCATGCTGGGTGAGGAGTGGTTCAAGGCACAGCACTCAAACATCTGGGCTGGCGAGAAGCCACATCTGCAATGGTTTGACAACAGCAGGTAACTGCAGACAAGCATGGCCCCCGAGACAGGAGTGTGAGGGTGTTATCAAGACATTCCCAAAGTGCCAAACCCCACATAAACCACACACTACCCTATGCAGGAGTCCCCGAGGAACAGCAAGCCCAGGACTTTCAAGCGCATACATGAAAGGGGCGGGGGGTTAGGCTGAAGAGGGAAGCAGGGCAGAATAGACCAACTTCCTTTTGAGCATCCCTACACTTTCCCCCAGGCAGGAATTTAAACTAAGCCATGACACCTGATACTGGGGCTAGTTTGGCTTGCCTAGGTACATGTTCCTGCCTAAACAGCAAAGTTCTAAGACTGGAACTTCTTAGAAAAGGCTTTAGTACCTCACTGGCTGGGTGGGGGTGAATAGGAGGCTGAGCCGGGAATCCTCACATGCCCTGACTCTCTGAGGCCCTCCTGAGTGCTCTAGCACAGTGCCCTTGACCATATGCCTCTGTCCAGGTGACGATGTTCAGGTGCAAGTCTTGGGATCTGTATACTTGAATATGGTTCCTGGCAATACTTAAGAATCTAAACACCTATCGTCTTTAGAGCCATCTGCCCATTTGTGAGTTTAGATGTGTGTGCCAGTGCATGTGTTTGCTTTTTTAGTCTATGGGTGTCTCTGTGGTTGCCAATCTGTGTACATGTGACATTCCTGGAAGGGAGGATCACTGCACCTGTGTGTCCCTGTTGTGTGCTCACTGTGTGTGCATTTACAGATATGCATGAGGCATGCCTGTAACTATGTCTAGGGGTGTATCTCTGCCCCTGGGCTTGCAGTTTGTGGATGGGTGGAGCTGGCTGGGTGTGATCAGCTACTGACTTATCTACTGCCCTGGCCTGGGCTGTTCCAGGCCTGGCTAAAAATAACTCATTTACCTTTGCATACTGACAGCTTTCTAGATTGGCCAAAGTCCTTCTCAGGGAGCCCCACTCCACCCATACCCACCCTTCTAATGCTGGATTCACAGCCAAAGGTGAGGGGGAAGGTGACTGACTGCATACACCACCTCCCCCAGATGCCCCAGGACCCAACTCGGAGGAGGTGCATGAAAGTGTCCTGGCAGTACTACTTCTGTTGCCCCTCTGGGGACCCAGCTGGAACTGTGGAGAGGTGAGGCTCTCCTTACTTCTCTGTCCTTTCCCTACCAACCTGGTCTCTTTCTAGCCATAGGTCTGGCCTCCAAGGCCTTCTCCAATCTATGGGGCACCACTGGGGACACTTGGCCTTACTGCACCTCCCCCTCTCCCCTGGCTCCTGAGTCTGGCTGGACTCTTCTCTGACTTCTGCCACCCATTCCTGAAGTAGCTGGTGGCATCTGTATTTGAGGGCTGATTCCAGATACCAGCTCTGAAAAGAAGGAAAGTCTAAGTCTGGACAGATCAGGGCTAGCAGACATTCCCTCTGGGTGCCAGCCCCTTTGCACGGCCAATTCCGCCCCAGGGAAGGTGTGCGGGGAGGAGACTCCCTGGTTCAGAGGATTTCCATTCAATCTCATCCCCCCTGGCCCCTTCATTCAGTCATTCATTGATTCAAATCTGGCTGATTTGGGCAAATGCTTTACATTTCTGTCTCAGTTCTTCCACCTGTAAAATAGAGCTACAAATAGGGTTGTGAAAATTAGCTGAGATGATGTATATTAAGTGCTTAGTCCTGTGCCTGGCTCACTGGAGGTCTCCACCCCTGATCCACGCTTTGGGTTCTCTCTGGATTTTAGTCCTTAAGTACCACCATCTGTCAAACCTCACCTGGCCCCTCAGGCTCCTGGGCCCAACCCAGGGTGATCAGGACTTTCACCAAGAATCACTCTGGCTGGGAGAGGAGAATCTTGGAAAGAGAGACTACTGACATGTGTACTATACTCTCTCTCTCTCTATCTATCTATATCAAAATTCAATTCCACATTTCCATAAGGAAATATCATTATTCCCCATTTTACAGATGATAATTCAGAGACCAGCATTAGAATGGTTAAGTAACGCTGAGGACAGTGGCACATGCCTGCAATCCCAGCTATTCGAAGGCTGCAGCAGCAGGATTACAAATCTGAGCTCAGCCTGGGCTACTTAGTGAGACCTTGACTCAAAATAAAACATAAAAAGGACTAGGGATATAACTCCGCGATAAAGTGCCTCTGGGTTCGTTCCTTCTCCAGTACATTAAAAAAAAATAGCAAGTTAGTAACTTGTTCAAGGTTACATGGATTAGGGGCAGAGCCTAAATTTGCACTGAGTACAAAACTTAGGGGACTGATTTATAAATCTTGGTTTCAGAGCTCAGGAGAACTCCCAGGAGTCTGGCAGCTCCGCCAAAGTCACGCCACCAGGATGAATCCCATCCATGCTCAAGTCCACCCAGCGGTAAATCCTGCAACCAGCAAGTGGGTACCTGAGATTATCTCACCTAGGAAGCCTTTACAGGAAAGATCCCCACATTTAGAAAGCACAGAGCACACCACAAATGATAGCCCTCCATTCAATCAGAGGTGAAGACTGACACAGCCGTACCAAAGAAGGGCGCAAAATACAGTTCACTGGCTTCGTTTTTTTTTGGAAATTAAAATTTACTGGAGTCCGCTTCCAGCCAGCTTCCAGAGGCCGGGTTTTCCAACCCACTGGGCCCGGCGTTCTTCGAGGTCCCCCCTTGAGGAACCCCAGCTCCGCCCTGGCTGCGCCTGGCAGGCTGTCGAGTACCCCCTGGAAGAGCCCCGTCGGCCCCGCCCTCGGCCACCGGGCCCCGCCCCGTGCGCGCGTAGTCCCGCCTCTCCCGGGCCGCTGACTCTGTCCAGCGAGCGCGCCTCGGCGCTGGCATTGTGGCAGGCGGCGGGGGCCGGCAAGGGCGCCAGAGCCGCAGGGAGCGGCTGGGCGCGGAGAGGCGCACACCCAGACTCGGACGGCGCGGCGCCGGCCGCTGCGAGCGCCACTGAGCGCACTCACCTCCGGTCGCGCAACTTCGGAGGCAGGGCGCAGGAGCACGGGGAGCGCTCGCAGCCCCGCAGCCCGAGGAGCGCAGAGCAGGGCGCCCCGGAGCCTGGCTCCAGAGCGGGCACTGGGCATCCACCGCGTTCCGAGCGCCGGGCGGCCCTCCGCGCAGCCTGGCTGCCGCTGCCCCCACGGAGGGCACGGGCTGGCGCGGGCGGGCGCCGGGGAGGACGGCGAGGAGGAGGCGGCGGCGACGGAGACGGCGGCGGCGAGGCTGGGGCCAGGGAGAGAGCCCCGGGGGAGAGGCGCCCGAGCCGGGCCGCGGGAGCATGTGGGCCCGGAGCGGAGCGCGGGGCGCGCTGCTGCTGGCGCTGCTACTCTGCTGGGACCCAAGGCTGAGCCAAGCAGGTAGGGAACGCTCCGGCTTGGGGGAAGGGCATGCGGGGACCCTGCGCCTCGCTGCTGCGCTCAGCTCCGAAGTTGAGGCGGAGTCGATGCGCCCCGAGAAAGCGGCAGGACGCCCAAGTTAGAAGGCAGATTTCTCTGCCCCGGCAAAGTGGGCGCTGGCGCTGGCGCTGGCGCCGTCGCCGCGCTGGGGATCCTGGCCGGGGGAGGCGGTGGAGTAAGCCGGAAGCTTGACTCCTCTACGGGTGCCTGAGTCAGGGTCTGAGCCTCGGCGAGGAATCACCACCAGCGGACCCTTGGCTCGCGACGTGGCTGGCGACAAAAGCGCCGAAAAGAACCGTCGCTCTGTAAGCCAGGTGTGCGCTCGCTCCTGTTCCCTGCAACTTCCTAGTTCGGGTCCCGGCCAGCACAGCTGCGCGCAGCCCCGACCGCACTCTGCGGCGGGAGGGAGGGAGCGAAGGACCTGCGGAGCTCGGGAGGGGGGGGCTCGGGTCCTGCGCCGGCAGCTGGAGGCCGGGTTGCCTAGCTTTGGCTGTCGATAGGGGGAGGGGCTGAATCCCCTGTATGCATTTTTTCTGAGATCTCGGTGTCCGCAGGTTGCAAGGTGTTTTTTTCCTTAGGTGTTGGTGTGTATCTTGGATGAGGGCAGGGATACATAGTGCTCCGGCCTATTCCTTTTAAGTGGGTCACAGACATTCTCACTGTCCGGGGATTGACCTGGTGCCCTGGCTTCTGTACATCACCTTTTGTGGGCCCAGGAAGAGGCCTTGAGGGGCTTGGTGGGCTCCAAATATAAAGTCCCTAACCCCTCTCTCGCGCCCTGGTTGGATGTGTGTCTCACTTGCCCTGTGGCTGGACCACGCGTCGCTAAGTGAGCTGTCTCCCCGGGAAGGCCAATCTCTGGTACCCAAGCAGGTGACCTGGCTGTTACCCTGTGGGGTGGGGACAAAGGGACGTTCTGCACGAACCCCTCTCCCAGAGTCCTGTAGGATAACTGGGGCAGAACGTGAACTGCAGATGGTGCAGCCGCCCCCTCCCACCTTCCGCCGCGAAGTGGATGGACATCCGCGCTCTCCCCGCAATAGCCAAAGATCCCTCACTCTGAAATTAATGATTCCCACGATCAGCAGCGAGGTCCTGGTTTTAGCGCGCGCACGCACGCGCGCACACACACACACACACACACACACACCCGCCTTTTTTATTTTTCCAAGTCCTGCGTTGTAAAGTTACAACACTCAATCATTTGATCCAAGTTAATTATGATTTGGGCAGACTCGGTATTTAAAGCAGTGTTTTGAAGTCGGAAGGTAATGAGGGGAAAGGGGGAGGTAAGCTGCTGAATGACCAGCCTTGTTTTAAAGGGTGCAGTTAGATGTGGGAGGTGCTGGATTGGGGTGTTGGTTTCTACTTTGAGGGTGTTTGAGAAGGTGATTGAAGGGTACAGTGCAGTCTGTAAATGCCACATGGGCAGGGTTGTGTCTTGGGAAGCTGTTTTTGTACCAGCTAGGCCGTGGAATTGGGAATAAATGCCAAGGTTAGTGAGGGTGGGGGCTCAGCTGGGAGGAAGACAGGAGGGTGGGCCTGGAGTTCTCTGGCTGGGTGGGCTGGGCCAGGAAGTCTGGAGGTGGCCTGCTTGTGCTGCTTAACAAAGCATCCAACCCCACCTTCCTCAGAAGAAACCCCAGGCCCAGGGCTTTGATGGATCTGGGCACGAACCTGTGCCCAGCCAGAAATGGCCTCTAATACCAGGCTTTGATTTCTCACTAGCGAACAGAAGCAGTGCTGGAATTGTGCTCATTACTTAGCACAGCAGGGCCTGCCTGCCCACCAGCCTGGAGAGGGGCCAACTCTAGGGTTGGCCTGAGCCTTCTCTTTGCCCGAATGTGCCGCCCTTAGAAACCTGCCTTGGGGAGGAGAATGTACCCATTCCTCCCACATAACCTTTGTTTTCTAATGCTGAGGGCACAAAGCATCTTTCTTTCAGAATTTTTTGGGGTTTTTCCAATGGATCCATCATGAGTCCCATTTCACCAATGGGGAAAACCAAGGCCAAAGTACTGTCTTTGCCCAAATCTTGCCTTCACTTGACACCAATCCACACCTGCATGCAGAACTCCTGTCCAGTAGTCAGGTGTTTCAAGCCACCCTCGACCCTTCTTTTGAGCCCTGCCCATCACCTGCCCCAAGTCTCTTGTCAAGGAGAGACTTGTCCCTACCTAGAGCTTTCCTGGGTGTCCAGACTCCTGTGAAGTGGGGATTCCTCTCTCCTCTTCCCTCCACCCCATCCCCAGAATATGGCAGTGAGCTTCCTTTATAGCCTGAGAATTTTTTTAAGCTACAAAGTTTAATGGTGGAGAAATCAAAACTAGAACCATAAAACCTCAGGCCCTTAAAAAGATGTCAGCAAGTGGCTGGCCAGAGGAGGCCCCTTCAAAAGCTCTGGCTGGCCCTGGGGATCCCTCCAGTTCCCCACTCAGGGCTTCCTAGAGCTTTTAATGAACCCTTCTTTTGTCTCTGGCTGGGACGATGGAGAAGGAATGGAAGTATCATAATACTTCTTTTTCTTTTTAAGGTGCAATTAAAATCAGTGTTTTCCTACCATCTTGATGGTGTGTGTATGCCTGTGCTGTGTGGTGACTTGTCTTCATTTCCCTCTACACTATAGCAAACACCCATCTCACTTAAATGGAAAATCAAGTATCTTAATGGGCTTTCTCATTAACATGAAAGTACCACTACAGGGGAAGAATTTCTCTGTAATCTCTCTCTTGCAGATCTGTCTCCTCCCCACTCCCCAACAGGAGATTCTGTAGGACCAAACAATTCCCCTGTTCCTAATCCATTTATTTAACTGCTGAAACTTGGAGACAGGCTTTTCCACTTTCCCAAGGTCACCGAGACTCTGGTAAGAGTCAGGACTTGAACTCCATCCTCATAAACTTAGTCTGGTGCCAGAGTGGAGGTATTCAAATTGAGTCACCACCTCAGGCAGCTAAAGATAGAGTTGATGGTTGCTTTGGTAGCCAAGTTAGACTGAGATTTGTAGCAGGATGGGGAAAATGTGTCAATTTGCAAACCAGGAGAGATACAGCCAGGCAGGACAGAGGTCTGGAGTGACTTTGTGAAACCTGGCTAGTGGTCAAAGGTAGTTCCAAACCCCCAGGCACACCCTGACCTCTTAGCAACTTCCCTGACCTGGCGAAGGGAAGACAGGTTGCAAACCAAGCTCCCTTGGGCTGCAAATGCCAAATGGCATTGTAAGGCTCTGCACCCTTTTGTATAACTGGGGACACAATGTTTTTGTGTTTTGGGATCTCAAGCCTTCCACAGCCCAGATGGCGGTTGAGTTTGTCCTGGACTGAAGGTGCCCTTCCTGGCTGTTGCCTGAGATAAGCTTGACCTCCCAACTCCCCTTCTCTGAGCTGAAGGCTGCTTCTGGGGGTTGTATGCTGCCCAGGCCTTTGCACGTGAGCATGAGGCAAACTGGATCCTTTCCATCCCAAGCCCTTGGAGAAGAAAGTTAGTGATTCTGGGAGGACAGTACTGCAGGCTTGCTTTACACTATTATACTCCCTGTTACACTATTGTCTTTTGAACCTCAGAGCTGGATCAAAGATGACTTGTAGCCCACTGAGACCTGCAGGAAAGGACAAGAGGTCTGGGTTCTAGGCTGAATTGGTGGCCCTGGACCCAGAGAAACTGCTGCCCCCGCAGATGCCCGCACCTCGGGGTATGGGGAGGTTGCCACCCAGGCCTGAGCTGGCACATTTGCCGGCCCTTCTCTTCCTCCTCACCAGTTTCCTAAACAGCTTCCACAAATGGAGTCATTAAAGCTGTGAAGGCAAAATGAAACCAAACAAGAGCGTTCTGTGCTTTTCTTTCTTTTTAAAAACATTAAAAATACTGTAATTAGAATAATTGAAGGAGGGGCCTTCTCTAGTGAGCCGGTAAGGACCGGTGCTTCCCACCCTGCTTGGCTCCTGGAGTTGAGGCCGGAGCGCCACTTCCTGACCCCTTTAGACCTGCCCACCTGGACAGTTGGGAAACTCACCCATCCTAACCCCAGGCCAAGGCATTTTGGCGAACCCACCCACTCTGGAGCTTTGAGGAAAAAGACTGACATCCTGAGCTGACTATGGCCTTGCCTGAGTTGGTGACGCGATAGATGGGAACTCTGGCCCAGAGCAACCCCCGCCACCTCTCCTCCGGTGGACAAGCCCTGACAGCTGGCTAAGCCACAGGTCCCCGTGGTGCCCCTTCTTTCGCTTGGCTCCTGGTCTTTGACGATGCTAATGGTAGCAAAAAACAGAAACAAAAAACCGTTTGCTAAAGTGCAAGTGTAAATCAGCGCCCCACCCCCTCCCCCCACTTCCTTCTTCCAAAAGTGCTGGGTTGCTAGAAGCTCCTGGATGCACCCCTTTTTGGACAAAGCCGCCTGATTAGCATCTCTGCGGCTTGGGGGCTGGATTTAGCACTGCCTCGCTGGTGTGGTGCCTGCCTCACCTGGAGTCCAGTCTTTGTGCGAGGTGGCCCTGCTCCCCACTCTCTCTCCTGCCCCTCTTGTCCCCCTCTTCCCTCTCTTCTTCCTTGCCACCTCCCTCCCCAACTGAGCTAAATCGGTCTGCTGGAGCCCCGGGAGCTCTAACGCTACCGCCTCCCGCCTCATTTGTGAGCGCAGCGCTGCAGTTCCCGGAGCCCCCTGCTTCTCACCTCCCGGAACAGGCTGCCCCTGGCGGGCACCTCGCAACTTCCCCTGCGCCCAGCACTCACTTCTGGGGAAAGCAGTCTGTGGGTGTGAGCACGTGTACAAGGCGTGTTTGTGTAGGGGGATGTGTATTAGAAGGGTGGGTGGTGGGCACCGCAGCTCGTGAGGGTATTTTAAGTGTGCGGAAGGGTGGGTTGTGTTGGGTTTTGTGGCTGTTGTACGAGGATATGTGTGAGCGTGCACACTGTGATATGGTCCAGGTGGTAGTGTTAGTGTATAAGTAGGTGTATGTAATGGGGGGCAGTGAGTCACCCCCAGGCCTGGAAGTGCCTGCTTTGTGGTCTGCTGGGAATGCCTCTTCATTGGGACCCTGGCCCACTGCCCTTTGGCCTGAGGAGACCTGGGTTTGACCTGCATGCACCTGCCCAGGCTGTCTAAGCAGGGTGAGCCGGAAACCAACCCTGCTGTTAAGAGGGCAGGAGCACCCTTCCCTGTTGAGGAGTACCTTTCCCTGTCAGCTTGAAGTGGGTCTCAGGTCTCTAGAGAGACAAGGACAATGGCCCTAGATGGGCCTGAGCCTAGCTCATGAGCTTGAGCTGCTGCTCCCAGATCAGTGTCCCATCCTGGGCCTCCAAAATCTGCTCCCGTCTTACCCAGAGCCATGGCAGGAGCTGCAGTTTGGAGGTCCGCTCTGTGACCTGGCTCCTGCTTCTGTTTATCTCCCTCCAAAGGGAGCAACAGTGGGTGAGGTGTCCTCTGGAATTTGCTGGGGAGGGGGTGCTGACTGAGGGGCTGCCTGATGGGAAGCAGCTCCCAGGCTAGTGGGGCAGTAGGGGCAGGCAGGGCAGAATCCTGGGGCTCTTGAGTGGAAGCAATTGAAAGAAAGGAGACAAGAGTGCACACACGCACATGCACACCAGACTCTGCTTCTGACATCACAAAGGTTTTCCCAGCCTTCTCGGCTCTGTCCACACTGAGGACCAACTCCAAGATAAGATGTGTGGTCCAGAGGTGGGGACATGTACAAGAAAGTCACAGTCCCGCCAATGCATGTGCTGCTTTACAGCCTACAGAGTCCTTTTTTGGCGGGGTGTGGGAGACTCACTTTGTCCTGAAAGACCCCCGTGGTGGAGTGGATGCCCATTTGGGAAGCTGGAGAGGTGGACTGCTCAGGCCTTAAGTCCATCGCTGTGGGCTGCGCTGATGTGCTCTCCTGAAATGTTAAATGACATTCTAAGAGTCTCAGAGGCAACCTGAAGACAGCAGCCAGCGTGGGGAGGAGCAGAGCACAGCTGAGAGTGAAGCTCCTGATTCTTGGGTTTCCTGGCAGCAGTGCTGTGAGTCAGGCGTGGCTCCTTTCTGTCTTTCCCAGAACATTTCCTGGAGAGGATGGGGTGGGGATAGCTGACTATCTGGGGCACCTGGGCACTATGTCATTCCCAACTCTCTCACTCATGAAGAGTGTGGCCCTGCCAGCATTCCAGCTGGCTACCAACTTGGGATGGGCACCGGTCCTTGGGGAACTACTCTTATCTCCATTTCCACCACCTCCACCCCCAGCATCCCAGTTCCACTGAATGGGGTGGCCTTGGGGCTTTGCTCGCTGGCTCTCCTTGATGAAATGCACCTGGCAGTGGAAGAAGCCCAGCAAACACCTGCGCAGCACCAGGGGCTCAGAGCAGGGAAGGAGGCGAGGAAGGAGCCAGTCAGAGGCCAGGGCTCCCTCACCATCACCCTCAGTGCCCCAGGCCCTAGGCACATCCCTATTCACATACCCCCTGGGGTGGGGGGCCAGGGCCAGGGTAGCTGGCACTGTGAGGAGCTTAACAAAGCCTCCCAGCGTTGCCACTTGCTAACTCGGTCCCCTCAGGCGATTCATCTAACTGTGCTATGCTCAGTTTCATCATCTTCTGCAAAATGAGAATAACCATAACATCCTCGCAGAATCTTTTGAGGTTCAGATGAGCTAATGTATAATAAAGCCCTTAGCACAGTGCCCAGCACACGGTGGCCACTGGGCTGTTGGTGTACAGTTGGCTCAGGAGAAGCCTTGCCAGGCAGAGTCCGAGTTGCTTTCCTCCAAGGGACTGAAGAGTGAGGAGGAGCAAGCAGCAAGGCTGGGGTCTGAAGTCCAGCAGTTCCTGGCCTAGAGTGAAAACCAGTCCTCATCCTTCTTCTGCTATGAGACCTTGGACCAGCGCCTTTTCCTCTCCAAGTCTGGGTTGGCTGGTGTCTTTCCCTATCTGGAAGTTTGGAGTCCAGGAGAAGTGGGAGGCTGATCCTTAATGGCCATGGGGTTTTCTGTCCAGTTCTATTCAAAGAGACCTCAGCAACCAGCAAGGGGGCTGAGGCCCAGAACCACTTATGTTTACAGAGGCCCCTCCAGAAAGTCAATATATCGACTGGAATGCCCTTGTGCACATTATGGGCCCAGAGAGAGAGAGAGAGAGAGAGAGAGAGAGAGAGAGAGAGAGAGAATGTATGTGTGTGTCTTTCTCTCTCAAATCACCCTTCAGGACCTCAGTCCCCTTCTTCTGTTCCCTATGCACTTCCTGCCTCAAAGACTGAGCCCCAGGAGGCAGGGAAGGACCCCACCCACTGGCAAGACAGCCTGGGTGCTAGGGGCCCTGGGAAGGGTGTCATGAGGACAGACTGCCCAGATCACTCACTTCTTGATACGGAAGCTGAGGAGCCCTGGTCATCCCAGATCCTGGAATACCAGCCCAGCCCTGCATTCATTCACTGATCATATACCAACTCCAGGGGCTGAGATAGGCAAAGCTTTGGCCTGACCCTTGAAGGATTGATGGGTTTTGTGTCACTTTTTAAAATATGAAGCATGTGCCCGGCCTGTGATGCTGGGGTCCAAGGCAAGGGTGTGGTTTTGCAACAGAGAGAGACTCATTTAAAAACAACCCAAGATATATGTTCTGGGAGGAGTCCAGGCCTGTTTAGAGGACATGCTGTATAGTCAGACTGTTTGGGTTCAAATCCAAGTACCTGCCATCTGGATGTGTGTCCTAGAGCAAGTTGCTTATCCTCACTCAGCTTCCGTTTCTTCAAGTGTGGAATTTTGAATAGCACCAATCTCATCGGATTGTTGTAGGGATAAATATGATAGTGCATAAAAGTACTTTTCACATTCTAAAGTGTTCGGTAACAGTCACTATCAACATCGATGCCTAGTATTGAGTGGCATGACAAGAAATGCCTATGATGTTGGTCTTGTAGTCCTGGGTGGTCGGGAAAGAATTCCTGGAGGAGAAAAGGATGGTTCTTGAGTGGTCGTTGAAAGATAAGCAGAGATAGGGCAGGAGAGGGCAGGTGCTCCTTGGAAACAGGACTTCTGGGACCAGAGAGCTCTTCTCAGTACCCCAAAGGGCCCAAATCTTTAGACTCGATAGGACTTGAATCTTCTCATGCCTGAGTCAGGGGATCCCACTTACTGCATCCCCGCTTTCTCCCGAGAAGGGGCATGTGAGCGGAGCCCATTTCCAGTGCCTTTCTCCTCTTCCTGCCATGGCCTACCCATCTGGTGGGGGCCAGGCCTTTAGTCTCTGGCAAGACAAGAAGAGAACAGAGTTCCTGGTAGCAGCATCTAGGTTGGTTAGTGAGCCACGGAATGAACCAGGGGGAGGAAAGAGGCCACTCTGCTCCTGGTGCCTACCCTGCCACCCTGGCCCCACAGCAGATGGAGCGTCTTCTGCTGCCATCCCTGGAGCCTACAGCCCCTAGAGGCCCCAAGTGGCGTCTGGAGGCATTACCCGCATCAGGAGACAGCTGAAGGATGGCAGCCCTTTAATGTGATCAGAGGCGCCCAGCCAGCCAGCCTGGGGCCTGGGCACCCATGGAGATGCAGAGTTTACAAGAAGTGGAGTCAGAAATTCCAGGAAGGTTGTTTCTGGTCCCACCCCACCCTGTCGCTGGTCATTCTGGGTCACAGTAGGGGAGATGAGGTTGCAGACCCAGGGAGCAGAGCCCTCACAGGGAGCACCCCAGCATCCCTCCCCCTGTCCTTGCCACATGCCAGGATGTCCCCAGAGGCAGGGTCAGCAGTGGGAGGACATGGAGAGCAGTAGGGACACTATGTAACAAGGGAGGCTCGGTCCGATGCTCTCACTTGTATGTCTCTGGCACCGATGCGGTGCTCAGGACATGTAGGATGCGTGAATGGAGAATCCAGGCTCAGGCCTCACCCAGGAACGTGGTGTGATTTGTCCCTGTCATGTGTGGACTTGCTGGTGTGGACAAGTAACCAAAGGATTGGGAGAGTCCCATTCTTTTGCTGTGTGCCCTCTTGCTTTCCTGTTCCTCTTGTTGGCCACACTTGTGCCTGCTGCCTTTCTCTGGAAGCCAGAACCAAGTCCTCAGTGGTCAGAGTCCCTTCCCTAAAGCAGTGGAGCCACAGGAATTAATTCAGTTTTGCTGTCCTGCGTTCTGGTGTGAGGAAAGCAGTGTGTGACGTCTGCTGGGCCTGTGCGCTTTGTACTTCCCTGCATGGTGACCTGTACAAGACACGTGGCCCAGGCCCCTTTAAATGTTTCCTGTTCATATGCCTAAGCCCACTGATTACTCCTAGTGGCTCTAGAGAATGCCCCCTGCATGGACACAGGTGCGCAGTGTGGACCAAAAGGGTGCATCTGCAGGCCAGTGGCCGGGGGCTGACTCCAGGCCCCTCCCCACCATAGCAACTGCCACCAGCTTCTTGGCAGGAGCTGAGCTTGGTACAGGAGAGTGGACCTGGCCACAGGGCCTGGCTGTTCCCTGGCACGACGTCCAGCACTAACATTCATGGAACATCCCTGGGAGATTAAACATCCCTAGGCCCTTGGCCGAGGCAGCATTAAACCTGGACCAGCTTCTGCCTTCACAGTTGGGTGACCACTGGCCCCTGCCAGGAGTCCCTGCCACAGGCTGATCTGGAATTCCTGCCTGGTAGTCCAGGACAGCCAGAGCTGGAGACTGTGAACCCTATAGTAAATATGATCTGGCCTCACATTTTCCAGCTAGTCCATCCCTCTTCTGGACAGACAGACCCACGTGCATGCAAGCACACACACAGACACACACACATGCATACATGCATACCCATGCATGAAGGAAAGGGAGGGAGAAGGGAAGGAAGGGCAGAAAGGCCCTGAACTAAGAACTAGAAAGCCTGAACTCTAATCCCAGCTATGCAGCTCATCTGCTGGGTGTAACTGGGCCAGTCATTTGCCTTCTCTTATGCTTTTGTCCAAATAAACAAGGTCCATCCTGGATTCAAAGCCTAGGTTCAAGCTCTGGCTCCATTGCTAACTACAAACCCCTGAGCCTGCATCTTATTGTATAGGAGGCCCCTGATTGGCTGGTGGGGAGATTAAATGAGCTGGGCAAAGACAGTAAAAGTCAGTTTCCTACACTGCAAGGGAAGCTACCCACAAATTGTGGGTCACTCTCCTTCCTTCCCTTCTCTCCTTCCCTTCCTTGTATCCACTTGTTATGGGGAGTACTGGACATAAGGTAGATTGGGTATCCAGGGGTCTGAGATTCCTCCCCACACCTCCATCACACCTGGCTGTTGATGGCCCATGAAGTGACTTGGTGACTATCTGGGGATTTTCAGTAAGGACTAAGAGGCTAAGAGCTTCAGCTCAAAAGCCAAGCCTGCCCTTGTGTGATGGGCAAATCATTCACTTGCTTTGAGTCTCAATTTACCCATCAGCAATAGGAACAAACTAAGCCAAATGCCAGGCAGGGACAAGTAAGAAAGCATCAGAGAGCTGCTTTGATGTCCATCCTCCAAACCCTGAGAGGCTGCAGTCTGTGAGAGACCATGTTCCATTTCTAGGCTGGAACCTGCACACTGCCTGCTGGTGGCTGGGCCCTGGCCTCTCTCTGTGCCTGGTCAGCCATGGCTGTAGAGCCAAATGCCAGAAAGCCTGGGTCACTTCCCATCCCTCTCCATGCCTTGCCGCATGTCCAGCACTCCAGAGCAGAGATGCCCGGGTGCCATGTCAAGGACAGTTAGCATCAGTGCCTGCTCGAATGCGAGCTGGGCCAGCACACCATCTGCCACGCCCGCCGGAGGTTCTGTGAGCCACAGCCCGTGGTGCATTCTTAGAAATTGGGGCAGGAAGGATTGGGTAGGCTCAGAGCTCCTCTGCCCGCCTCGCCCTGGGATGGACTTCATTCTCCACATTGCATGTGCCTGTCCAGACCCTGAGAAGGAAAGGCTGAGGAGGAGACAGGACCAGGTGGCCTTGAGGACTGATCACTTCCCTGCCACTGGGCTCCAAGATGTCCCGCCAACACTGTCTGCTGATGGCCCCTCGCAGACTCACAGCATTTCTTTGTTAAGCCTGGGCTAATTAAGGAGGACTATGTGCCCTTCTAGGAAGTAAGGGCAGGGTCCCCTGATGCCTCTCCTTCCCGCCTGTCTTCCCCTTCGCACTAATGTGCAATGCTGCCCACATATCATTAGTGCTTAGAAGCCTTGACACCCAAGATCTCATCCTGTCTCCATTTGCTAGCAGTGTGCTGGTGACTAGGTGATGTTGCCATTGTGGTCTCATCTTCTTTATCTGAGAAATGGGATTAGTGAATCTTGCTCCACATGGCCTTCTAAGGACCGAATCATGTCACTCACGTGGGAAACAGAGAAAAGGAAACATAGCCATAATGCTGGCTGTGATCATTGGTGTCCAATTGCATCCTCTCTTTCATTTCAAAATCATGCATCCTCATCAAATCTGATTTATTCCAGGCATACAAGTTTGGTTCAAAATTAGCCCATTAAGGATCTAAGCCAGGTGGCATAGTCCTGTAAGTCTAGCACTCTGCAAGGGAGGCAAAAAGATTGCAGGTTCAAGCCTAGCACAAACAATGTAGTGAGACCTTGTCTCCACAGTGGGGGAGGCTGGGGGTGCAAAGGTTCCAGGTTCAGTCCTGAGTACCCCCTGCTTGTGTTTAACCCGTTAACACTGATAACATTGACACCATAGGTCAAATCAGTGTCGTGTATCATTATTAAAGAATTTAAGGAAGCTGAGTGTGGTGCAGGCCTGTAATCCCAGTACTCAGGAAGCTGAAGCAGGAAGATCTTTGCAAATTCAAGACCAGTCTGGGCTACATATTGAGCTCAAGGCCAGCATGAACTGCATAGCAAGACCCTGTCTCAAAAAGACAAAAAGAAGAAGAAGAGGAAGAGGAGGAGGAGGAACTTAATGAGGACCAGGGATATAACTCAGTGGTACAGCAGCTGCCTGGCAAGTGCAAGGTTGTAAGTTCGATTCCTGTTTTATTAAAAAAAAAAACAAAACAAAAACCTTAAAGAAACAAAATCATGTAATTGTTTCCATGGAGTCTGAAAACACTTTGGACAAAATCCTATACTTGTTCATGGCATAAGCACTCAGGAAAATAAGAATTAAGGGACTTATTTTAGCACAATCACAATATATATAAATCTCCTAGTCCCCAAGGCAGAGTCTTGTTTATGGGGAAGACATAAACAAGACTCTGTTTCATTCAGATCAGTGACAGACAGACCCCGCCATCTCTGCTGTAGCCATTAGCCTATGAAGCAGGAGAAATCAATTAGAAGCATAAGAAGAGGTTAAAGAACAAGTAAAACTCTTCCTGCCAAAGAGTAAAACGTATGATAATGCCTCTGTAATTTAAACCGTGTGGCAAAGTACATGGATTGGCAAATACATAACAGAAAGTCCAGAACTAGACCCAAATGTGTATGGAAATGGAGTACAGGACCAAGGCAGTTTCTCAGATCACTGGGGTGAAGGTAGGCTTTTTAATAAATGGTGCTAGACAACTGTGTGGCCATTCAGAAAAAGGTAACCTTTGATGCATGTGTCACATTATACAGAAAAATAAAGTACACCGGGATTAGGGCCAAACTGCAAACAGGGATCCAACTACTGAATGAAAACACAGGTAATTTCTCCAGGAAAGACTTTTAACCAATGATTCAGAAGCCAGAGGCAATAAAATAAAAGGTTGATCATTTTTAGTGCATACAATTTCTAAAATTTTTTTGAAAAAAGAATTGCAAAATACCTTACAGACAAAAGACTGGGCTGGGAGTATAGCTCAGTGGTGGCATGCAGAAGGCCAGCAGTTCAATCCTCACTACCAAAAAGTCAATAGACTACATATTTGGTAAACTGAGAGAAAAGATCTTGTGACATATACAGACCATATACAATGGGCAAAAATGTGTATAAAGCCCTGGTATATAAGGGAATCTCAAATATGAAGGGATCCAAACTTGACAGAAAGATAGGAATAAAGACACAACTCACAGAAAATACACAAGAGTGACTTTCAAACTCATGCATATAAAGTATTCACTTAACACAAACCTGTGAGCTGAGCAGGAGTGATGTACACCTTGTAATCTCTCAGGTGGCTGAGGAGGCTGAAGCAGGGGTATGGCAAGTCCAAGCCTAGCCCAGGTTACATAGCAAGATCATGTGTCAAAATTAAAAGAAAAAAAAATTAAAGGGGCTAGGGATGTGGCTCAATGCAAAGACACTAGGTTCAATCCCTAATATCACGAATAATTAAAACATGTGATATCATTTCTCACTTATCAGACTGGAAGACGTTAAACACCGGGACCATGTTGAGGAGGACATTCAGACATCTCTGGTGGGAAGGCAAATTGGCTCAGCCTTTTGGATTGGCAATTTGGTGGTACCTAACAAAACCACTTACAGTGGTACCTCAGTGCATGAACTTAATTTGTTCTGCAATCTAAGTAAAGATGGCCAGGTTTCTGTTTGTGTGAGAAAGACGATCACGGTTGTGTTTGTCACCTGATGTAGAGTTTGCAAACAGAAATAAAATTTTACCAAGCACTTTTGTTTGCAAACCAAATTGTTCGTAAAGGAAAGCATTTCTGAACCAAGGCACTGCTGTACACACTTACCTTTCCGCTCCACAAGCCCACTTCTAGCAATCTTCCCTGATGGCACACTTTCTTCAGTACAAAAATACAGGTACACAGAGTTAACTCATTGCACTATTGAAAATAACCTGAATGCCTTAAGGATGTAGGTGAATGGACAGGTGGGAGTACTACATAGCTGTGAAAAGGAATAATAAAGCTCTCAGTGGACTGATACAGAGAGACTTCTAGGATTTACAGATGAAAGAAGCAAGGTAGACGTGCCCCATTTTGTGAAAAAGACCTGAAAGACACCCCTTTCTTGTTGTCTGTTACTGGCTTTGCATGTGTGTGTGCACACAGACACTGAAAAGGGCACACCAGAGATGGAATCCTTGCACCTGCTAGACATAGTGCTCCACCATTGAGCTCCAGCCCCGGCCCTGGTCCTGGCCTCTTGAGGCTTCCTCTCAGAGGCTCCTCCCCATTCTGCTCATGGATCCAAGCAGCAAGTCCCCTCTGCTGGCCCAGTATGGATGGTGGCTTCCGCTCTTGTTGGTCATGAGCGCATCCCTTCAGCTGTTTGGGCTCAGTGTCCTCTTCTGTAAGGCAGGGATTATGAATCCCATGCCACTTGCTTCACAGGTGAGAGGCAGGACGGATGCATGGCAATTAATTCACATGTGCATAAAGGGCTTTGCTTGCTGTGCAGTGTAATTTTATCTGTCATTTATATACAAGATATCCAAGCTGCTCTCTGGGCCCTCGGTGAGTCTCTTGTCAGGGAGTCTCTTCCATTCATTGCAGTGCTGTGGAAGATGATGAGGGGCCGTTTCACTTTCTGTCACCTTGGCCGTACGAGTCCATCCACAGGGCCTCCACCTGTGTGCCAGGTGTATCGTAGGCCTTCTGAGGCCTTGGCCTGTCTCCTGTTCGAGCTTGAATGCACAAGGAACACCATGAGGCCTGCTCTGAGCTCATGTTGGTCATTTTGCACATGCTGTCTCCTTTGGTCCTTGTGATGACCCTGGGAAGAAAAGATTTCAGCAGAAGAGCGCAGGGTGGGGGCTTGGGCAAGTGAAGTGATCTGCCTAGTGTCAGCCTTCAGTGCCAGAGCCCGGTCTGGTTTAACCCTGCTCCTTCTATGAGCTCACCCACATCCACTCCCCAAAGCAGGGGCCAGTCTTTTCCCTGTGTGCCTCCTTCACATTCCAAAAAGTGCTGGATGCTTGGTGATTATGTGTGGAGTGATTGGGTGCTGAGTGAACCATGAACTTGGATGTGTGTGGTAAAGTACAGACTCCCCCACCTGTGAGACTGTGGTCACATACAGAGCTGCCAGCCGACGGACTGTGCTTTCCTGCTAACCAGTCCCACGCAGTGTCACACAGCCCCTTTGTCATCTGAAGGGTGGCCTGAGCAAGTGTGTTTCAGTGCAGCTCCAGGGGTGGGTCATTGAAGCCCAGAGGGGAGGGACTGAGCCAGACCTCAGGAAGGACCTTGGCAGATCTGTGGAAGGTGAGATTCCCAGAAAGCCATGCTCAGGTCTGAGAGCACTGCCTACCAGTCAATAAGTTGCTATTACACCCTTGACAGTGCCCTCCACCCGCCCGGATCCTGTGGGCTTGCAGGAGAGGGGGCAGGGCTGGCTGAGGGTCTGAGTCTCCCAGGGTAGGAGCACTGGACCTTCAGAGCAAACCATCCTCTTCTGCCCATCCTGGCCCACTGGACTAGTACACTTGCCCATTCCCGGAGGCCCCGGTCTCTGCTGGAAAGGGCAGCAGAACAGAAATCCCTACTTGGGGTGTCTTCACCTCACTTCCCTGGGTTTCTTTTCCATGGCTTCTTCTGGGAATTCTAGTGTCCCTGGGGCAGAAGGTGCCATCCTTGGAGCTTTTCAGGCACTGCAGCCCGGATGACTTCAGGTATGGTTAATCTTGATCATCAACTGGATTTGGCTTGAGAGGTGCCTAAGAGATTAAACTGCTGAGTGGGTGGGTCACAGGGGCCTGACCTTGGGGACTGTATCTGATCCCTGCCCCCTTCCTCTTGGGATCATCTGTCCTCTGCTTCCTGGATGTCGTGAGTTGGGCAGTTTTGCTCTGCCAGGCCCTCCACCCTGCTGTTTCTGTCTTGGGGCACACGGAATGAAACTGTGAACCAAAATAAAGCTCTCCTCCTGAGAGCCCTAGGCATCGGGTATTTTGTCCCAGCAACAGAAAAATGACTGATAAACCCTTCAAAGGGGCAAGTGTCCAGGTGAGGGTGGTGCCCTCATGGCTCATGGCTCATGCAGAGCCACCTGTGCATCAGCTCTGAGTTAATTTCCAGCCCCATGGTGTCTCCACACTGAGGTTTCTGCTCCCCTTTTGCAGCTGGAGGAAGTGAGGCAGATGTGGAGAGAGGGTGACCAGAGTTACCTCCTCGGGGTGCTAAGGTTGCTGTCTGTTTTTCACCCACACCAGCACTTTCCCACTCTTGCTGTGAGTTGGTGACTGAGAAAGACTAATAAGAAGCATTCTAGATTATTCTGGGTTATCCTGTTTCCCCTCAGCAGGAGCCTAGGAGCAGGGGCTCTAGCTCTGACTGGGCAGGACCTGTTCCCCAGGTGGGAACTCACCTCCAATTCCGTGGCACAGAGGGAAGCTGCTGATTCCAGACATTCTGCAAAGCTGAAACCAAGGGACCGGACTATGCCACAAGGTGGAAATCGGTTCAGCCAGGGAAGGCCAGTGGCCAAGTTAAGAATAAGATTACAGTAGTCATTTCTCCTGGTGACCCAGTGACCAGCTTGCTTCTCCTGGGCAGGGACATTCTAAAGACTCCCAGCTACCTTCTCTCGCCCACTCTGCCCTCTCAGCCCATCGGGTCTCTGACCCTGGGGACCTGAGCCATCCCTCCATGCCCAGAGTGTGTCATACTCCTCCTCTGGATGCTCCTGTCGGGGGACAGCTGGGGCCAGTCTTCCTTAGAAGGGAAATTCCAGATCCCACTAAATTCCATATTCCATGGCCTTATCTGGCACCATTCTGTCTGGCCTTTGATGGGCTCCCCAGTGTGAGAGGAAAGACTTTCCTAGCCCCGCTCCCTGGGTGTGCCCCGGGCTTGCACCCTGGCTGGAACACACAGGTTATTTACAGGAGAGCAACTGGCAACTGGCATTTGGAGGTGGAGGGGCAGCCAGTGAGCTCCCCCGCAGGGAAGTCTTTGTCCTGTTTAACCCTTTCAGGGCTGAGATGCCACATTCAAGCCGTTTGCTTCCCCTCTCTGAGCCTGTTTCCCCACCTGTTAAATGTGAGGGTGGCGGAGTAAAATGAGAGGGGCAGAGTAGTGGGTCCCCGTTTCTTACCGCCTTCAGCTCTATGTTGTTGTCTAAAGTTCCCTGAGCCCAACAGCCTGTAGAATTTCCTGAGGGGCCGATGGGGCAGCTGTGACCACCACTGGCCTGTCCCAAGCATTTGTAGTCCAGCCAGAAGCCCTTAAACACGGCACAGTAACAGATTGACAATAATGAGGGTTCTGTGCTCGCAGGGACAGGCTGTGCCTCCCACACCCGTGAAGGTGTCCTTTTGTGGGGTGCCTCCCTGGGCTTGCTGTGGCTGGCTCCCCATCCTCCAGGTGGGTCAGATAGTACCTCCCGGCCCTGCGCCTCTCTCACTTCTCTACCACCTTCAGGATTGTCATGTGTGCCCAAGCATATGTGTCCACTGGCTTAGCACACCAGGAGAGCAGGACCTTGCCGCACACTCCATAATGCACCCCAGGGCCCAGAACCGTGCCCTGTACAGAGCGCACCCTCGGTAAATAGCCTACATTGTACGTAAGAGTCAGGTTTTGAGAATCTGGGCCAGGCTTGGGCATAGGGACTTTGGCAAGTCACAATAGCTAATTCTAGGTGGGTGTTTTCCAACCTTAGCTGGACAATACATCAGCTGGCACTTAGATCTACCTGGAGATTCTGGCCGGCAGCGTGTAAGGCCAGGCGTGGACATTGGGACTATTCAGTTTTCTATTGCACAGCTGAAGTACAAGATCCCAGAATCAGGTGATTTCCAATGCCTCTGATCCAAGTTTCTGCCCTACAAGGTTAAGCCACCATGAGTTCCACATGGCAGAGGTGACTGATTCTCCATCAAGGTGTTTGTCTCACCAAACCCTCCTGGGACAGTAGATGCCCTTGTTGGTGAGTGTAGAGTCTCTGGCTCCTCTCATGACTTCCCAGGCTGGTGGCCCCGGGCCCCAAAAACCCCAGCACCTCCTTTTCCTGTCAAGACAGCTGAGCTGTGTTGGAACCTGTCTCTTCTCCTCCCCTGATAGCACATAGTTTTAAATAAGATCTTCATTTACCAGAAGTTCACACTACAGTTGATGTGTTACATGAGAAGCAGCAGCAATCTCGTGCTCAGGGGGGTGCTGTTCTGAGACGCAGGCAGAGGGGGCTGGAGGAGATGTGATCCCAGGGCAGTGTGTGAGGGAGGAGGAACTCATGGAATCCGAGCTGGTGGCCAGCCCCAGCCCTGGCAGTGCCAGGCTCCTCTTGGCTCAGCATGTGGCTGATGGGGGAGGTACCACTGCTCTGTGAGCTGACCTCAGGCTGCTGGAAGGCCTGGAGCCGGATGGCGTATGATGTCACCACAAGTTCCGCCAGTTGGCACCCCCAGCATTGCGCTGGGTCATTTACATGTCATCAGCCAGTTAATAAGGGACTCTTGCTGATTTATTAGTTGCCTTCTGCCTTCCTTGGAAGATGTGACAAGGAAGGGATTTGATGATCAGGGGCAGTCATCAGTCCCCATCCTGCCTCTGTTCTGCCCAGCCCAACCCAGCCCATGCAGAACATAAATGAATAAACAGATTCCAGTTGTGTGGGACTTTACGATTTCCCTGGTGTTTCCTGCAATCCGCCCAGCCAGACCGTGCGGTGGGTCTGATAATTTTGCTTGTGCAGAGTATTGGGAAACTGAGGCATGGAGAGTCTGGGTGTCTTGCACACAAAGCTGTGACCTTTGCACCCAGCTCTGCCTGCACCTGGCTGGGACCAGCAGGTAGGCCAGTGTCACAACTCTAAATGTGGTCTAGGGTATTTTTACTCCCACAGCACGTGTCTCTTCTGATGGGCCTGAAAGCTGAGAAATCAAGGATCAAGGACTATTTGCCCTGTGACCTTGAGCTAGTCTGCTTCTGCCTCGGGCCTCTGTTTCCCTGAAGATAAACAAAGAGTTTGTTTTGGCTTCTTTCGGAAGGTGGAGCTTCCAGCTTTCCCTTGCAGGTTTTCCAGTGCAGCCTGACTGAGGAGGTGGGGGAAGCAGGTCCTGCACCAGACCCATCACAGAGGCTGCGGAACAAGGCTGATGTGCCTGTAATAAATACTGAGCTGACAGATGCTAAGCCGCATCCCCAACCTATGAATAAATAAAAAGTTGCTCAGAATAACAGCCCGGAAAAGCTGGAGGCTCCAGCCAGCTCTCACCTTTGCCCCTTCCTTTGGTCAGACCTGTTCGCCTACCCGTCTCACCTCCTCTCCTTCCCCTCCCTGGTCTCCCTCTCAAACCCCAAAGGTGGCTGCTATCCCTTGCCTGGGTTTAGTTCACTGCCTTGCAGTCTATAGAATTCCCCTTAACCACCAGCCCCCCAGCTGCCACAGCAGCTGAGGAGAACTAGATCCTGCAGATGACAGCTAGGGGACAGGCCAGCCAAGCCCTCAGGGCTGGGGCTGGGACACCTGGAAGCCCCATGCCTTTAATGCCCAACCCAGCCAACCAAAAGGCTGCCCTTCTCTGTCAGGATCCTTGCTGGCATTTCCTCCTCTGTTCTCCTTGCCTAAGACATGCACTGGTCACTACTTTGGGTGAGGCCATCAAGAAATTAGGATCAACTTCCACACAGGTGGCCCAAGGGTGCTCCATAAAGCATGGGCACACGTTTGAGTTTCTTTGATTATGCTGTGTGAGTATATGTGTTTCCTGGTGCGCACGCTCTCCCCCACCCCCCAGCCCAGCCCCCTTCTCTATCTGTCTTTTTTTTTCTGGCTCTCTTTTTGTTGCAATTCCAGTTTCTCAGAGGCAGAGCCCCAACTGTTAGGTCAAGTGTAAAATCACAGAATGTTAGAGTTGAAAAGACATCACCCTGTTTTATAGGCAAGGATGCTGAGACCAGGGCCAGTGGGGAGTTGAGTACACTTGCCCAGGGCCACATAGCCAGAAAGTGGCAGAGACTGGATTTGAACCCAGATCTAGGACTTAAGTCCTTGTCTACCACTTGACACTGCTCTCCTTGGGCTTTTGCTGGGTCCCACACAGACAAGGCTTTATCCTCAGGGTTCAGCCTGGACCCAGAAGTCCTGGCCAGGAAATCCATTTGGTGAGTCCTGTGATTTATAGACCACCCTGGGGACACAGGGCCGCATCAGAAAACCTGCTTTCCACTCTGAGAAGGGCCCTGTGCTTCCCGAGTGGCATTTTCTAGAGGGTACCTTACACAGGATCCCAGCAACGGGTACAGGGCACTATTCCCTGCAGTTAGGTGAGAGCTCCAAACTGGAGCTGGGCAGAAAACTTGGCCGGTCTCATTGCTCCAATGGGGCACAGGCACTTCATGCCCCGCTCCTGGGGGGCTGGGCACATCAGCCCCCTGTAGGGGCTCCAGACCAGTCTGACCACATCGGGGAGAGCTGTGCTGAGAGCTGGCTGGAGGGGGCAAGATTGGACATCCGGGTCTCCTCCCCAGCAGGCCAGATTCCTGTCAGTCTGGTCCAGGACCAGCCACCCCTCCCCCATTTCCCCAGGGCCCAGGGGGGTCCCCTCCACCCTCTCAGGCTGCAGATGCTGGGCTGCAGTGGGCCTCCCTGCCCCACTGCTGCTGCTGACATTCCGTCCTAGAAGATAAGGATCCTGTCTGGCGCCTGAGTGCTTTTTTTCCTCTTTCTTTCCGAATCTGTTCCCTGATTATCTGCAGACAGCCCCTCACTAGGGGGCCATGAGGGAGGGGGCCCAGACCTCAGAGAAAGACAGGAGGGGTGGGACTGAGGGAGGCCCAGCAGCCACCAACCAACCACCCCCACTGGCCAGGCCCCCTCCACCCAGTGCCATTTGCTAAGCCAGAGCTGAGCCACCAGCTCAGTGTGGAGCTGAGGACTGTTTTCCCTGGGTCAGACTGATCCACTTCAAGTGGATATGTGGCCTGGGGGCCATGCCAGCGTGGGCCGGGGTGGGGACAGAGGGTGGGGTCACTTCCGTGGTCAGCGTTCCTCAGCACTGGGCCTGGACTATGCCCAGAGGGGATGTGGTGGAGGCTGAGCCAGCCAGACAGGCCACATCCTGTGGGAGATGTTGGCTCTTCTCAGGCCAGACAGGGACGGAGGACAATTAGGGACGGGAATGGTGTCCTGTGGAGCTCCCAGAGTCCAGCCGACAGGTCTGAGGACTGATCCCGAGGATGGCCAGGGCTGCTATGACCCCTGACCTTAGCCTGAAAACCAGGGGCTGCTCCCCACCAGCTGGCCTGAGACCAGCACCTCACTTAGGCAGCGTACAGACGGAGGGGACAATTCAGATCATAAGGGAGCAGCCTCACCTGTCCCACTGGCACATCGGAATCTCTGTTGTCTCTTGGAGTCTGCATTGTAACCTCACAGCAATGCACCTTGGGAGCCCTAGGTTCAGAACCATGCTCAGCCACTAACATGCTGTATGACTCTGGACAAGTTCCTGTCCTTCTCTGGACCTGACACATGTCAGCTGAGAACGTGAAGAGGTGGGATGGGAGCAGGAGGAAACAATGGAGACAGGAGCCCACACACACCCTGTCTCCTAAGTTTCAAACGCCCCAGGGTTATTGAGTATCTTCATGAGATATTGGCTTGGAGTAGAAGTCACATAAATAGGAGTCCCACCCTGGCCAGGACCCTGGGACTGGGGAAAGCCAGTTGAGGAGGCGTAGCAGGTTCCCTCCAGGGCAGTTAAGACACTGCAAGCTTTGAAAAAGAACTCACATTTTCCCTACCCCCAATCTCCCTACCCCCTAAAAATCCATTTGGGGGAAGGGAAGCGATGATGCAAGATCATTTTTTATGGCTTCCTGGCCCCAGAGCCGGGGCCTGAGGATCAAGTGGTGCAGCTGGATTCCTGGGCCTCCCCCTTGGAGCCTTTCAGCTTTAAATATGCAGCCCAGGGCTGGGAGGAGCCGGCTGTTAAGCTGTCAGTACAGCACCCACTTAGAGAGTCTTCAAGTGCTTCTCAAAGGCAAGCTGGGCGCAGGCTTTCCCCACCCCATCTTGACCTCCACGCCCAATCCCCTACTGAGGGAGCCTCTGGCCACTTGGGCACCCTCCCCAACCTCACCGTGAGCTGTGCTGGGGTTGCCTCTCTGTTGTGCTTCTCTTGGGGGAATGGATGGGGAGGCTCAGGGTCAGGAGCCCCTGAAGCTTTGTGGTGGCCTCAAGAGCCCAAGAGGACCCCCTTACTCCTGAGAACACCCCCTTCCCATGCATAGTCCCCTTCTCTGTGCCTAGGTCCAAGGGGACCCAAAACTGTCCCCCAAGGAACTCATGAGATTCTGCTTTGGATTGAGATAGATGCCCTTGTAGGAGAGCTCACACTTTCTCTTCTACAGAAGAGAAGTGTCCAGCTGAGAGGCTGGACATCCCCCTGGGGAGAGTGGGCAAAGGGCCCTTTCCAGAGTGGAGGAAGACCAGGGTCCCAGGGTGGCTGTGGAGCAGCACAGGTCAAGGAGAGTTGATCCCTTCCAGTGTGGAGTCCCTGGTAAGCAGAGGCCCCTGGAGACCAGGTCCACATTCCCCAAGGACCCCTTTTTCTTGATCATACTCATGGACAAGCTCTGGCAACAGACTGGGTTCAGATCCCATTCTCCCCACTAATTGGCCAGGTGTCCCTGACAAATTATTTAGCTCATCTGAGTTATTCATTCATCTTCAACCGCAAAAGGAATTAATAGCAATCGGGCCCATAATGTGATCATGAAATTTCAGTGAGAGCGTACAGAAGGAGCAGTCTCCCTCCTCGCTTAGGGGTCTCTGGCATCAGTAGCCCTGATGGAAACCTGTGTCTGCCTGTCCTAACCACCAACCCTTACTGACTGATCGCCCGCCTCCCTAGACCTCAGTTTCCTCCTCTGTAGAGTACAGGTAAGAGCAGAGAAAATCCGAGGAGTCCACACATGAAAGCCCTCCGACAAAGCCTGGCACGTCCCACGTGCAGTGACCAGGGAAGTGCTTGCACGCCAGGGCAAAGTAGGTGTGCAGTCAAGTTTGTGCTGGAAGCCTTCTGTCTCAGCGGTGGCTTCTATAATGGAAGGAGCAGCTTTATGGGAAGTAGGGATACTCCTTACTGGGGCTTTCTAAGTCCTTCTGTCTTTGGAAACATTCAGCTAGGTGGGTCTGGAGAAGGAGGGGTGGTAACCTGAACTGAGGAGGGGGAGAGAGGCCATTGTCGCCCAGGTAATTGGGCACTGGGAGCCTCCTCTGTCTTCCCACAGGGTGGGAGGGAAGGCAGCTTCCTTTGCCTTGCCTCACCTCATTAACTTCACCACAAATAGCCCAACTCCCTGGGACTCCCTCAGGCAGAAATCTGGGGTGGTTCAGAGCTGAGTAAATGGGAGTATTATCGTTAAAACCAAGAAGGCAGTGGTCCCCAGCCCAGGTGGACAGCCTGTTTCCTGTTGGACCCCAGCCTGCCTTCCTGTGAGATGGAGCTGCAGGCAGAGCGCAAGTAGACCCTTCCAGAGTTTAGTCAAGGCTCACGGAGGTAGAACTGTGCAGGGGTCACTCCAGGGCTGCTCCACCTTTGCAGCAGAGGGCTTCCCAGCTACCATCACCCGCCTCGCAATGTCCAGTGTTGCCCATAGACCTAGCGAGAGCTATATGGCCCCTTCGCACTCTGTTTTCCTCGCTTCTGTGTCTTCTCTCCACTGTGGCAAGCTCAAGCCATGGACACAAGTCTGTCGTATGTGTCCCCCATGTCCACCCAGGCTTTGGAGGGAAGGGTCTGGCCTTTCTTGTACTCAGTCCTGCAAACTGAGGCCTGCTAACTGTGTGCTTGCTTCCCTCTCTTGGGCTGCCCTGGTCTGGTGGTGGGGAGGGTCAGGTCAGGTTTGAATGGCCTAAGCCCCTGCTCTGTCCTTAGGGAGGTTGTAACCCAAGTACAGCCAAATGCTCTCATCAAGTAAGTGCCCAGAGCCTCTCTCTTTCTGGACTAAAGTTGGGCTGACAAGCAGCAGAATAGTTTGGGGGTTATGGGATGGGAAGGCTCCCGCAAAAACCGGGTTATGGGGGAAGGGTCCCTGCAGGTCCCAAGGTCGTGCGCAGGGAATGAATGAAGCAGAGGAGAATGGCAAGGCAGCAGGCTGTGGTCCTAGTCGTGAGGAGCTCCTTACGCTGGTCTCCGGCAGGTCCCTTTGTCATCTCACGCTCCCCATCCCCAGCAGTTCTTACCCTATGAGGGCAGTGACGGTCTGTGGGACCTGAGGGTCTGCCAGAGTGCCTGCTGTGCCCTTCCCAGCGCTGATGTTAGTATTTGATGCATAGCAGGACAGAGCCCAGCTGGAGTAGCCTTTTGCAAGAGCACAGTGCCCTGGACAGTGGGCAGCAAGGCCCTGCTGAGGGAGTGGGCCCCAGATGGGGCTGTCCCAACGCCCAGGTTCCTTAGGCCAGTGTCCCAGATTTCTGACCCGTGAGTTCTGTGTGAGCATGCACAGACCTGGCCTGGGCAGGAATGTGTCAACTCTAGGCACATAATTTGCCAGGCCTGTCTGCAGGGAGCTGGTGATCTTGAGGGAACTGGCCTTGAATGTGTGGAAATTGAACGGAGGCCCTTTGTGGTCATGTGGGGGACAGGGTAGACTGGACTGGGGTGGGGTGGGGCTGTGGTAGATGCGGCTCCTGCATGACAGACCTAGGATCCTCAGGACGGGCAGGAAGGTTGTCTGGGAAGGAGGATCATGGTCCCTGGCAACTGGGGGCCCCAGCCATGCCCATTGCTGCTCATAGCCTAGCTCTGGCAGGCTCAAGCTGTGGGCAAGAGCCAGAAGGTAGGTGTGGATGGCAAGGTCGGGAAGGTCTCATCCCGACCTCCAGTCCTGCTTTGTGCTTCCCAAGACTCCACACAATGGCTTCCGTCCAGGGTCACAAGTGACTAAAGGCCATCAGCAATGATTTCCTCTGGGCCCAGCAGACACTGTCCTCCCACATCCTGGCTACCTCTCTGCTACTCCGTCTCTTTTCTAAGGGACCCAGGGGAGGATGGGGCAGGGGAAAAGCAGAGGCGTGTTCAAGATTTCTGGCCATCTGTCTGTCTAGGCAGACAGAATGGCTGTGGCTGAGAATCCAGAATGAGGTTCTTTAGCAGCCCATAAAAGAGACAAGGCAGGCTCCTGGGTACCAGTCTGCAGGGCCCAAGAAGGCTTCTGGGGGGGGGACTCCTGCCTGGAGGGCAAGTCCTGCAGTGGCCTTCTAAGCCTCTGGTAATTTAACAGTCTGGGAGTTAGGATTCTGGGAACTGTTGGTTGGTCTGGGTTTGGAGTGGCAGCGAGTCCATTACCCAGGTGTGCTGGGAACTCTTCTGTGCGTGCTGCCTGTGTGGACACCATTGTAGGAGGAACTGTACCCCACTTTAACAGATGAGGATGCTGAGGCTCAGAGAAATCAGGCACCTGGTTGGTGTTTCACATCCTGGACCCGAATCTCCTAAGGCCCCTGTGTCTTGAGGACCAATTGTCTGTGACTCACACAGCTAGAGGGGAGGCTGCCTCAGCAGCCCTAAAAACCTATGTCCAAAGAGCCCCCTCAAGGGATGGTAACTGAGTGGCTGCCACAGTTGCTCCCACCTGGACTCCTACGAAAGCTTCTGACACCTTCCTTCTGTCTGCTCTGCAACCCTACCCTGTCATGTGAGAGAGCCAGCTTGGGTCACAGAACCAGGTGGCCGATGGCATCCACAGTAGCACGGGTCTTCCTAGGGAAGAAGCCAGGGACCATAGTGGGCACTGGGACCAAGAACTGGACCTTGGGACTGACCTTGCTGCCCTCCTCTGGAGAGCGCTACTCAGGAAGCCAGGGCCCCCATTGACCGAGAAGAGGGAGCGCAGAGGGGGAAAGGTGCTTATCAAACTTATCTCACTGCCCCCAGGCAGACTGGGACCTTGAACTGCTGGACTTGAACAAGACAGAGGTCACTGGCACCAAGACCCCAGGCCCATCTCCCCATTGGCCTGGCATTTCACCCAAGGCAATGCCCCAAACC
The DNA here is from genome assembly GCA_004027455.1 of Hydrochoerus hydrochaeris. NCBI lineage: Eukaryota > Metazoa > Chordata > Mammalia > Rodentia > Hydrochaeridae > Hydrochoerus > Hydrochoerus hydrochaeris. The sequence goes on along the minus strand of PVLA01003954.1, from coordinate 147,034 downwards.
ACTCAGTGCCACCCAAGGACAAGATCACAGGGGTGTCCCTGGGCCATCAGGTGAAGCCAGGTCCATTGTAGTCAGAAACTCCCAACAATGGGGATTATAACAGTCCGGGTGGCATTCTGCATATCATGGCGGATCTACTAATAGCCTGATGAGGTTTTCATTGGCGTAGCGTCCCCTGGCAAGGAGGAGAGAAGCACTGGCTGGCAGTGAAATGCTCACACTCAGCCCAATGCCCAGAGAGCCTGCAGAGCAGCTGCCCTGCCCGTCTGCTTTGTGGAGCCCTGATGCCTTTCTGGGTTTGGAGTGAATGGGGAGTGATGTCCGGTGGGCCAGTTTGTCTCAGTCTCTTATGGTCTCCTTCCTGAGTGATACCCACTGACCAAGTCCTGGACTTGCTGCTTCACATGAGTGTACCCCACCTTGCCAGCTGCTAAGATGGTCCCCCTTGTACAGATGAAACTGTATAGTCATAACGTAGTAAAACCCATTATAAGGTGCTTTGAGGTCCCAGAGCAAGTTCCATCAAAAGAGGGGAACCCACCGAGAGAAAGGAGAGGCCAAACAGGCAGCTCCTTCTTTATCTACATTCTGCGTCATTAGGCCAGGATGCCCTCTTCTCCCTTGGAGGCAGGGAGGGTACCAGGGACTACTGACTGCCTCTCCAGTCCCCTGAGAGGGACAGAGACAGAGACAGTGCATGGACACAAGCTCTCCAGGGAATCTTTGCAGCTGGAATGCAGTGATCCTGAAGTTCAGGCCTTTGTATGGCTATTGTCCCTGCATGGCCCTGGTTGTCCTGCATAGTGTCATGGCTCTGGCCTGGTAGAACAGGAGTGTCTGCTGTCCCTTTGTGCCACGTCTGTTCCTGTGGAGCCCTAGGTCTCAGATTATGGTCGGTGGTTCCCGGAAGCCAACACATTTGTATAGGAGGCACCTTGGTGGGGTCTGGGTGGGGAAAGAGTTGGCCATGTGTGCTACCCTTTGTGCCCTGGGCTCGGTCCTGCTAGCCATAGAATAGCAGGTGTGCCCCTACCCTGCAGCAGGTAGGAGCATGGGACACCAGATGAGGACCCCAGCTCATTCACTGAGCTCTCTGGGAGCTACTTCAGTGCCAAGCAGAAAGAACCTGGGCTTTGTGCTTCATTTCCCATTTACCCACCTTTCTCAAGAGCATCCCTGTGGTGATAGAAATGTCTGCACTGTGCAAATATGGCAGCTACTTAGGGCTACGGACCACTGGAAACACGGCTAGTGTGGGGAAGGAACAAAACTCCTGATTTCAGTTAACAGCCCCATATGGCTAGTGACCACCAGTTTGGAGCATACAGCGCTGAAGGCTTCTGGGAAGTTGTCATCCATCAAGTGCCCAGCACATAGTAGCCACTCAGCCGGGATTGGTTCCCTTCTCCTTCCCAGGACTGTAGTCAAGATTTAAGAGACTGGAAGGCTTCTCTGCTTGTCCCAAGAGGGCCTTCTGCACCTGGGAGGGAAAAAAATAACACCTACAACAGTGGTCACCTAAGGTCATAGGGCAGGGACCACTTTTAATCTGGACCTCATAATAACATTTGTTGAGTGCTAACCGAACACTAAGCACAGTGTGAGGGACCTTACTTGTCACGCTACTTAGCTCTTGAGGCTAAGCATTGTTCTCATTTTATGGTTGAGCACATTGAGAGCCACACCGAGCACATGGCTTGCCCAAGGTGACAGAGCCAGGGTGTAGTAGCACCAGGATCTGCACCCAAGTGTCCGTTTCCAGAGTCTGTGCTCTTGGCCCAAACTCACATTGCTATATTTACTTATTCACCACATACTCTTCCTGGTTCAGGAGTGGGCTAGAAATTTTGGAGACCAGAAATGCATAACAGGGGGCCCCTTGAAGGACCCCACTTGCCTCTGTACCTCACTTTGCCGCACAGGTGACATATGCCCCAGTGTACAACCAAGAAGAGCCCCATGGTCTCCATGGGGTGGTGGCAGGTCTTTTCATGCAGCCTGGGCCAGTGCCCCACAGGGCAAAGTGGCTGCCCACACTGAAAACACTCGCGTGATGTGGTCATACCCAGAACGTGAGTCCTGAGGTTTGACATTGTCTCGCAAAATGACACCCAGCACCTTGCCTGTCACTGAACACCACAAAAGGCCTGCAGTGTGTATCAGCTGGACAGATATTCTCTAGTGCTCTCTCCTGGGAGCCAAGCAGGAGGGTTACACCCCACTTTACAGAGGAGGAAACCAAGGCAGGAGGTGATGAAGACCCAGGACAGAGCAGGTTGGCTCTGCTCCTGAGGAGCCGGCCCGTCCGCATCTCCTTCAGCTGCTGGTCTAGGATCACCAGGGAGCAGGTGGAAGGAAAACAGAGGGGGAAGGATGCTGACGGCGAGGATGTCCGCTTCCCAGAATGTGTGCTCACAGAGAGCTGAGCTTGCTGGGTCCCCGGGACTGCCCGTGTGCCTGTGCGTGCGTGCATGCGTGCGTGTGTGTGTGAATGTTGTGAGCTGCGTCACGGGCGGGGTGTGCTGGCGTGGCAGCGTGTATCTGTGGGTGACCACGGCAAGCAGGCTGTCTCCAGTTCCCTCCGGCCTCCCCAACCCGCTTCCCCACTCTCCGTTTCCCAGCAGCCAGATGTCTCCCAGATGTTTCTCACTTCCTGCCTGACTCCGTGCAGTGCGTGTGTGTGTTTATTTTGGACTGCCCACTAAATAATAACCATTTTAAGAGAAGCTTTTCATAACCTTGTTCCCACGAGGAGTCAGAGTTCAGGAAATAATCCCAACTCTATTCACTATTGTCCCCAGGCTCTCTCCTCTCTGACCTCCACCCCCACCCCTGCAGGGACCACTTTTGAAAAGATTTCTCTTTCCCCTGTGTGGTAGGTATGTGCTGTGTGTGTCTTGCGGGGCAAGCTGGGGCTCAGAGTTGCTCACCCCTTTGCTAGAGCCTTACCTGGAGGCTTGCTGGGAGTGTGGAGTCCCAGCTCCGCCCCAGACCTGAGCCAGAGGAGTCAGTGTGCCAGATCTCAGGGGACCACTACCTGCCTGCAGCTCTGCCTTGTTGCTGGGGCTGGCAGGTAGGGAGGCCTGGGGTACAGACTGAGAGGCCCTGAGCCTCAGCATTTGGAGTTTGAACTCTCCTCCTGGGTAGGCTAGGGGAGGAGACAGCTCCATAGCCAAAGTGGGGTGAGGCAAGGGGGGTGGACTCACCCAGAGGATACACCTCCCAACCCTGGCGGGCTGTGGAGCGCAGGCCAGGAGCTGTGCCAGCCTGGCCATGCAGCAGGATGAAGTTGTTTGGCCCCCACCTGGTTTTTGGGCTTCTCCAGTCCCTGCCCATTCCTGGCTGCCTCTGAAGATTGACTGGCTCTCTCTGTCTGCAGATATTCTTGGTACCTGGGGTCCTCCATCCCGCAGGACTGGTATGGAGTCTGGTTCTTCTGTCCGGCTGTGACCCAGCTTATGGTTCTGGCCCTAGCAAATGAGTGGGACATGATAGCATTCTCCTGTAATCTCAGCTACTGCGGAGGCTGAGGCAGAGGATCACAAATTTGAGCCCATCCTAGGCAACTTAGCCAGACGCTGTCTCAAAATAAAATTTTTCAAAGGGCTGGGGAGGTAGCTCTGTGTGAAAGCTCTGGGTTCAATCCCCAGCACCCCTGCAATCACCAAAAAAGCAAATAATGCTGGTGCTACTCATCTCCTAGGGGACCAGAGGAACCCCAACTGTGACAGTTATATGAACCATCCAATACTCTGCATGTACCTGGAGGTTAGGTCTCCCTTCTCCAGTCTCAGCAAGGGAGGATGGCTGCAGGCTGTCCCGGGTAGAGGCAGTAGACAGAGACCTGGCCTGGACACCAGCCAGCTGGTGGCTCAGCTAGGGAAATAAGGCTTGCGCCTGGGAAGGTTAGCAGTGCCAGTGGGTGCTCCCCACACCCCACAAAGGTAGAGCTGGCAGGGCATCTTGGCCAGGGGTAGGAGGTGAGGAGAGAAAGGTGTGCTTCAACCCCAGAGAAGGATGACTGAGGGAAAAAGGGGACATGGAGAGGTCTCAGCAAGGGGAGGACCCAGGGCAGAGGATTGTGAGGTTCCCTCCAGAGGGATGGCTCTGGCTCTCCAGCTAGGGAAAGCTAAGAACTGATGGGGTGGGGTTCAGGATGGTGGGGCTCTCTGCAGGGAAATCAGGCTGCCTACAGGTACTGTGGGCTCTTTCCCTACAGAAAGTGGCCAGGCCATGTGTCAACAGAGTACACCATTGATATGTGGGCATCAGGGAACCAGGTGACTGGCTAGGGAAGGCAGGCAGGAAGGAAAGAAGGAAGGAGGGAGGGAGGGAAAGAAGGAAGGAAGAAAGGAAGGAAGGATGGAGGGAAGGGAGGAAGGAAGGAAGAGGGGGAGAGGAAGGCTGGAGGGGGCAGAGGCAAAAGGAGATAGGGAGGGAGGGAATGGGGAGGGGAGGATGGACAGACTGCCGGGTGGATGGGTAAATATATGGACAGAGGGAAGGAGAAGTAAGAGGTTGAAGGCAAGATCAGAATCATCCCAACACCTTCAGGGCCACAGACCTTTGCCTCCAGGGAGATAAAGCTGAGATAAAGCTGTCATAGGATAAGCCTAAGCTCCAGACCCAGGGGGCCGCCTCTCTCTGGACAAGTCCCTAACATTCCAGCTTCACTGTGCTGCCTTGGCCACACTCCCTCTGACCAGGACCCACCCTGCAGGCAGCCCTGGTCTCGCCTAACCCTCCCCTGCTGCTCAGAGCAGCCTCTCAGCCCTGGCCTTTGCCCGGATTCCTGCACAGACCCAGTGAGACAGTGGATGGTCCTGATTTTTCCTCAGGGGCCATGTGTAGGCCCAGCAGGTTGTCCAGGAAGCTCGTCCACCAGACAGTAATTGAGCACCAGCTGTTTGGCAGAGGTTCTTTGAGATAACCAGGGTAGTCAAGGTCCATTCGTCCCTGCCCCCCCCCCCCAAAGCACCACTGCTATCTGAGGACAAAGGTCACACAGGTGAATGTCCCCAGAACATCAGGGAAGGCATCCTGGTTCAGAGGCTTGTGTGTAAGGAGGCTGTGTGTAAAGAGGGGCTTGGGGCACATTGAGATGGCACTGTTCCTCCTGACAGCCCCTCCCCCAGGAGCCCCTCCCCAGACATCGGACATGTGGGAGAGGAGAGAGGTCAGCAGGCCTGGCTTTTTCCCTCCGGCCCACAGCAGTGTCCACTCCTGAACAGGCCCCCAGATGCTGCACACGTATCTGCTGGAGGCCTTGCCCTCTGGGCCCCCAGACCTGACCCTCTGCACTCTAACCTGGCACCCACTCCTCACCCAGGCTGAGCTGTTTCAGAGACCTGATTCTGGGCCTTCCTGCCTCTGTGTCCCCCAGAACCTGACTGGGACATGAGCAGTGACCAGACAGAACCTTTGCATGGCTGGAATTCTGTGCCATAGAACTAGGAGAAAGCAGGCCTCAGCTTCCATAGAAATCAGACTGAGGGCCTAAGGAGGGGTTTGCTTCCTCATCTAGTTTACCCTGGGATGGGGCCCCAAGCAGAGTAAGGCTGTCTAATGATTTGAGAGTCTTGTGTCCTGGTGATGCCCCAGGACCTGGGTGGGAAGTCCATTGTAAGATCTTGGGGAAAGGAGGAAAGGATGGAGAAGTCCCCACTTGACTTGCTGCTCCTTCACCTCCTCCTAGTGGCCTTTCTTTTCCCCCTATATCACAGAGGGTGGCCTCAGGGACACCTCCCAGCACCACCCTCTCTTCTGGCACTGCCTTGCTGGGCTCAGGATTTCTTGGAGAAGGGGATGCTTATTTTCCCCTGGAGCCATGTAAGCACCCAGTCACCAGCTCTCAGCTCCTGGTTGCAGCATCTGCGGGGACTCCTTGGATCACAGTATCTTGGGGTCTTCCTGGGTCCTGCTTCCAAGGAGCAGAAGCCAAATGAGGCACCCTCGCCCAAGCCTCAAGTGGGCAAACTTGCTTCTGGCCTCTGCAGTGCTTATCAAGCAGGAAAGCCCTCCTGGGAGACTGGGGATGCAGACAGAGGCAGGGAGAAGGCAGGAAAAGGGCCCCCACCCAGGAGCAGCAAGTGCCGAGATGGGGAGGAGAGAGCTGCCTCCTCCGCCCTCTCCCTTCCCCTGAGTTAACACTTTTTTTTTCTGGGTGTTAAACTCAGCTCTTCCCTTTTTCTCCTGTTCCTGACTGCCTGTTAAATAATTTAAATATTTGGGCCTAAAGGGCTTCAATTATCCTTTAATTTACATTAGTAATTTATGTATCAGGCAGAATGGACACGCAGTTAGCATAATAGCCTCCAGTAGGCTACTGAGATCTGCTGTACCCCACGTGCCTAAGAGGCACATCGTCCTCTTTGTTGTAGAAGTGGCTTCTGTACGTGTGTGTCACACAGACCTGTGTACATGCTCACGGTGCGCAGATGAGGATGTTTGTTCCTATGGGGACGTTGACACACTTGCACAGATGTGAAATGTGCTCCTGGCCACACCACCCTCTCCACCCCCACCTGTGCCGCACCCCTCCTGAGCTCCCACGGGCCCTACACTTGCCTTGGCTGTCCTCGTGGTCCCAAACATAGCTCCCTCTGGCAAAGAGGCTGGTGGTCCCAGCATGGCATTCAGATGGGCCATTCTGTGTCCTAGCTCTCTGCCCTTTCTCCCGTAGTCATTCAGGAGTCTGACTCCAGGATTGACTGCTCCATGCACACATGACTGTGGCCACGTGTCCAGCCTGTTCACCTGCCATAGGCTGGCACCACCTGCAAACTCCTCCTGGGCTAGTCAGGCAGGCGTGCTGCTCACCTTGGCCCTGGTACCAGAGCCTGGCCCCTTGGCACCAGAATTTGGCACGGCTCTGAGCTCTTCCCCTGACACAGTCCCACTGTCAAAGGGGGATTGCCAGCTCCTGGCTGCCCTCTAAATCCTGGCCCAGCTGCTCCAGAACCAGCTTACAAGGGCTGAGAGCTGCCCAGGCAGTGGGGACAATAGTGACAGAGAGTGATGTCCCTATGTATGTGTTTCCCAGCTTGTTCAGCTGAGATGGGCCCCAGCTCTGAAGGCTGGCACCCCAGTTCCATGCTATCCAGGCAAAGCCATTTGAATCTGAAGCTGTCCCTGGGAGGTGCTTCCCAGTTATCATTCTTAAGTGCAAGAAAGCCCCTAGCGTGGTCCCCGGCTCCCTTCCTCTTCCGCTCTCTCCCTCCCAGCCCACAGGGAACAATGAGGGTAAAGCAGGCAGCACAGTAGGCAGTATGGGCATCCATTGGAGGATGATTCTTTACAAAGAGGGAAACTGAGGCTGCAGGAGGTTGGGTCATAGTGCAGAATACTTAGTGATCTTCTGAAAAAGATCTCTTCTAGCATACTAGCTATGGTTGCCAGTGCCCACAGCGCCTTTTGGAACCTGTACTTCCCTCTTCTTGCTCTCGTCCAGCTGCCTGGATGGGGTGGAGACAGCTTGGCCCAGGCTCAGAATGGCCCATGGGAGGCAGGTGCACAATGCCCACATCCCTGTCCCTTGGGGTAACTGACATGGCACCAGACATCTGCCACTCCTGAGCAACTCTGAGCAGAACTGAACTACTCCCCTGCCAAAGGCCTCTTCCACATAGGGGCCCCAGCCCTGTCCCCTAAATGCCTTTAATGAAGGTAGTTGTAGTGGAGCAAACATCAAAACTCTTTTTCCAGGGCCCCTAGGGTTGATCCGGTGCCACCAACTCTTCTGCTGGATCCAAACAAGATGCTTCCCTCATGGCTGTTTGCCCTGGCCCCCCTGCCATCTCCAGCCTGCAACTTTGGTCCCTCCCTCCTCCTCATCCAGCTGGCCTGGATGGAGATTCGAGTGCTTCCTCAAGTCCCAGCCTCCTTGACTCTGATAACTCAGCCTCCCCTGACCTGTGCAGCCTGCATTTCCAAACCTCGAGCAGCAGTGTATCTCAGGTGGTTGTTTGGAAAGCCCAAGGGTGACTGCCTGGTGCGTCATGTTGAGACAAATTCCAAGGCCACATCTGGACTCGTTTGCAAAGGTCAACACCAATTAGCAATTTCTGTTGTGGTATGGGGTGGGGACATGGTGACATTCATTTCAGGTATTTGCCATCACTGATTCAAGGCCAAATTACAGAGGCTTGTTATTCTTTGTTAGTGGTTTTCCCAAGTTTTATCCACCTCCTAGGTCCCAGCACCACAAAACAGATTGTAACTTTTCTTATAAGTGCGAATATTCTTTGCTAGCTTCCAGTGAGCCTAACATGAGTGTAGAGACACAGTAGAAACCAGGGGGATTTTATGCTAGAGGTGGGAACATTTTAAGAGCTCTCTGAAGGAGAGCAATTAGGTTTCCTCTTCCCCACAATTTCAAACAAACTATAATGCCTTTCAGGAGTAGTACTGATCCTGAGACTTCCACTGGGCTCTCACAGTATTGAAGTCGATTAATGATGTCTGCCATGGGCTCAGGCATGGCAGCAGTAGTACTGTGCTATTGTTCTTTTGTAAATAACTCTCAGAACTCAGAAAATGTTTATAGGACTCAGAAAAGAGATAAGCAGAAGTACTGGTTGCTTAAATGCTTAAAGAATCTAGTTCCTCCCACAGGATCCCCCTAATGGAGGTCAAAGCAAGGAAGGCAGAGGTTTTTCCAACATACATCCACTAGTACCTATATGCAGTAGCTCTCCCTTACCCAGGTAGTTCCTGTGAACAGTGGTGAAGTCTATATAATCTGGGTCTTTTCATGTATATACATGCCTTGATAAAGTTTAATTTATAAACTAAGCCCAGTAAGACATTAACAGCAATGACTTAGAGTTCTTGACAACCTTAGAATATGATTTTTGTTTCTTTCCTTTTTTAGAACTTCTACCTTTTCACAGAAAGCACGTGGTTATTGGCTTCTTGGGCATATCCAATTGCTGGCATTACCACTCTTGCTCTTCAGGTCCATTACTTCATAGACTGAGAATTACTTGACCACAACAGTGTGTTGCCATGACAATACATATAGTAACTGAGATGCATAGTAAGTGGCCAACAGGAGGGTAGCATATACAGTGTGGATTCACTGGATATGGAATGATTCACATTCCAGACAGGATGGTACAAGTGTTCATTGCACTGCTTGGAAGGGCATGCAATTTAAGGGTTATGAATTCTTTAGTTTTAGTATTCTCCATTTAGTATCTTTGAACTATAGTCAACATGGTAACTGAAGCCATAGAAAGCAAAATCACAGATGAGTCTATTGTACTCATACTGTCACTGAAACATATAAAGCTCTTGTGTTCATATAGGTATACACACACACACACACACACACACACAATTTGGTCTTCTCCTCTGACAACCTCATCCTCCTTGGCAGGTCTGTGGAACTAGGGAAGCCCAGCCAGGCAAGCAATTGAAGCATCCGTCTGGTTCTAGTCCCTGCAGCTAAAGTCTTTGTAAGTCTTCATGCAGTCTTTAAACTTTTACTTTTTATCCTTTCATATGGGAGGTGATTGGTGCAATAGAAACACTCTGTACATGGTGTTTAAAGGCAAATTAGATTTTCTCCTGAGCACTCCTCTGGACTTGAGACACACAGACCACAGAGCCATTTACCTCCCCATGTACAAGAGCAATTTTCCATTTGCTCCGCAATGGGAAATGGGAACCACTGGTGTAAGGAAGGTGGCCTCCAAGAAAATAGGCTTGCTTTTAAACACTGCAAGTGTTTAAACATCTCAAGATGTTTCCTACACACCTGCAGGCACAGTATTAAAATTGCAGAGTGTACATAGTCCCTACAAAGACCCTGAGCTTTGTCCTTGCCTGAACCCTGGCCACACGGCCAGTGCTGCGCAGGTGAAAGAGTGAACCAAGGACTAACTCCTATCCTGGGGGAGCCACACAGTGCACCCTGCAGAGCCCAGGTGAAAAAAATTGTGCATGACATTTATTTTCTGTCAAGATTCTTTGTTGCAATCTATAGACTGGGGATAGGTATTTTCAGCCTCTATTTCTTTGCCTCTCAAATGGACCATACTTCTCCAGAACTGCATTGTCTAAGTGGGCCACTGTGATAGTTTTGTGAAGGAAATGTGCTGTGTACTACCTCCTGTCACCCCACCTCCCCAACAAAAAGGGTGACTTCCAATCCAGGTTAAAGCAAGTATTCTTTATATTACAGTATTTATCCAAATGTCTGTGCTTTTAAAAGGGATGGGGAGCAATTGGGACTCTCTTCGGTGGTGTCTGAATCTTGGGCTTTATCTTTCTACATCTCACCCATTCTGAGTTGCTTATTCACGGTGTGACTCCAGCTGATGTGTTGGTTCCCTGGGCCTCAGGTTGTCATCTGTCAAATGGCACCACTTTGGGCCTGGGCAGCAGAAACCATGGTAGAGTAGCAGGCTATGGACAGTGGCTCCCTTTGGTGGCTCCGCGCTAAGCTGACAGGGTTTGGCCTGCTGATTGGCTTCCCCAGCCTCAGCTCCAAACCCTCAGTCTCACTGCCCACTTCTGTCCCCAGACTGTTCATTTCTTTCTCAAAATTGTACTGTGAAGTTGAGGCCAATATTGCAACAAAAGAGAAAACCAAGGCTTGGAGAGGTGGCCACTAATGACCGCCACTAGCAGTTCCTTAACTTTTATTACAGGCCAGGCACTGTGCTGGGTCCCATTGTGGCATGGAGGAAACAGGCCTGGAGAAGTGCAGTGCCTTGCCCACAGCCAGACCCTCTGGTGCAACTGGTACTGTGGCCTGTGGGGAGACACAGCCACTGGTGGCTGTGAAGTACATTCCGGAGATGGAAGCAAGTGACTAAGGGGCACAAGACCACCAGGACCTGACACCCAGCCTGCAGTCCATTCTCCAGGGGGGACAGGAGGGGAAGACTAGGGGAGAGGAAGGGGTTCTCTTGGGAACAGGGACAGGAGGAACGAAGGCAGCACCCAGGTCCTGGAACCCCATGGTTCTGTTTAGCTCTTTGTCTCTGTGCACCCCAGACCCTGAGCCACCCCTTGCCTACCTCACACACCCTCACCAGCCTGGGACCCTTGGCTTGCGTTCTTTGCTCCTCACATTTGCTCACTGCCAACTCCAGCTCCACGGTACCCTCTAAACACCACCCCAGCCTGATATCAGAGTGCCATACCCCTGCCACCTTAGTCAGTGGCACCCTGAGTTTTGGTATCCTGCCCTTCCCCCAGCACCATGCCCAAGAGGCCCTGACGCAAGGAGCAGCAAGAGCCGAGCTCCCTAGGCTGAGGTTTTCTTTCCATCCCCTCCTCCTGCACTGCCTGGGAAATAGCTGTAGAGGTGGGCAGGTATCGGGGCCAGGTATCAGTGTGCTGTCTGCTGTCACAATCTCCCTCACTGTCGGTCCAGGCTGATGATGGGGGGCAGGGCCTGCTGGTGTCTGAGTCCACAGATTCCCAGGGCAACCCAGGCCCTGCTTCCTGCTCCCTGGGGCCTTGCCAGGCTCCCTGGCACCTGGCTGAAAGCATTTCCAGTGAGTCACAACTACTGGCTTCCCTAGGGCTGCCAAGGAAAGGAGGAGGGACAGGAAAGCTGAGCAGGAACATGAGCATCTGTCCCCCTAGAGACCTCCATGGCCTGGGGACTAGACGTGGGCACTCTACCCATGGACAGGGAACAGGTGCCAGGCAGAAGACAGGCTGGCTCATGGATGCATGGAGGTCTCCCAGGAAACACATGTTCAGGGTGTACCTGCCCATGGTGGGGCTCAATGGGCAGGGGCAAGGGAATCCCAGGGACCCTTTTCAACTCCAGGGGTGTCAGTGCCACTGTGTCACTTTGGTTCCATCCATTTCCCAGATCAGCAGACAGGAAACTGATGCTTGGAGAAGACAGAAATTTCCTCAGGGTCACTCAGTCTAGTAGTATTGTTAGGACTAGATGCCAAGATCTGACTTCTGGTTCAGTGGGCTTTTCACTGTAGCAGGTGGTTATGCGGATTAATGTAAATTACATGCAAATGCCCATGTCTTCCTATACCTAGCATGAGGGGAACCATGCACCCTAGTAAAGCTGATGGGGAGATCTCCCCTTCACAGACTATTAGCTCCCAGAAAGCCTATGGCTATCATCTTATCCATACCCAGCAGGGAGGACTGTAAGGGGGTGACTCTGGGACCATGGGCGCCTAGTGTCCTGCTGTGGGGACGGTATGGGGCTGACAATACCAGGAAACAACCAGAGGAAGCCTCTGGGATGGGCCCCCAGAGTCTCTGAGATGGCGTGGGGCTGATGTGAGGAGGTTTTCTCACGAGTCTTGGGAAGGCAGCTCACTGTCTCCAGGCCCCCTGGGTCCCCATCAATAAGCTGGCCTGAATGGAAACGCTGGGTTGGGGAGGAAGATTTATTTCCTGGCTTTGGAGTTAGCCACTCTCCCTGCCCCCACCTTCCTCCTGGCCAGAGAACAATGAGGAGTCTGCAAAGGGGCCTTCCTGTGGTGACAGGTGCACAGAGCGGAGTGGACAGACCCTCGGCTCGACAGGCTCCAGCCCCAGCTCCTGTGCACTCCATAAGCTAGATTCTGTGTTCCAGGGCAGCAGTCTCTGGGTCACTTGCCAGAAACCCTGGGGCTCTTGAAACAGCACCAGGGCTGGCCTCTACCCAGTAGAGTAGGGTCCAAGAAATGGTCGGTTGGTTAGTTTGTTTGCTTACTGTCCAGATGATATTGCCATATTTCTCCAAATGATGCAAAACAAAGGCCTAAAAAATAATCACCTGTCACCCACAGGCCTAACCACTGCTTGCATCTTGGTGTGTTTCCTGTGTGGTGCATGCCTGGCTTCGTTTTATGGTACCATCATAAACTTACATTTTGTTTTATGCTCTGGTCTCCACTGAACATGGGTCCTTTCTTCGACAGACTTCATAGACTTCATAATTGGCACCATTAGGGCCTGAGTGTCATTGTGGATGGACTTTACTCAACCGGTTTATCCACTGTTGGATATTTCACCATGGTAAACAACACCACAGTGAACATCCTCATGCTCAGGACTTAGAGTGTCCCAGAAAAGGAAGTCTAGTTTAAAGACGTGCTCGGCTTTATACATGTCACATCGCTCTGTGGAATGGTGTAAGGGGCACACCAAACTGTCACTCTCAGATGTCCCAGTGGGTGCACACAGTGTGGATGGTAGTGAAAAGCATTTCCCAGACAGCACAGGCTTCCTTGCTTGCCCAGGTCCCACTCATTATGTAGGAAGGGAACATGAATGGGAGACAAGAGAGGCTCAGGGTTGTGACTTCTACAGGCCCTAACTTAGAAGCACTGGGCCCCAGGGGACCTGCCTGCCTGAGCCAGCCACGCCTTGTCCATAATTAGTGCCATCCATCTGCAGCCAGATTTGGAGTGAAGCGGAAGCCCTTTCAAGTAATTTGCTCTTTTAATATCACCCCTGTGATCTCATTTAATTTTCTCAACCAAACTTTGTTCACAGAGGAAGCCAAAAGCTCCTATGTTCCTCCAGCCCCGGCTCAGTTCTGGCTCTTGCTGGACAGTGGGTCTGATTTCTAGGTGCTCCTCTGAGATTTCTTTTGCCCCTGCACCTTGGATCTCTAAACAAAAGTGTTATTGCTGTCCATCTATGAGGGGAAAGTATAGGTAAAAGATGTGGCTTTAAACACAGGGGAACAGGCTGCCTGTGCCTGCTCAGAGCCCCCTGGGGGGCTGCCTGGGGGCCTGCTCTTTGGCAGACCCCACTCTGGGCACTTTTTTTTGGCAGGCAAGGGTGGAGTCTCAGGTGATCCTTCCATGATTCCTGTGAACTTGGTATGATTGCCCCATTCTACAGATAGGGACACTGAGGCTTTCTGATCATGGCCACATCTAGATGGCCAGATGCCACTGTGCAAGGGAACTGGGATGCCATAGTCACCATGTTACACCCAGGTGTCTGGAACAATGGCTGTGTGCCTAGCACACCTCCCCTTGTGCTGACACTTCCACCCCAGCCAAGTCCTTGGGGAAGGGGCTGGGGGTGAGCTGTGTGATTTATGGCCCCTTGTCCCCAGCTCCTGCCCAGTGCGTGGACTTACTGGCTAATGGATGCTCCCACAGAGGGAAGTAACTCTGCCAGGAGCTGCTCCGAGATGGGTGGCCACCATTGCCTCCAGGCAAGGATGGGATGGGGCAGAGGGAATTTGGGCAGAGGCCAGAGACGGAGGTACAGAGGCTCCAGGAGAGCAGATGGAGCCCAGGCGGGGACTCGAGGCTGAGGAGGGTGGCAGTGCGGAACAGCCCATCCCTGATCCAGATTCTCCAGGGCCCCAGCAGGGAGCCAAGGGGTGATCCAAGAGCTCAAAGTGCCAGATGCCAGGCAGCAACTTGGCCTGTATTTTTGGAGTGGGGGTTTTGTTATTTACAGGACATCCGAGTTTCTTAGCTAACCCCTCAATGGTAGATGGGAGAAGCAGGGGCCCAGAAAGGGTCAGGGACTTGTCCAAGGTCACATAGCATGTTCATCCTGAGCTGAGACAAGAGCTCAACTCCCTACCTCCCTGGAGTGTCACAGGAACCCTCCAGGGGTTACAGAAGCTTGCTGAGGAGGATGCGGGCTGCCCCAAAGCAGCGGGCCTGTGCAGAGTACCCTACCATGGCAGGTTGAGGGGTCCCTGGGACTACAGCCGATGGTGGCCTGTTCACAGCACACGTTTCCTGACGCTCCATGCCAGGCACTGAGGGCGTCACTGGCACCTAGATCTCACCTTGTTCCCATCTCAGCTTAATGCCATGCACCTCTCCTGAGTCTCAGTTTCCACATCTGTTCAGTGGAACAATTTTACCCATCTCATTGGGCAGGTGGGAGGTGCCCGAGAGCGAATTAGAACCTCAGTGGAGAGTTCTAAGCCTGAGTGAGTAGAGGCTGCCTCGCTCCCCATGTCCAAAGCCCCAGCCCCTCTTTCATTCCGCACTGCTGGAAGACCCAGACCAGGCATGTAAGTAGCTAGCACCTCCGTGGGGAGCCCCGATGGAAAATGGGTAGAGGCAGGGCCACCTCCCCAGCTCCCCACCTAGCCCCTGGCAGGAAGGCGACCCAGCTGGGTGGTGAGCTCCCTCCTCCTCACACAGGTGCTCCTCAGAGAAACCGTGTAGGTTTGGAAGGTGTTGCCCCTGGCCAGGGGCCCAGCAGCCATCTGGGCCTGACAACCATGAGCCAGGAAACAACCGAGCCTGTTGCAAGGCAAGGAGGAGGCTGTGTCCCCTCCCTAGAACTGGGCAAGCCATGGCCAGGTGTGCAGGGAACTCTGCCAGGTCACCTGGCCTGTGTCACCCAAAACATTTAGAGTGCCTGCCATACCCATGTGACAGGTCTGTGGTCCCCCATGTAGGCGATGCTCTGACTCCCACTTTCTAGACGAAAAGACAGAGGCCAGACACTTGGGCTGTTTATTCAAGGAAAACGGTGCTGTCCTGTGAACTGCTGCTGGTAAGCGTTTTCCTTGTGCTGCTGCCTCAGGATCTCCCACACCAGACCGCACAGATCCCTCCCTCTTCTTCAGGCTGGGGACTTAGCCCCATTTTATAGGTAGAGAAGCTGAGGCGAAATCACCTGCCTAAAATCCCACAGCTCTTGATGCTGAGATCCTCCTCTAGGTGGGACATGGGTGTCTTCAGCTCCAGGTAGAGCCAGGGCTCCCTCCCTTCCTCCTAGGCTTCAGGAATCTGCGCGCTGCCTCGTGTTTGTCCCTGTCCCCCAGCTCACTCAGCCAGGACAGGCAGAGAAGGCCAGCAGACTGGGAGCCTGGGCTGAAGGCCTAGAGGCCTCCCTCACCCATTCTTGCTAATGAAGGTGCCCCACCAAGCCCAGCCCCTCAGCCCCTGCAGCCACCCCTGGCCTTGTCAAGAGCTGTGTATGGGGCCAGTTGCCACAGGACAGCAGGACAAGCCATGTACCTGGACAGCATCCTCCCTAAGGAAAGAGGTCCAGAGTGGGAAAGGCCTTGTCCAGAGTCATATAGCTGGGGACATCGCAGGCCTTGTCCAGAGTCATACAGCTGGGGACGTTGCTGTATGATTCATCCTTCTGGAGCTCTTTCAGAGAAAGGGCAAAAGGAGCCAAGCATGGTTTTGCCTGGCAAGTTCCCATCCAGGCCTACTGCCCTCTGGCCCCGGGTCACCCAGGTCCCGTCTCAACGTGGCCTTTTCTTTTGGGGCTACTTCCCATCTCAGCACAGTGCCTAGCATGCAGAGCTTTTCCTCTTCCACTCAAGGACGTCCAGTCTGGGCTGGGAATTTAGCTCAGTGGTTTAAGTGCTTGACTGGCAAGTATGAGATCGTGAGTTCAATCCCTGGTTCCAAAAAAAAAAGAGAGAGAGAGAAAGAAAAAGAGGGTGTCCAGTCACCTCCCTGCCGGAGGAAGCTAAGCCTCAGAGTGGGCAGTCTGTGGGGTCATGTGAGCCCACTCACACCAGCTTCCACAGGGTGAGCTGAGACAGAAGTGGGCAGAGTGAAAGGAGGTGACTGCAGTGGTTCATTAGGAGAACAGGACTCACTAACCTTAGACTTAGCCCTTTACCATTCACAAAAGCTCTTCTGCCTCCGAAAGAAGAGGATAGTGTTCCCCTGTGCAAAACACTAGAAACTGAGACTCAGAGGTGACACGGCTGGCCAAGGGCACACAGCAGGGTGGTAGTGTATGGGGGACTTGAACCTAACCCAACCTCAGCATGATTACTGTCACATGGTGACTCTTTACCTTACCAACACGCCTGGGAGACTCCTGTGGGCCGCCTCGTTTTATAGAGGAGGAAATGAGGGAACAGAGACCTGTGACTGGCCAGGGTCACACAGGGAGGAGGGTGGCACAAGGACCTCAGCCAGCTCAGGGTCTGTCTCACGCCTGACCTATGAGGGAAGCAGCCTGGGCCCCTCCAGCTATGGGAGCACATCGTCTTCTAGGGCCAACACCTGGAAGGGCTTGGGTTGGGTTGAGATAGATCATCTGGGACACGAACAACCCAACTAACTGCCAGGCAGGACTTTTATCACTCTCCCTTCTTGTGGAAGAAGGTGGGGTCCCACTGGTGCCCATTCCTTCCTGTAGCCCAGCACAGGGTCGGCTGGCGCTCCCCCCTGTGCCCTACCTACCCTGAGGGCGACTTCTTGGCTCCTGCTGGGCCTGTCCCCTGCCCCATTCCCATGCCTGTGACCCAGAGCAGCTGGAGAGCTCCCGCTGGAGCGCCCTTGCTCCTTGCCTGGGCCTCCTGCTGGGCAAAGCTGCAGGGGTACTGGGGCCACTCCCCAAGCCCCAGGGAAGCAAGAGGTGGCAGTGGGTAGAGGCCAGAGGGACCCGCTGGGCCTGAAAGTTCAGAGGCCTCCGATGGCACCGGGTGTGGCCCATAGTCCCATTGGCTGGCTGCCCTGTTTCCTAATTAAAGTGCCCTTCTGAAATGCCCTCAGGTCCTGGCCCAGCACTGCGGGTAAGGAGGGTAAGTAGGCACCTCCTCCAAGTCTCAGGGACCTTCAGCCTTCCCAGCAGGGCCCCTGGGCTCAGCCTTTGGCCATGCAGGTGAGGCTGGGGACATCAGGCAGTGTCCACTTGTCCTCATCCCTGCTCTCCAGGAGCAGCTGTCTCCCACACCGCACTGAAGGCACTGAGTGGGCCACGCTTGTTAAAGGGCCCTGAGAGCCAGGATCAAAGGCGCCATTGAAAAGGTTCATGAGAGCCTGGGGCAGAAGGTAGGAGGAGGAGGTATCGCTGGGATTGAGTCACCACAGACCAGTTGTGGCGAGTGGGCAGCTGGAGCCAGGTGTTCAGGCTGGAAGCTAAGGAAGAGGCTCAAGGAAGGGGAGTGGGCAGGCAACTGGGCACCATGCAAGGTGCCCACTGCTGCACTGGGGCACCTCTGCTGGTGAGCAAGCCTGGTCCCCTACAGCCTTTGTGGAAGTTGCTACATAGTCCTGGTCAGAGCTGCCACTGGGATAGTACCAAGCCCTGGGCTCAAGTCTCCAAGTTTCTCCCGCTTGGGAAGCCCTGAATGAAGGGATTGAGTGTAGCAGGTTGGGAGAACCCAGAGGCAGGTCATCAAGGAATAAGAGTATTCAGCTAATGAGGCAAGTCACCCCAGCTCTCTGAACCCTGTTTTCCCCTTGGGTACAGTAAAGGTAAATAGGAACCAATCAGATCAGGGATGGTAGAATCTTTCCCTTATCACTTAACTGGTTGGGGCTGAGTATAATTCTGTTGTGAGGAATCTGAGGCTCTTCTGGATGTGCCACCATTGATTAGTGATGCCTGCCACAGCCTGCGATGGGCAGCAGCCATGCCTCTGCCCTTAGATTAGATTTACTCCTTAACCCTTCCACACTCTATTGATCCGAGATTCTAAGACCAGCAAGGCCCAGCCTAGGGTGGAAAACACCTCCATATGGCTCAAGCCTTTGCCTTCATGGATCCTGAGATACCAGTAAAAATTCTAGCCTCAACTTTTCCTCTCTCTTTCCTTTCTTCCTTTGCTTCTCTTCTCTTTTCTTCCCTCCCTTCTTTCCCTGTCCTGAGGATTGAACCCAGGGCCTCATATATTCTGGGTCATTGCTCTATCACTGCACTCTATACTTCAGCCCACATTCTTCATCTCTGAGAAGGAGAGGACTCCGTCAGGCCTCTCTAGCTTCAGTCTGCAAACATTGCTCTCAAGGTTAACTGAACCTGTGTCCTGCCTGGGCCCATGCTGCGAAAGGCACCACATAGTGTGTACTTCTGTCCTGAAGTCCTCCCCCACTGTGGGCCTGGCCAGAGCCCTGGATATGGCTCTTGCTAGCTGTGTGATCTGGGACAAGTTATTTAAGCATGAACCTCGGTCAGTGAATAGGAGTGATGGCGTCTTCCCGTAGAGTCACTGTGCCGCTTAAATACAACTGTGTAAAGCCTGTGACCCAGACCTGGCATAGAACACTCAGCCCCTCGCCAGGGCCTCTGATGGAAAAGGTAAGATGAGAAGCCTCAGTTGGCGCCTTCGCCTGTTCTGACCTCGCTTTGATGGGAATTTTGAAGAGGGTGGAGCAGGGTGAGGTGGGAAGATGGTTTCAAAGCAGCACAGGCCCAGACTGTCAGCTCTCAACTCTCCCAAGACCGCAGCCCCAGCCTGCATTCTCCATCGACTCCTGGTGCCTCCCTTTAACCAGCCCCATAAAAAGGGAGCGGGCAGGAGGGAGTCCGGCTGCAGACTTTGTAATTTGGCTTGGAGGCGGCTCCTGTTCGTTTTAACCAGGCTGTAATTACGGCTGGCACCCGACACCCCTCATTACCAGAGCCTGGAAGGAGGACTCTAATTATAACATGCTGGGTCCCGGCTTGAGCAGTTGTGGGGAGGCCACAGAGCAGGCCTGTGGGGGCCGGGAGGGACCCTGAACTGGCTGGGTGAAGGGATGGAGGACACGCCTGCCCGGAGCCCCAGGTGCCTTCCCCAAGGCACCTCATTCCTCTTGGTTCTGTGGGAGGGGAGGGGCATAGATGACACAGAGGTCACTGCCTCAGGGAGCAGAGGACCCAGAGGAGCCCAGGAGGGTCATCTCCTCATGCAAGAAGCATCTGTTAAACATCCAGCGTTTGCCAGACCGGTGCTGAGTACAGCACTGGAAGACACCTTGGCCGGCGTTAGTGTGCAGGCAGAAGGCACAGTAATGTTTCCTGTTAGTAGAGATCCAAAAATGTCCACATTGGAGTGATGGCCATTGTCCCCAGCCTTGAGTGTCCCCTGTTGCTCCAGTCACTCCCTAGGCCTTGGTTGGCACAAGTGCTCTGGATGCCTACTTTGATTGTGTGATGCCCAGACAGATAGATAAATGTGGTGTGATCAAGCACCTGTCCTCTGGGACCCCAGGAAGAAATGCTAGGGACCAACCAGGCCCCTAGGTAGGTGGGAGGTTCCAGTCAGGGCAGGGGTCTCAGAGGTAGTGACAGAAGCGAGGTTTCACCGGGTGAGGGCAGCCAGGGTAGGGGCAGCCGTCCATCAGGTGACCTACGGGAGGCCTGCAGGTGGGCAGGTTACGCTCTGAGGTGTTGCACTCGGATGGAAACAGCAGGATTTCACCTCCATGTCACCATGCAGAGGGCACTGGGCTGAAAATCTGCAGACTCGAAGTCCAGGCTCAGCTCTGTGTGAACTCAGGCCGGCCCTACTCTCACTGGGCCCCAACTTCCACATCTGTCCAAAGGAAGATGCCTTCTGCCCACAGCCTCCCTCTCTGCCCCAAGCCAGAGGGTTGGAGGAAACCAGCAAGTACTGTGACAGCAAATGCCACTTTTGGGGACACCCCCTCACTGTGTCAAGCCAGGGCAGCAGTGGGGTGCTGGAGAGCTGGGGCTGAAAACTCTAGCCTGTCCAGTCCTTTTCTCGGAGTTACTAAGAGTCATCCGGAAACAGACACAAAGGGAATTGTCCTGTGCTGGAGTCAGCCCCCAGCCCCCAGCTGAGAACAATCAGGGAGGAAAACCAAGGCCATTTGTCCAGCACCGAGTGCAGCACAGTGACAGCGGCTGGGAAAGCGCAGAGTGTTTCTCAGCTAAAATTAGCCACCCACCGGACCTTTACATCAAGGGCAACCCGAAGCCTCTATTGTTTTGAACTTAGAAACCCTGGGGACTTGAGGGCAGGGGCTCTCAGGAGAAGCAAGGGAGTGTCCCCTCTCCCTAGAGCTGGTCACCTGACACTCAGCTGCCCTTGAGCTTCCAGGGTACCCAAGAAAGGGCCAAAGGACAGAGGGACAGATAAGGAAGGCAAGAGTCTGACTGCCCAAGGTCACCGAGTGTTCGTGGCTGACACAAGCTCCAGCTCATCTGAGACACTCTTCCTTCACAGTGACACTGAATGTGCCCTGAGCTAAAAGACAAGGCTAAGGAGGGATGTGAGCTAGACGGAAGTGCAGGAAATAAAAGAAAACAACTCTCCGCCCTCTGTGGGGGGAGCAGCCAGAGTGAGCATCACTTGTTGCTAGTGGCATTTCCTGCTACCAGGTTGCACACCTAGTCACCGGTGACTTTAGGTGAACAGTCAAGGTGCTAGCAATACTTACCTCACAAGATTGTGGAAACATGTCAGTGAGATGCTCTAGGTGATGCAGCGCAATGGTGAAACTGTGCAGGGCTTCATATGCACGAAGCCTTTTGACCCGCCGGTTACTGAGTGGGAGTCTTCAGCTGAACCACACAAGGTCTGAGGGAAAGGAGTTGATGGGAATGGAAAGCCCTCATGTGCGCTGAGGGTTGGAGACTTCTTTGGGGAGGCAAGAGAGTGGAGCAGTGGACAGGTTAAGGCCCTAGCAAGGAGTCAGAGGTGCGCCTTCACCTGGTGTGCTGACACACAACTATAGTCCCACCACTCAGGAGGATCACCATGAGTTCAA
Source organism: Hydrochoerus hydrochaeris (assembly GCA_004027455.1). Taxonomy (NCBI): domain Eukaryota; kingdom Metazoa; phylum Chordata; class Mammalia; order Rodentia; family Hydrochaeridae; genus Hydrochoerus; species Hydrochoerus hydrochaeris. The sequence continues at coordinate 125,654 of PVLA01003954.1, read as the reverse complement.
GGCCAGCCTAGGTGACATAGCAAGATCCTGTCAACCAAAAAAAAAAAAAAAGGAGGAAAAAGAAGAAGAAGAAGAAGAAGAAGAAGAAGAAGAAGAAGAAGAAGAAGAAGAAGAAGAAGAAGAAGAAGAAGAAGAAATGCACTTCATGAGCCCCACTCACACCTCTGCATGGCGTCGGTACCTGGGTGGGGCTCTTAGCAGCCTCTCCAGGTGAATTGGGCGTGCTGCCTTTCGAGGACTGCTACATGGGGTTAACGAGTCTGCTTAGGGCCAGATTTGAATGCTAACAACCCTGCTTGTGACCCTGGGCAAGTCACTTAGCCTCCCTGTGCCTCAGTTTCCTCACCTGCAAACTGGGTATAATGAAGAGTACCTACTTGCAGTGGTTATGGGGAGACTGATTGATAGTGAATGCTAAGGCCATGTATGGTGACCAACACTGGTTACCCGTATCCCCCGCCAGGACTGAGAAGGCTGGGAATGGGAAGCCTGTTAAACCCAGAGTGAAGCTCGTCCTTCAGGACAACCTCGCAGAGCTGCAGGGCAGCTAGCAAAGGCGGCCCTCCCCCAGGCTTCGAGGGTGGGGATGGCTAAGGTGGACATCTCCCCACCCCATCCCCACCCTCACCCCCACCCCCACCTGGTGCCATGTAACCGGAGCCAAAATGCGAGTGGAGACACTCACGAACCAAGTCATCTACTCCTGCTCCTCAGGGGTAGCACAAAGGTGGCACATGAGGGCCAACTGTGAGAATGGTGGTCTGGAAGCAGAGTCACCCCCAGACCCTGAGCTCAGAGGTCAGACTCCTCAGCTACAGGCACGTAGCCTTGCAGTTTCCAAGGACCTGTCTTTGCTCTCTTCCTGTCCCTCTGTGTGACTGATTGACTGACTGATTGATTTCTGTGGGCCTCAAGCACGCTAGGCAAGCGTCCTGAGCTGCATCCCCGCCCCGGCTGCGTGTTTTTAACAGCTCCATGGAGGCCTCGCGGGATCCCGTGCACTTCTCTTCCGTGCCTTCCTCCCCAAGGGGAAGCTCCTGGGGCTAGGCGGGTAGAAAGCACAGCTCTTGGCCCTACCTCCCCTGTCCAGCCCTGCTTAGAAAGAGTCTGCCCAGGCTTTGGGAGCTCCTGGCATCAAGTGAGAACCCCAGCGCCTACTCTCAGCTGTCCCCAGGTCCCCCAAGCATCCACATACCTCAGCATCAAGTCATACTTTTCCACCTCTGCTCCCCCCCAAAAGTCTGAGGCAGGCCCAGTGACATGGTGACCATTCTACAGATAAGCAGACTGAGGCCACAGGAGATAGAGCAGCAGGCCCAGAGTGATCCTGTGAGCTGGTGGCTGACCCAGGAATGTTACAATGTTTCCTTTTCACTCTTCTATCCTTCCTTTTTGTCCTTCCTTCCTTCTCCCAAGAAGTCCCTAGAAGAGAACTGACAGATTGAGGGCCTATATGTGTCAGGCTCCGTCCATGAGAGCCCTACATTCAGGAGGGGAGCCAGGCTCAGAGGCAAGGACAGCACCCCGCAGAGTGTGTGCCCTGTGGATACCTCATGCACCAGCTCCAGTTCGTTGCCCCTTTCCTTTCCTCACTGGGTCTGACCACTCCCCGCTCACAGTGTAGGGGGCTGTGGCAGGTCCGGCCCATATACCCTCTCTCTGGCTGCTCACTTAGAGGACGCAGTGAGGAGACCAGCCCTGAGCCAAGGAGGCCGGCTGATTACATCAGCAGGTGCAAACAAGCAGGCGGAGCAGGCACAGGCTCCCTGGGGGAAGGCGGTGGTGCACCATCCGCCCGCCCCACTCGCGTCTGTTTCATTCCCTCCTTCCAGCTTGCATCAGCCTTTTGCCACTCCGTGTCATCACAGATAGGCTGGGCAGTGCTGGGAGCTGGAGGAGGGGGTGCCTGACTGGCACCTCACACTCAGAGGACAGCCCTGGAGCTGCTGGCTGACGTGTCAGCCAGCACCCTGCAGCCCTGGAAGTCATGCCCACCATTTCTCATTGTGAGAGGCACTAATGAAAACCAATGCATACACGAGGCTGCCCAGCTGCCAAAATATTTTCATACTTCTCACCTTGATGTCTCCAACTGTCCTGAGAGGCAAAGTGAGTAAAAATGGTCCCATTTCTCAGAAGGGAAAATTGAAGCTCAGGCTTCCCCAGGGTTGCAGCATGTGTCAATTGACAGCACCCATGTTTCAGGCTGAGAAGTGCACATAGTGGAGAATGAGGAACTCTGGTAATGCTGGATGCCTGCTTTCCAGAGAAGGAGGACACTAATTAGGATGCAGCTTGTGGTGTATTTCTGCAGTGATGGAACAAGCAGAGGGACCATAGCTTGACTGCGGGGCTCGGCTAGAGGCAGACTGAGCGCTGGTCTAAGAGTCTGTATTCTTAACCTGGAAACTTCCTTCTCATTGAGGGGATGTTCAGGAAATGTCAGGTAAATTATGAGTCCCCGCCCACCATCTCCCCTCTTGTTGCACCTGAACAGCCACACAGGCCTTTCGCCTGCCCAGTACCACATATTCATCAGCCAACAACTTAGCCAGTCGTCCCACTCAGCACCAGGGGCTTCCCCACGATTGGGATTCTCAAGGGCAAGCATGTTGAGCGGGGTGCCAGGCTGCCCACATTCCAGTTCTAGCTTTGCCTCCAACTCCTGTGAGACCTGAGGCAAGTTATTTCTCCCCTCTGGTCTCTGGGGCTCCTGGGAGCCTGAGTCTACAGAGCTTGTCCTCCCTGGGGCTCCCAGAACCTTAGCTCCAGTCTTGGTCTTGAAAGGGACCCGAGATTGGACCAGCCCCCTGTTGCAGTTGGAGACTGAAACCATACGGATTCCAAGTCCCAAAAAAAGTCTAAGGAGAGACTTCGCCCTGGTCACAGGCCTTTCCACTCACGCCTCCCACCGCCAGGTGCTCTCAGACAGGGTGCTTTCTATCTCCCAGCCCCCCGACTCCAACTCACCCTCCATCCGTTTCACCCCGCTCCTCTCCTCAACATCCCATCTCACAGGTCAGCAAAGTCAGGGTCCAGAGGCCTTCTGTATCCTCACCTGATGCTCAGGTAGCTGGGGCCCTGCAGACACAGATGGGCTGTTTGTCCTTGGATGTGTTACTGTGTCCATCTGGCCTCAGGATCCCCATCTGGAAGCTGGGAGGTCAGACTCAGGTCTAAGGGCCTGCCACCCCAGGGGCTAGTGACAGTGCTGACAGCCACCGGCAAGGATTGCAGCAGTTTTGCTACTTGGCGATATAGTGGGAAGTTTCCCCCACTTTACAACAGTCATCAAGCCCAATGCCAAGCAAAACAGGCACAATTCATGCCTCAGGTACCCAGAACAGCCTGGCCCTGGACTTCCCAGGGTGGTATGGGGATGGAACCACTGTCCTGTCCACCCCAGCCCAGGAACATACTAGAGAAAGGATCAAGACACTGGTGTCTTTCTGCCAATGCCCAAACCCACAGAGCTAACACGACGTCATTGCCGAGCTGGCTGCCATGCACCCCGTGGCTCCTCCAGTGACCTGAGCGCTGTACCAGGAGCAGTTATTGGCTCTGCTGGCCGATACTTACCTGGTGTGTGAAACTGCTTGTGTATGTCTGTGTGTGCGTATGAGTTATTGAGAGAATAGAGGCTCCAGAGACAGGGACACCAGAGCAAGAGCAAGAGATGGAGAGAGATGCCAGGTACAACAGGCTTGAAAGGAAACAAGCTACAGAGCTATACGGGCTAGTACCTCAGCTGTGCATCTTACGTCAACACTCAGTGACAACTCAGCGGTGGTGAGAATAAGAGGATTTTATTTTCCATCTTTATCTTTTAATAATTTTTATAATTTGATAGTATTGGCTGTATAATCAGGAAAGACCAAAAAACAGTGTTTTCACTAGAAGCAAAAGAAAGACTTTAAAGTTGAAGTCCCGTCACCAGTCTCTGTCCCAGAGGACACTGGTCAGATGGTCTCTGAGATTTGGTCAGTCAGCAGTGTCCTGCAGGGCAGGGCTTCCCAAGGGCTCCTGTGGTCTAGGTCAACCCTTCTCCTCTGGCTGCCCCTGCTACTTTGAGGGTCCCTGGAGGAGCTGGGCAGCACACGCAGAGAAAGACCCTGTGCCAGGGACAGACAACAAAGGACAGACGGGTAGAACACAATCCCGGGAGGTGGGCGCTGCAAAGAGATGAGAACAGGAGAGTTTGGAGCTGGTACAGGAAAATCAGGGAAGGCCACAGAGACGTGGCATTTGAGGTCACAGTGACAGTCAGCCATGAAAACATGGGGGTGGAGGGCATTCCAAAAGGAAACCAGCAGAGTGGGGATAAGCAAGACATGGCACAGAGCTGGGAGGCAGGCCTGGATGGCTCAGGGTGCAGGAATGCCAAGTGGGCATTGAGGTTTGAGGCTTTGGTGGGGACTAGGACTGTCTTCCAGGTGCAGGAGGAAACCGCTGGAGGGTGTCAGCCACCCAAGGGCCATGGTTTAAATCTTACAAGATCACTCCGGTTCCCAGCAGGAGAGCAGAGTAGGGGTCTAGAGGAAGCATCAAGCGTGCCGTGGAGAAGGGCAAGGGCAGGCGCTATGGGCTTAGAGGCTGAGTAGGCTGTGGGGTGAGGGAAGGGGACACAGGGGACCTCCCCACATTGGACCCCCAAAACTGAGTGCCTGCTAGAGTCTGAAATCACATCTCCAACACCACCTCCCCAGCTTCCTTGCTGGGGCTTTCAGGGTGTCCAGGGGAGACAGTTGTGGATGTGACCTTGGGTGGAGCGAGGGCACTGCTGGCATGAGTGTGAGTGTGTGAGTGTGTGCGTGTGTGTGTTTCATCGGGCTCAGTCTTGGGCTACACCTGGATGCCATGCGTCTCTTTGAGGGATGAGCCCAAGAGGAAGGATCAGAGTTAGAGGACAGAAGGACAGCTGCCCTCGCTCTTCTCTCAGTGCCCTTGTGACCTAATGGCAAGAGCTGTGGGTCTCCTGATAGTTGGGACCTTTAACTTCTCTGAGCCTCAGTTTCCGCGTAAATGGAATGGAAGAGGTATAGAGGCTTGTCGCATAGGTGATGTGTCATCCTGGTAAGGCACACGGGTTTTTAAGTGCATGCAGGGGATGTGGTCATTATGTCAAATGAGAGTGACGAAGGGCTTCAAGCTCCTGGATCAGGAGAAAACAGGAAGCAGAAAAGCCCATCCTCAGGGACCTCAGGGCTCTTAGTGCAGTGACCTTGCCAGCCCCAAGGGTCCCAGGCCAAGGAAACCCAGAAGCAGAGACAGGTGTGGAGGGAGAGCCCGGGAGGGGGAGGAGGTGTGAAGGACAGCCTCCCCTCATGCCGCCGTGGGCCGGCTGGCCTAGTGACCCAGTGACTGCATTGTCCCTACAGTAAGCAGTGTGGACTCCTCCAGCCCAGCCCTGGGGCCTTGTCCCCGGCCTCCCAGTCACATCCCTCCACACGTCCCTCAGTCCCTGGAGGGGAGAGACTCCACAGGGGCTCCTGGGCCTCCTTCAGGATGCAGGCTCCTACCCCAGCTGGCCACCTGGGCTCAGCTGCTTCCTGTGGCCAGCACAGGAAGTGACATCATGGCACGGATGGTGTGTGGAGGGTGTGGGAAAGGACTATGCTAGGGGCCTCTTTTGTCAGGAATAACTCAGTGTCCCTCCAGCTCACCAGCCCTCATTTGTCATCAGTAACGGCCATTGTAACCATCTCTGAGGGGGGCCCCAGCCCCACAGCCACAGCTCAAGGAGCCAGGGCCAGATGGAGGAAGGGCTTTGTGAACAGGGAGGGGTCCATCAGTGTGGGACTGTGTGTTTTTAAAACATAATAAAAAATTAGGTTCTCTCCCCCAGCTCTCCATCGCGCCCAACAGCCGCGTGGTGAATGGAAGAGATTTTCCATGCAGTGGGAGGTCAAGTCTGGGGAGAATTAGCCAGTGTCCAGGAGCTAGAGAAAGGCTGTGATTGCTGGTGATAAATGTGCCCAGCGTGGGGCATCGCTGTCCGCACTTCTCACTGGCCCCCCTTCTCCCCTCTCCCCCCCTTCTCCCCTCTCCGTCCTGCACCAGCCAGCCCTGGAGCCACATGGCCCTGCTCAGCTAGCTACAGATGTGGTGGGGGTAAGGGGGGAGTCCTAGGCCTGGGGACAAAGGCCAGTAGTGGGAGTGTCAAGGCCTTTCCTGCCAAACCACTGCAGCCTGGCGCTGAGGCCTCTTCCTTCGGCAGCCAGGCTGCCTAGTGATGTTTCCATCCCAGGCATGAGAAGTAAAGAACGTAAGCGTTCACCCATAACCTTGAACCAGAAACCCGCCTCTGGTCTGGCGGGGCTGTTAATTTGCTGTATGATGTTGCAGTCATCACTTTTCCCTCTCTGAGCTTAAAGAATGCAGAGTTCCAGGCCCCCTGTTAGCATCGATGTTCTATACTCTGGCCTAGGGGCTCAGGGAACAGTAGGTAAAAGAACCTGCCAGTGAGAGGTTCCCAGGCACCCCACACAGAGCCCAGCTGGACAAACACTCTCTCTCTCTCTCTCTCTCTCTCTCTCTCTCTCTCTCTCTCTCTCTCTCTGTCTGGTACACACCCCACCCAGCCAGGCAAGCACATTTATATCTGGTTTCTCAGTTGACCTTTATAATATCTGGAAATTAACAGGGCAGGGCTACTATCTTGTGCTGTATAGATGGGAGAACTGAGGCCCTGGGTGGTAAACAACCTTCTTAAAGCCTCATGGTGTAGTAAGGATTTAAGCCAGCTCTGTGTCCCCTGGCCAGCCTGCTTTGTACAAACACAGCCAGCTTGGGCCCCAAGGTCAAAGTCACTGAAAGGGGCACAAAACTCCTCCGGCTTCACTTCCCCTTCAAGTGTGTTTGGGCTGCTTCCTCTTCTTGGATGCTCTGGGAAATAGTTTTATTGAATTCATCCCACAGCAGTTCCTTTGCCACCTGTGTGTTCTAGTGGCCTGGGCTCTGGCACCTCTCAGCAGGCACAGCTCAGATCAAGCCCCCCTCCCAGAGAGGTACCCTGACCTAGATACCATGGGGACAGGAAGGTGTGGCTTGTCCCTGCCCTCTGGGAGCATCTGCTCAAACTGCAGCTGATTCAAAGGTTCTTGCCAGAAGCAGACAGTATTGCTGGTCAGACCCACTGTTATGGCTTGTGTCTAAATGTCCCCCTCAATGCCTCATGTGGTCATAGGTGGGGCTTTTTTAGAGGTGGCTGGATATAGAATGTGTGACACTAAAATTGATCATAGTACAATACTAAAATCAAGGACACTGAGATTAAGGGTGTAAGTGCTACCCATCCTAAGTAGCCTAAATAAGATATGAGAGAGAGAGAGAGAGCTGTGGTCTTCTCTCGCTTGCTTTACTACCTTCTGCACATCATGAAGTGTTTCTCCTCTGCCATGCCTGTCCGCCATGCTACCTTGCCTTGGAACCAGCTGATTTATAGACTAAAACCTCTACAAACTGTAAGCTCATCTTTCCCCCTTTAGGTGTCAGATATTTTATGTCAGCAATGAGAAAAAATAAGACACATACCTTGTGTGTTAAGGAACTGTAAGAAAAATGGAATTTGTCCCTAAGGAAGCCAGGATAAGGACAAGGGCTGCAAAACTGCATCTCATAGACAGTATGTAACCAAAAGGCAGAAGGCCAAGACAGGCTACAGCTTCCAAGACTGAGAATCTGTCAGAGGAAGTGGAAGCACTCTTTTGGTTTGGCCTCATGTAAGGATTATGGTGATGATTGAGGCCTCAGGTAGCACTTTGCAGCTGCAGATAAGGGGACCCTTTCTAATTGTTGGATCTGTCCCAAGGAGAACCTAAGTAAGAGAGGTGCTGCTGAGTGCCTCAGCCCTGGAGATGTGTGAGTTAAAGTTGCATGAGGGGTGACAGGGGATGTGGGATGAGCTGGCCCTTTAAGTAACCTCCCTAGAGATCTCCTCCAAGTAATATGGGTAAGTTAGAACGGGTGGTTTGAATCACTCACATGCCAGAGATTTTGCCTGGCAAACAAGAGGTCATGAGTTCAATCCCTGGTACAAAAAAAAAAAAAAAAATTGTGAATCACTCCCAAAGAAAGTTCCACCCAGTGGGCTGCTGGTCATTTTGACCTGAGGCCTGGAATGAGTGGTACAAGCAGGATTGGGAGAACCCAAAAGCAAATGCTTCCTCCTCCTCCTCCTCTTCTTCCTCCTTCTCCTCCTCCTCCTCTTCTTCCTCTTCCTCTTTCTCCTTTCTCGGGACCCACTGACTCCCTGACTTAGGAGCACAGAGTATGCCAGGTTTTCGAGCCAAGACTAGCCATGGTGAGAAAGATGACCCTTCCTTAGGTAGCTTTGCTCTTGAAAAAATGGACGCGTCAGTGCACTCTCACAAATGGATAGATGCCCCATACAGGAATCTGAGAATGTCAAAGCATTGGGACCAGAGTAAGGCTTGGGAGAGTGGCTTGGCCAGTCTTCTCCTTGTGTAGATGTGGTCTCCAGTCAGAAGGGAAGGCCACCCCACAGTAGCAGTCCCCAGGGTCCTGCCTTCAGAAGCTGCCTTTGCCTGTGATTCACCCAGCTACGTCTGCACAGGGGGGTCCTCTAGCATATCTGGACCACCCACATATGCAGCTTTAAAAGCAAGTTGCACCTTTGCCACTTAAGCTCAAGAGAGTTCTACTGTTAGGGGGAAAAAACACAGTGTGGGAAATTTTCCTGCCAGAGGAAGTCCAAATCCAGCCCAGCAGAGGCCTGGTCTCCCCCACGGGAGGCCTTCTCAGGGATTTTGTTCTCCACTGTAAAGACGGAGTCTTGGAGAATGGTGTAGCAATGCCAGGGAAGCAGGAAGCCAGCCTAGCGTGGCTGCCTCCTGCTGGCCTGGTGACTGATCCTGTCCCTTGATTCCCCCTTCTGCATGGGTGGGGTAGATGGAATGGTATCCACACCCTGACAGATGTGAGCAGGTGGAGTGTTTAAAGTGCCCAGAGTGTGCAGAAGTGTCCCCATCTCTAGGTTGGAGAGAATAAAATAATACTAACTCATGGGGCTGTGATTCCCCAGCGCTGGGCCAGGTCACCCCAGGGTACTGAGGGATGTCATTGAGGGAAACAGCAGTTCTTGAAGTGTCTACACCGTCCCAAGTACCGGCTCAAGGCCAGTCACAGTCTCAGCATTACATTGCTCCACTTCCCTTTTCTTGGTGCCATATCTTAGCGAAGCTGGGGTTTAGCAATACCCCAGGACAATAACAAGAGTGGCAGCACCCACTCCATGGCTGACGGGCACACATATCCCCATTAGAAAGCCATTATGGCTATTTAGGAATAGAATAACAACATTTTTTTTTGTTTTAATTTAGGCTAAGTATTTTTCCAATGGCTACTAAGTTCCTAGGCTATAAATACTTATGGACCATTTGGGTCCAACTCCTAAATGAATTCCAAACTGTCGGGATTTTCTTTAAGGTCTTGGATACCATAGAAAACAAGAGATACTAAAGGGACCGAAACATCCAGGTGCCTCTGCAGGTGCTCTGAAGGGCTGGGATATGTCCTCTGATCAGGGCCTGGCAGAGGACTCCAGAAAGCTCCTTCATTTCCCCTCAGGGGCAGGCTGGGATCACCCCCAGGGGGAGGCCCCTCAGCCAAACTTAAGCCCACCCCCAAGTCTGGGCAAGAAGTGAAGGCAGGGCTGGCTCAACTCTGCAGTGACCACACCCTCTGCCACGGTGCCATTTTATTTAACTTGTAGCTTTTACTGCACACCTACTGCATGCCAGCCAGCAGAGGTGACCTTTGGTTCCTTTTCTTAACTCCTGGCATTGTCTGCTGAGGATGCCTAGGGCATGGGAGCAACCACTAAATAATGAGCCACCTGGGCCACTGTACAGAGGCCTGGAAGGGGACACAGGGCCGACATCCCCTTGCAGGCCAGAGATGCAGGCTTAAGCTGGTGGAGTGGCCAGCGGGGTGGGGTGGGGCGAGGGGGCCACCGCACTAATGGATGTCTAATGTCTGCGCTCCTCCATCCTCCCAGTCTGGGCATTTTATAAATGAGCCGCATTAGGGTTATAAAACAAAGTCGTAAACACAGCCCGCAGTGCTGCAGGGGCAGGGGTGGTGTGGAGGGAAGGTAGGAGCAGGCTGTGTGATATGTACCCCCAAAGGGAAGTGAGGCCCCATTTCCTGGATGTACTGCCTGACCTTGCAAGGAGCTGGTGAGGCCAGGGCGTCTGAGTCTAGAGCTTCAGCCCTGCTGTCCTCCCTCAGGACCAACATGGGAGAGAGGTGGCCAGGGCCTGGCTGGTGCCCTGCTGTCCACCTGTCAGGGAGGCCTCTGTGGCCATCCCAAGGCAGGCACAGTGACCAGCTCCCAGCACTATGCTCAGCCACTGTGCATGTCAGTGTTCTCAGCTGCTGTCAACTCACCAGGTGGGCTTGAGCAAGACATTGGCACCACTTGTGTGATTTTTGATGTCCTCAGCTTTGAAGTGAAAACTACAGTCCCAATCTTGCTGGCCCTTTGATGAGAGAGGCCATAAACTAGAGTCCGGGCCAGCCTCAGGATGTCATTAGGTTTCTCTGCTATAGGAACACCCACAACAGTACAGGTGAAGAGTCTTGGGCTGTCTCCCAAATGCTGATGTCTGTTTATTGGGTTCTCTTTGGCTTGGTCTATTTCTTGCTAGATGTGAGCTTGGGCAAGAGGCTTAACCTCGCTAAATCTCAGTTTCCCCATCTATATAATGGGGATTGAAAGAACATACCTTGCAAGGTCATTGGGCAAATTAAATAGCTAAAGGACTAAAGCCATAGCACTGGATGCTTAGTAGCCACTCATGCTTTTTATGCAGCAGCGTGCACCTACTGTGTGCCAAGTCCCCTCCTGGGGCATTCACGTGATCCTCAGAGAGGCACAGGGTTCAGGCAGCCTGTCTGGGTCACGCAGAACATGCTGAAGAGCTGCCTCTCACCCCACCTGGCTGGCTTACCCTCCCCTCCCTCTGTTGGTGGGTCTGTCTATCCATCTGTATCTCACACGTGCAGTACTCATGGCCTGTAGCCGGTGACAATCAGGCACCCTGTCCTGGCAGGGTGGTCCACAAAGAGAAGCCACAACCAGCCACGTTGTATTCTTCCCGCTCTTGGAAACCCAGGTGTCCCTGGCACCTCAGCCTGGAGGGGGCTCGCTAGAGCCACACGTATCCTCCTGGCGGGAGAGCAGCGCATGGGCCCCATGTAGGTCTCCCAGGCCGCGGTCCACTTGCCAAGTCTTACTTGACTGGTAAGAACAGAAGACATGCCCACTCCACAGCTCAGTTCTCTGTTTCTCTGGAGCAGTGGGGAGAGAAAGATGGGCCCCCCATGGCTCGACCCCAGCCCCTTCCGTTGACTGCATCTGACACCAAAAGCCAATTTTCCGAAATGAGTCGTAAGCCAATGGGCGGCCTGGCCTGGTTTCCTCCTACTCAGTGTGCCAGCGGGGGCCGCCCCCTCCCTTCCTGTTTGCCTCACCTCCTGAGGTGCTGCTTGGTCCAGGGACACAAGTGTCCCCGTGTGCCCCTCGGAGGAAGGATACTGCCATGGTGACGTCCTCACATTCCCCCTGTGGGTGCAGTGGCAGTGGGAAGAGACTGTGGGCTGGCAGGGTCATCTCAGACCAGGAGCCCAGCTCTGGGTGGAGACCCTCAATCTTGCCCCCACAGGTGCTTTGGCTTCCTCGAGGGGGAGGCCTGCAGGGGACCGAATGTCAGAGAGCTCAGGCTGCTGCCACCACCCCCAGCCCACCCCTCGCCCCAGGGCCCTGGCTGTCTCTTCATGTCGCCAGCCTGGCTGGCTGGGCTGCAAAGGGCAGTGGTGGCTTCGGGGCAGAGCTGGCCTGGTTTGAGTGCCAGCGTCAGTCTTGTTTCCAGCCCGTCACATACTATGGCATCACCGTGGGAAATGGAAGTGAGGCGGGGCAGGGCAGGAGCAGGGGACACTGGGGAAGACCGAGGCGTGTCCTTGTCCTGAGACCCGGCCTCCGTGGCTTCTCTGGCTGGAAGGAGGCAGAATCACACAGCATCAGCAGGATGCAATCCCAGCACTCGGGGCTGAGGCGGAAGGATGGCTGCAAGTTCAAGGCCAGCCCGGACAGCATAATGAAGTCAAGTGCAGCCTGGATACATAGCAAGACCTTGTCTGAAAAAAATTAATAAATAAACACAATCACATCACTGCGACAGGTTCTAAAGCTCGGCCTCCTAAAAGCAGGACAGGATGGGGAAAGTGAGGACTCTAGGGTACAGATCTTGCCCAAGTAGCCACAGAGCAGGGCCTTGCAGGTCTGTCTATCTCTGCAGTGGGCACCATGGTCAGTGAGGGCTGCCGGGGGCCTCCCCGCCTTGCCTCATGGGTGCTCTGCCCTCCACAGGTGCTGATGCAGCCAGTGAGGTGCTCCCTGACTCCCTCCCCTCGGGGCCTGAAGAGCCACTGCCCCACTTCCTGCTGGAGCCACAGGACGCCTACATCGTGAAGAACCGGCCCGTGGAGCTGCACTGCCGAGCCTCCCCCGCCACGCAGATCTATTTCAAGTGCAACGGCGAGTGGGTAGGCCAGAGCGATCACGTCACACAGGAGGGCCGGGACGAGGCCACCGGTGAGTCCTCCCCCATTGGGCGCCCTTGCTCTGCTCTGGGTTCACCCTGGATCCAAATTCCCCAAGGCGTCTCCTGGTCTCCGCCTGGCCTTCGGTGACCATGGCCGCTGCCTTCAGCAGCACCGAGGCCTTTGCTGAGCATTTGTTCCTTTTGCCATTTTCTTTCTGTCCTTCTGAGTGGATCAGGGAGCAAGTTAGAGTGTAGAACTCGGATTCTTCAGCCCTCCCAGGCTGCTAGTCCCCAATTTAACAAAGAGGAGCAGGCCTCTGTCCCATGCCCCACGCCCACACCACGGCCATCAAACCAGAATTCATTACCATCCTTACTTTTATAGGGCTTTTCTGTTTGTGGGGAGTGAAACTGTTTTCCATTCCCAGCCACACCTTTCCTCTAGCCAGGTGTGGTGGCGTATGACTCTAATCTCAGCACTCGGGGAGACTGAGGCAGGAAGATCGTAAATTCAAGCCCAGCCTGGGTAACTCAGTGACTGAGCAATACCCTGTCTCTAAGTATAAAATCAAAAAAGGCTGGGATGCAGCTCAGTGCAAAGGTCTTAGGTTCAATTCCCTACATTGTAGAAGGAAGGAAAGAGAGGAAGGTGGGGGGCAGGGGAGTTCTTTTAGGTGCACCCAAAAGAAAGGTTAATATAGGTTGACTATCACTTACTGATACGCTTAGGCCCAGAAGTGTTTCTGGTCTCAGAGTTTTCTGGATTGGGGGTTTGCATAGACCCTACCAGTTGAGCATCCCTCATCCCAAAACTCCAAATTCAGAGTGCTCTAGAACTTTTAGAGTGTTGTGTCAGCACTCAGAGAGTTTTGGTTTTCCGAGGGTTTTAGATTTTGGTTTTGGGATGCTTGACCCCATAGTATTAAGTAGGTCATCATTCGGGCGATGCGGGGTACAGCCAGATCCAAAGGCGGGGCCCCGGGCACAGCAGATGCTGAGCGCCCTTCCTCCCAGGCTGTGCCAGCCCTGCAGCCGGGGTGTTTTCTTTCTCCTTCTTTTCAGCTCTCTTATTTCCCTCTCTTTTGCTCGCCCCTGCTCTCATCTCAGTGGCCTCTGTGTGTCTCCCTGTTTGTCTTAAACTGGGTGAGATGCACATCTATCATCGAAGCATGAGAATCGCTGCAAGTTCAAGGCCAGCCTGGAAGACATAGCAAGACCCTGTCTCAAAAATCAGCAACAAAAAATTCTTACGTCTGTCTCCTCTCCTCTTCCTTCCTCCTGATATCCCATTCTCTCTCCTTTCTCCTTCCTTCAATTTCTCTTGCCACAAAAAGTCCAAATTTTAGATCCATTCAGACTGAAAACCACACCCCAGAATGCACTTAAAGCCCCTGAACTGTGTACTTAGAAATGACTAAAATGGCAAGATATATACGTTTTACCATAATATTAAAATAATTTTTAAAATAGATTTGAAGCCCCATTGTAACCCAGAATCTAAAAAACAGAAAAAGAAAAGCCAAACTCCCCACCCAGATGCTGCCTCTGCCTGGCTGTGTGGCTTTGAGGAGGTCACTCACGCTCCGGAGATCCCAGGAAGGATGGAGCAGCACGGAGCCTGCACAGTGGGCCCCGCAGACACGCAGCAAGTGCCCATTCTCGCTGTCCTTGCTCTGGGCTTCCTGTGGTCCATTTCTCTGTCTTTCTCTCACAGCCAGTCCTTAGTCCCTGTCCCAAGTTCCCCTGGCTGAGATGTCAGCTCTGGGGTCCAGTGAAAGCAAGGGGCCCATGGGCTCCTTAGATCACTCTTCTTTGTGGTTGAGGTCATTCATAGCCACATGGTTCCCGCTTCCTGCCACAGACAACGGGCTTACCAGGTGCAGGGATGGAGCACTGCTGTCCCTGTCAGCTCCTGCGCTGGACAGTGCCCTGCACACCAGGCTCTGCAGCCGTGGGCTTCACTGCCCTGGTGCTTAACCCTGGAAGCAGAGGAGGACAGTAGCATCAGCACAGGAGGGACAGCCACCCAGCTTGGGAGAGCTCAGGCCTCCTCCTGTGCCTTTCCTGGTGGACGGCCATGGGAAGGCATCCAACTCCTGGGCTGCTGGCTTCCCTCTGCCCTGCTCTCAAACGCCACTGCTCCATCTCAGTTAGAAACCCATAAGAGGTACTCTCCCAGGGGAACAGCCCACCTGGACTGTCCCCTCCCTTGGGTGCCAGACTGGGGACTGAATGTAGCACCTCCACACTGAACTACATCTGCGGCCCTATTTCATTTTGAGACAGGGTGTAATAAAGCTGCTGAGTAACCCAGACTGGACTCAGACTTGCTATCCTCCTGCCTCTGCCTCCCACAGGACTGGAGTTACAGGCACGCACCGCCACGCCAGCTCAAGATCCACTTTCAAAGTCACACCCCAACAAGCTGCTTCCTCACAGTGGGTTAATCCCAAGGGTCCAGCACCCACTTGTGAACACTAAAGCCCTCAGTGTGCGAGTCTCTGAGGGGCACCTTGCAGTCCCCTTGGGACCCTTGCTCTAAGCTGGGCAGCACACTTGTGAACTGCTCCCTGCTCTGCTGGCAGCTTGCCAGGGGACTCTGGGCCTGTCATCTGCCCTCACTGGCCTCAGTTTCTTCAAACAAAAGGAAGAGCTAGATGAGAGCCAAACTGCTTGCTGGTGGCAACTCGAATCCACTGTGGCACAGTACTCACCACCACTGGCTTAGAGTTTACCTTGTGTGTTTTACTGTGATAAGGGAACTGAGGCGCAGAGAGGCTGAGTGACTTACTGAAGGTCACACAGCTTGGGGGAGAGGGTGGGGTCAGCACTGAAACCTAGTCAATCCTATAACCTGGTCTGCGTACAGTACCGCACTATGCACAGTCCTGCTCTCAGAGGGCTGGACAACTCATATGCAATGAGAGGATGACGCAGGACTCATTATGACAAAGGATGCAGCCTTGGGAATCATGAGATGGGCAATCAGGGAGGAGCTTCCTTCCGGAAGTGAGGCTGAACCAGAGCTGAGCGTGGCTGGGAGTCCAGTGGGCACAGAGGGTTGGAAGGAGTTCTGGGAAGGGGGCTGATGGTCCAGGCAGGGCCCTGTGGCTGCTTGACCTGCACGGGGGGGTGCAGTGGGGTGGAGTACAGGCCTGGAGGCCCTGGAGTCTGATCTGAATGCAAAGGACATGCACATGTAACCAGGGGAGTGACAGGTGCAGTGTGTGCGTCCTACAAAGTGCGCAGCAGCTACCAGGTGGCAAATGGCTGTGGGTACTGGGGACACAAGGGCTTGTGCTGGCCAGTGCTGTGTTCAAGAGGGTGGACCAGGCGGGGTGGGTGGCAGTGGGATCAGAGCTGAGAGGAGGGGGAGAGGGAGAGCCCGGCCCCCTCCCTGACAGTGCCATCCCTGCCAGGCCTGCGCGTGCGAGATGTGCAGATCCAGGTGTCCCGGCAGCAAGTGGAAGAGCTCTTCGGGCTGGAGGACTACTGGTGCCAGTGTGTGGCGTGGAGCTCAGCGGGCACCACCAAGAGTCGCCGGGCCTACGTCCGCATCGCCTGTATGTCTCCCTGACGCCACCCCCACCTCCTCTGCCACCTTCCTTGTCCATAGATGCCCGGGAGGGAATTCCACACTGCAGAGCCTCCCATATCCCTGCTAAATAAAGATGCCCACCTCACACACTGGCCACACCAGTGCAGCTTAGATGGGTTTCTGTACCAGATTTATAAGGCCGTTCTCACCTCTACAAGGAAGCTTGCAGCCTCCTGGCATACTGGGCTACCATGAATGAAGGATCCCAGAGTCGGGGAGGGATCCCTGTTCGCTTAGCTACAGAACAGAACCTGCCCAACCTGGGAAACTGGCTGTCCCAGAACAGCTCCTTGGTGTGCACTGCCCCCTCATGGCCACAAGTGGACCCGCAGGTCTTCATTCTGTCCCTACCTGACTGTCCTCCTTAAGCTCTTGCTTGTCCTAGACCTCCGAAAGAACTTTGACCAGGAGCCCCTGGGCAAGGAAGTGCCCCTGGACCATGAGCTCCTTCTGCAGTGTCGCCCACCAGAGGGCGTGCCGGTGGCTGAGGTGAGCAGGATGCGGGAACTCGGGCAAAGTGGACTCCAGCAGGCCTGGTGCTCCCTACCAGCCACGGTACCACAGCCTCCCCGAGCCACAGACCTAGAGGGTAAGGCTGAGAAGGGTCAGCCACCTCTACAGGCTCAACGCGAACAGACCCCGGCAGGGCCCCAGGTCCTGCTTCCAGCACCACCTGCCCCCGCCCAGAACCCAAGGCCCGGCAAGGGTGCCCAAGGGTCTCACCATGTGTGTGTCTGAGTATACACCATGCCATAGGCTGGCAGCTCCTTCCGCTGGTCCTTCAGCAGTGCCCCTGCCTATTCCCTGTCCACCCTTCCTTGGGCAGCCGGCATGTGCCCCTTCCCACTCATACACTTGCTCAGGGCCCCAGGAATTAGAGCCAGGCATGAGGGACATGTTGCCTCCCTGCTGGGGGCCCAGAACTAGGGAGAACAGGTTTCTCACATGGAATCAGGCTTGTCTAACGCCAGAACCTCACCCTACAATTCCGCCTTCCTCAGCCTGGGGCCTCCTCCGGAAATAGGGTGCAGACACGTACCCGCTGTGGTCAGAGTGCCATGAGGGTGGGGCCTAGACATGCCAGTCTTTATGACAGCCTGACAGGGTAGATGAATAGCCGAGAAACAACCCTGGGAGTGGCAGGGGGCCACCCAGGGAGGGCAGCTAGTGAGTGGAGAGCTGGAATTTGACCCGAGGAGCCATGTTCCTAATCCCACGCTTAGTACTGCATGCTTAGTACTTACTGAGCCAGGAGTGGCCTCCTGCAGCCCTGGGGGCAGATGCTATCAGTAAGTCCAGGGCCTCTGTGGTAAATGCCCCCAAGGCTGCCCAGCCTGTAGGCTGTGCTCAGCTACAGTGTGGCCCCGTGGAGGTCCTGCTGTGATGTGGCAAGCTACCATTTGGTCCTTACTCGGTTGTCCTCCCCTCTGCAGTGGGCCACAGGGGAGGTGGGCCTGAGTTCTCACTGCCCCAACCCACTTCCACAGGTGGAGTGGCTCAAGAACGAGGACACCATCGACCCCACCCAGGACACCAACTTCCTGCTCACCATCGACCACAACCTCATCATCCGCCAGGCCCGCCTGTCGGACACAGCCAACTACACCTGTGTGGCCAAGAACATTGTGGCCAAGCGCCGGAGCACAACAGCCACTGTCATTGTCTATGGTGCGGTGCTGGGGTGGGAGTGAGGAGAGGGCCTGATGCTACACATCTCCCCACCCAGCACCCCAACAGAGTGAGAAGTGAATTGACTGAGGCTATGCAGCAAAATGTAGCCAGCCAGGACCACTGTCCCCTTCTCGGGGCCCCTTAGCTGTCTCTGAAGGAGAAGACCTGGTGCTCTGAGGTCAGGTCTCCATTGCACAGGGGACCTGAGCAATGCTCTCTGCTGTTGCTTGGTCCAGGAGTGAGGAGGGAAGAGCTCCAGCCTGAGTCCCAGGTCCCTGTTATGTCCTAGAGTACCCGGATAAATGCTGGCCTTCTCTGGAACTTCGTCATTGTGGGGGGCCAGGGACAAGACAGCGACCACCACGTCCTTCCTGTGCTGACAGTGACAGCCCAGGGCTGCATGCTGGTGTCCAAGTGCCTGCAGCCAGGACACAGTTTCACCAGGAAGCCAGGCCTCCCGCAGACGGCTATCAGGTGGGGGTGGGCTGGGGAGCCAGAGGGTCCCAGGGCCAGGCCAAACCACTGATGGTTGCTGCCCCTACAGTGAATGGCGGCTGGTCCAGCTGGACAGAGTGGTCACCCTGCTCTAACCGTTGTGGCCGTGGCTGGCAGAAGCGCACTCGGACCTGCACCAACCCTGCCCCACTCAATGGAGGTGCCTTCTGCGAGGGTCAGGCCTTCCAGAAGACCGCATGCACCACTGTGTGTCCAGGTGAGGGTCACTGGCCAGGCACCATCCCGCCCACCTGACCGTGCCCCGAGCCGTCCTACTTGCATGACGGTGCTGAGGCAGGCAGAAGCTCGCCCCAGGGCCCACAGCTGGTGGCTCAGGCTAGCCTAGGCACTGTGGCCTCTGATGTCGTGCTCTGCCCTGGCTGCTGGGAAAATGAAGGTCAGACGCTGAGCTGTGGTCCTGGACAGACAGACTCCTCTCCCTCCCCCTCCCCCTCCAACCTGGGTTCCTCTGACCCGGGATCCAGACTTGCCCTGTACAGAACTCTTGGCTGTGGACCCTGATCCTCCTAACAGCCATCGGCCCTCTCTGTCTTCCTCTTCCTTCTCTGTGAGTCCCCACCGCCATGCACGTCTGACTGGGTTCTCTGTTTTGGGATGTGTGGTGCTGAGGGGGTGTTTTTCACCCTGGGCTCGTATCTTTACACTTTTGACTGTGCACTGGGCTATGTCTGTGCCAGTGACCCATGTGTCTCTGTTCACCGGGCGCATCTGACTGCTGGCTGGCACAGGGCAGAGTGGGCGCGGTTTCTCAGTATGGCGAGCATGGGTCTCCGCTTCCTCTCTCCACCTGGGGCGTGTGTTTGTGCTCCCGCTCGTCAGCACATTGCTCTCTAACTGTGTGTGCCATGCCAACAGTGGACGGGGCGTGGACAGAGTGGAGCAAGTGGTCTGCCTGCAGCACCGAGTGTGCCCACTGGCGCAGCCGCGAGTGCATGGCGCCCCCTCCCCAGAACGGAGGCCGTGACTGCAGTGGGGCATTGCTGGACTCCAAGAACTGCACCGATGGGCTGTGCATGCAGAGTGAGTTCCCAGGAGCATGGGGCTCTGGGTAGGGGCACCTGGAGCCAGGTGAGGGACCCGCACCATGCCCCAGCAGCCCCAGGCTTTGGTATCTGGCCTGCTGTGAGGCCGCCCCCAGAGCCTCCACCACCCCATTCCATCATCTCATTTACATCACGTCCCCACTGTCTTTTTTTGCCATCCTTTTCCTGTCACCTGTGTCATTGTCTTTCCCTTTATTTCCCTTGACAGATAAGAGAACTCTAAGCGACCCCAAAAGTCACCGTAAGTCCCCTTTCTGACTGTCTTTCCTTCGGGTGCCCTGGTTCTCCTTGGCTGGCTTTTCCTGAGTGTGGGGAGCAGGGCAGGAAGACTTAATGGTGCCAACCCCTGCACCTGACACTCCAAGGATCTCCTCCCTCTGCCACAGACAGACCGGCCTTCAGCTGACAGAAAGGGCCTAGGACCCACATGCTCCTCCTGCTATAGGATGGGAAACTGAGTCTCAGAATGAACTCACCCAAGAACCCAGCCTGGGAGTAAGAGTCAGGATTTGGACCCCAGTATTTTTGGGGGCCAAAGCTGATGCTTTTATCCCTATGCTCTCGCCTTTCTTTCTGGGACAGGAACTGGGCAGCACCACATCTGCCCCCCTTGTGCCCCACATTGTACCCAGCTGCTGAGCACTGCCTCCTGAGCCATCTGTAGGCCCCCACCCTGCATCAGCTCCCAAGAGAAGCCTTGTCCTCAGCCCCAAGGGGCTGCTGCCATTGCAGTAATATCAAAGCAATAAAGCCTCTTCGGCAAATTGGCCTGTGGTAATTAAACTACAATTTCCAAATAATTCTGGAATCATAAAATCAGCAGTAAGGCCCTCAGCCCACCTCACTGGGAGACCAAGCTGGTGGCTGATTAGATAGCATAAATCACCAGGCAAGTGGCCCCGTGCGAGCAAGGACATTAAGATGCAAAGCAAATCTGGAAGAGCTTTCTCCCTGCTGGGCAGGAGCCTTCAGAGAGGTGGAAGCCCAGGCCTGAGGGGGCTCCTCTGAGGGGAGCCCAAAAATGAGGAGAATGGGCAGGTACAGGAAGTACACAGACATTCAGAGTAGAGAGCCATGACCTATCTACTGGAAGGCTCAAGCTGAACCAAGGTCTTGAAGGATACCAGGCAGGGAAAGCAGGCCTGCTTCTCTAAGAGTGTGTCAGGCTGGAGAGTATGGTGGATGCTTCCTGGAGCAGCCATCTTGGCAGCCGCCATCCTGGCTCTGCCTGGGCCTACCAGTGGGTACTCCAGCCATATGTGGCTACTTAAACTCATATTTAACTTAATTTAAAGTAAATCAATTTTAAAATTCACCTCTTCAGTTGCACCTGCCACTTGTGTCTAAAGGCTACCTATGGAATTGCACAGACATAATAGTTTGGCCACCATGGAAAGTTCCACTGACCTTGCCACCTTCCTACTTGGCCATGAGTAATTGTATCTAGCTTCAGCCTGCTATGAGGGAGGAAAGCTTATCTATAGAGTTGCCGACTCCATCCTTCCTGCTACCTATTCACCACCTTGCCACCCCATTGCCTGCATCTCACCCCACTCCACCACCCATCTCTACTACCATCCCTCAGCACAGGATGGGAAAAGCTTAGAATGCTTACAGAGATTTTAGGGAGCCAGGACCTTTGGTCCTATAAAAGTGGCTGCAGGCTGGATATGAGATCCTATAGTTTTAAATCTCAGCTGCAGTAGGACAAATTGTATCACCTCGGGTCTCTGAGCAGGGAGCCATGAGTTCATTCGTGGTGTGGACATGTTTGTTCCTTTGCCACACTGCTACTCTGAGAGGGTGGGTGGGCAGCAGGGAAAGGTTTTGAGACCATTTTTCTAATGAGGACCCTGGCTCAGAGAGCTCTTGGACTTGCCTGAGGTCACCACCCTGTTGCAGCAGGGCTCAGACCCCAGTGCATGCCAGCCGCCCCAAGCCCTGGCCCTCCCCAGGACCTCAGGCTTCGCTGGCAGTCTCGGCCCTGTGCCTCACTGTCTTCCTGTCCCTGCAGTCCTGGAAGCCTCAGGTGATGTGGCGGTGTATGCAGGCCTCGTCGTGGCCATCTTTGTGGTAGTGGCCGTCCTCATGGCAGTGGGAGTGGTGGTGTATCGCCGCAACTGCCGCGACTTCGATACCGACATCACCGACTCGTCTGCCGCCCTCACGGGTGGCTTCCACCCAGTCAACTTTAAGACCATGAGGCCCGGTAAGGACCCAAGGAAGCCTAGGGTGGTGGGTTGGTTGGGGGCCCCTGGAGGGCACTGCTGGGGCTTCTGACTCTCTCCCAAGATTTTCCCAGAGTTCACTTCCAGCTTGCTGAAGCAGGTGGCAACGGAACCTTGACAGCTAGACATTTGAGTGGGACAACAGGTCCCTGCAGGAGCAAAGGGCTGCAGGGCAGAGTATGACCGTCACTCTTCTCTGCAGGCAACCCGCAGCTACTGCACCCATCCATGCCCCCCGACCTGACGGCCAGCGCTGGCGTCTACCGAGGGCCTGTGTACGCCCTGCAGGACTCGGCTGACAAGATTCCTATGACCAACTCTCCCTTGCTGGACCCTCTTCCTGGCCTCAAGATCAAGGTCTACAACTCCAGCACCACCGGCCCCAGGCCTGGTTTGCCGGATGGGACTGACCTCCTGGGCGTCCTGCCTCCTGGCACTTACCCTGGCGATCTTTCCCGGGACAGCCACTTCCTACACCTGCGCAGTGCCAGCCTTGGGTCCCAGCAGCTCCTGGGCCTGCCCCGAGAGCCCGGCAGCAGTGTCAGCGGCACCTTCGGTTGCCTGGGCGGGAGGCTGAGCATCCCTGGCACAGGTGCGCTGTTTGCCTCTCAACCTAAGCTCAGCACATCCTCATTGGGCAGCCCTGACACCTACCCAGTGTCAGGCAGACCTGTCTCCATCCTGTTGCTCAGATGGGAAGAACAAGGAAAAACCATAAGATAGAGAAGTCAGGGCTAGGGATATAGCTCAGCAACACAAGTGTGAGGTCCTAAGTTCAATTTCTGGTACCAAAAAAAAGGATAGAGAAGTCTGATTAAAGATACAAGTTCAGGCCTGCATATGTCTTCAGAGCGGGGGAACTATGGACCAGCCACCCCAAGCCTCAGTTTTCCTATCTGTTCATTGGGAGAGTAACCCCACATAGTGCTACATTCTTACAGAGCACTGTCCTGGGTTCCAAGGGCAGGAAGGGCAGGGCTGCCCATCTCAGCCTGCAAGCCCAGCAGGTCGACAGTGTTCTGGAGTCTTGCCCTGACCTGGGCATGGAGCTGGCACTGAGATCCTCTCTCCTTCCTCTGGAGACCACCCAGAGCTCAGATGTCATCTATCCTTGCCCCAAGCTATACCAACCTCCCATCCCTATTCACCTAAGCACCAGCCCTATGCTTCCGTCAGCCTACTGACCTTCCTTTTCCCCCCAGGGGTCAGCCTGCTGGTGCCCAATGGAGCCATTCCCCAGGGCAAGTTCTATGAGATGTACCTGCTTATCAACAAAGCTGAAAGCACCCTGTGAGTAGAGATCCTTTCCCTGATCTGGGGCTCTGCCTCCTCAGCCCCTCACTGTCAACCCTGGTCCCCCAGGTTAGAGTTCCTCTAGGGAAGGCCTTGGTCTTATGTCCATATTTATTTATTTACTTATTTTTGTCTTTTTGAGACAGAGTCTCGCTATGCAGTTCAAGTTGGCCTTAAGCTCACTTTATAGCCCAGGCTGGTCTTGAACTTGCAATGATCCTCTTGCCTCAGCCTCCCGATTGCTGGGATTACAGGTGTGAGCCACCACGCCCAGTTTTTATATTCATATTTAAAACATGCAAAACCCAGTCATTCAAAACGTGCAAAACTAAGTCATACAGCTGAACAGCAGTTAACAAACTGGCTACAGAGTAGCACAAAGAGCTAATATCCCCACTATGTAAACTAAGAAAAATCGAACACCTTAGTACAAAAATAGACACAAGATGTAAACAAGTGATTGCACATTGTTTCTCTTACACACACACACACACACACAGTGACCAGAAGTTTCTGAGGAAACATTCCACCTAATTTGTAGTCAAAGAAAACAGCCAGGAAATATGGGGAGGTTTTTGTTTTGTTTGCTTAAGGATTTGTAAGGTTTAGTTTTTCAAATGATGATTCCCCCTTGCTGCCAAAAGCCCAGGCACATGGCCCTCCCCGAAGTGCTGGGAAGTGTAGATTGGTACCAGCTCTCTGGAAAGCAGTCTAGCAGCGTCTCTCAAGACTCTCAAGTCTTGCAGGACCTTTGGAACTGCACCCAGAGATTTGGCAGTGAGAATATTGTGTTGTCACCTGGGGACAACGAGTTTATCCATCTTCTCTGCCCCTCCACCCATCCGCACAACCTCTGCCCTCACACAGGCCACAGGCAGGGAGGGGGCAGCTGGAATCTGTGTCCTTGCTGAGTTCTTTGGTTGCCCCTCACTGCCTCTGCCCTCAAACCCCTGTGCCCTGCCCTCAGCCCGATTTCAGAAGGGACCCAGACGGTGCTGAGCCCCTCGGTGACCTGTGGGCCCACGGGTCTCCTGCTCTGCCGCCCCGTCATCCTCACCGTGCCGCACTGTGCTGAAGTCAGTGCCGGGGACTGGATCTTCCAGCTCAAGACCCAGGCTCACCAGGGCCACTGGGAGGTGAGGAGCACGGCCGGGGAGGCGAGACAGCCCCTTCTCCTCCCAGCACAGCCGGGGGGCTGACGGTCTCCCCTGCCACACAGGAGGTGGTGACACTGGACGAGGAAACCCTGAATACCCCCTGCTACTGCCAGCTGGAGGCCAGGTCCTGCCATATTCTGTTGGACCAGCTGGGCACCTACGTGTTCACGGGAGAGTCCTACTCCCACTCGGCCATCAAGCGGCTCCAGCTGGCCATCTTCGCGCCTGCGCTCTGCACCTCGCTGGAGTACAACCTCAGGGTCTACTGCCTGGAGGACACGCCTGTGGCACTGAAGGTGGGTGCCCACATCTGGCACACTGCGGGGCCCCTTCTGGTCTTCCCTTCCCTGCCCAGCTGCATGGGACCTTGCGGGCTCCCTTCATCCCCTCCACGTGGAAACAGCATGGGACTCTTAGGGCAGAGGTGAGCCCATGTTTCCTGCCACACCAGGCTCTAGGCCTGAGGTGGGAGAAAGACAGAGAAAGCTCTTGGGGCTACTTGTGAGAGTCTGCAGAGGGTTTAGGAAGCACCAGAGGAGGGGGTGAGAAGGCTGACTGTGGACCTGAGCCCCGGGGGACAAGCAGGAGCTCAGGGCAGCAAAGAGGGAAGGCATTTCAGGTGGATAGAGCAGCTGCTGCCAGGGCAGGTGTGCCACTCAGTGTGTGCCAAGGGCCAGGCTCAGCTCCCCAGGAGCCTTGGAACCTGTCCAGTGGCAAGAGGTAGATCCTGAAGATACCGATTACAGGTGCTTTTCAGAGAGCCTCTGTGGCTACACGGTGGGGTGAATGGATGGGAGGCTGGGCTGCAGTCAGTGACCACGGCCAGGAGAGGGGCCTGGACTGCATTTAGTGGGTAGAATGGACAGACTGGGGCTGGTGGGATGCTCAAGAGGAGCCCTCAGGGCCGACAGGTGGATGCAGAAGGGTGGGGATGGTGCTCCTAAGTGAGGGCGTGACCATGGCAAGCCTGGGATCATTGGGACAGAAAAGGAGGGAAGGGGAGGGGACTGGTGATGGCCAGCATGCAGTGCTGTACAGGCCCTACCCACCAACTGCAAAGCCCCAGCCGGCCTTCCATGAAGCCTCCTGCCTCAGCTTGGTCCCCCCGGGTCCTTGTCTCCCAGTCCCATGTGACTTGCCTCATACTTCATGGTGTGGACTGATGCAACATGGGTGAAAGCGCCCTGGGGGAGAAGGAGCATCACCTGCTGGGGTCACCAGGCCTAAAATTCCAGGAGCCTCACAGTGGGGTGGAGGCTGCCGGGAAACACTTTCAGCAGAGACGTTGATGTACTGAGGCATTGATGTCTACTTTTGGCCAGAAATTAACATGAAACTCAAGAAGGAAGGAGGCACATTTTGGCCTGGTGGCATTCTTTGTGTTTTCAGCCTCACATCTTTTCATCCATCCATCCATCTTTCTGTTTGTTGTAGTCAGGGGTTGAAAGGAGAACAAGACAATACAGAACACATAATTTACAGTATTAGTTTGTAATAGCCACTCAAGAGTTAAGTACAAGAAGTGTAGGTCTATACACTAAAGACCCGGAGAATCCAGCTGAAGGCCTGGACCCCATGGTAGTCTCCTGCTTGAGTTCAGCTGAAGACCTAGAGTCCATGACAATGCTTCCCGCAAGTCCAACTGGAGGCCCAGAGCCCACAGTAGTGACTCATGCAAGTCTGTTTCATGGATCTGCACTGGGAAGGCCCAGGGGTCAGCAGTGGGAGCTAGAAAGTCTAGGCCAGTGAGATGAAGGATCTGTACCAGTAGGTTGAAAGTTCTGCGCTGGAGCCAAGAAGCAATGCTTGAAATAAGGGTCAGGGCTCTGCCGAAAAGTACCACAGCCATCCTCAGCTACAACGAGGTCCCAAGCTCCTCCGACAGTAAGAACAGCCGAGTTCATATCAGGAAGCCAGTGTGATGAGCTTCTCCAGGGGACTGAGTGGCACATCATCCTCCCTTCAGAGCCAGGAAGCGGTGCTCAGAGGGAGTACCAGAGCTCCCCCAAGAGAACTGCAGCCACTCTCAGCAGCAAGGTCCCGAGCTCCTCGGATGATAACAACCAAGTTCATATTAGGGAAGCCAGCACGACAGGCTCCTCCAGGAGAACCAGTGGCTCCAAACAACCACAACACTTAGGAGAACCCACACTGTTTCCTCTCCAGGCCTCCTTTTTATGCTGGCAGTGGTCCTCAGGTGGGCCATCCACACTCAGCACCATACCGATTCAGTTCAGCTGACATTACAAGTTGACCACCAGTTACCAATCCACCTCGCTGTCCACCTATCCATTACCCATCCGGCCATTTGTCTCTCAGGTGTCCTAGTCGTATACCCATCCGTTTGTCTGTCCATGTATCCGGTCTGCACCTCTGCAGTTATCCATCCATCGCTCCACACACCCTCAGGTCTTCGCCCCAAACCGTCACCTATCAACCCATTCATGTGTCCCGCTGTCTCTGCATCCATCCCTCTGCTCTTCTGTTCACCCACTCATCTGTCCACACACCCATTCATCTAAAGCACCTGCTACACGGGTCAGGTCGATTCTGTGCTCTGTGTTCAGATGGGCCCTTCCCCATAACCAACTACAGCAGAAGGGGGTGCTCAGCTCCCCTTCCCACTGCTGGTCCGCAGGAGGTACTGGAGCTGGAGCGGACACTGGGTGGATACCTGGTAGAGGAGCCCAAGCCCCTGATGTTCAAGGACAGCTACCACAACCTGCGCCTGTCCCTGCATGATGTCCCCCACGCTCACTGGCGGAGCAAGCTGCTGGCCAAGTACCAGGTGAGGGCTGAACCAGGAAGCGGAGGGGCCAGGCCCCTGCTCTGTGCTGATCCGAGTCCCTCCTGCCGTCTCTGCTGCCATCACTGTCTCCCTCTGGTGCCGGCCCCCCCCAGCCACCCTCAGCATATCCCCAAGCTCTGTGCCATCCGCAGCCACACTCACTTGTGCCCTTACCGTACTCTGTCTCCTGTGCCCGCGGGCCTCCATGAGCCCTCTCCATGTGGTGTGGTGCACATGCCTGACCAACTGGCTGTCCTCATCTCTGGTGCCCACGTCGTTGTCCTCCCCTGCAGTGTGAAACCATGGAGTCCCCAGCCCAGACACACAGGCAGTGAACACACTCTCCCCTCCAGTGCCTTCCCCTCCTCCCACCCCCGTTCTCAGTGCCTCCCTGGAGCCAAGGGCCTGACCTGCCTCCAACACCCCTGCCTTGGTGGGCCTCGCCTGCAACCCTGACTGCCCTCCCACAGGAAATCCCTTTCTGTCACATTTGGAGCAGCAGCCAGAAGGCCCTGCACTGCACCTTCTCCCTGGAGCGGCACAGCCTGGCCTCCTCCGAGCTCACCTGCAAGATCTGCGTGCGCCAGGTGGAGGGGGAGGGCCAGATATTCCAGCTACACACCACGCTGGCTGAGGTGAGCCACGATGGGCCTGGGGGCCGCAGTGCACTGACTCTGTGTTCCCCCTTCATCTGGGCAGAAATGCTGACCCCTGTAAAAACATCGCCCCAGTAAGGGGTGGGACTGGTCAGTTTTGGCCAACAGCCATCATTTCCTGAATGGTATGTAAGTGCCAAGATGTGCTGGGTGATGTAATGTTATTCCTGATCACCAGGGACACAGTTGTCCTGACCCCACCTGCAGGATGACTCAGCAGGTGTTAGGAGGACAGGTCTCCGCACAAGGTCACAACAGTGGCAAAACTGGCTTTGAACGCGGGTCAGGGATTCCAAGCTAGGGCTCTCAACTCCTATAAATCCAGATGAAGGTGCAAAACCCCAGGTCACCTAAGGTGACGATGCCAGATCTTTCTTTTGGTGCAGTATAAAAAGCACTGGAGCCAGGTGTGACGGCACACACCTGTGATCCCGGAACTCAAGAAGCCAAGGCAGAGCCAGCCTGTGCTACTTAGGGAGACACTGAGCACAGGTCTGGACCCAGCTACATTGCTCATTTGCTATGTGGTCTTAGGCTAGTCATGTCCCCTTCTAGAATGCATTTTCCCTGTGGATAACAGTGGGTCTGCATGAACTGTCTAGAGCATGGATAGGGCTTCTGGGGCCTCCTGACTGTGAGACTGCATTGGCATTTGCCTGGGCAGTGCATTAGCACAGTGCAGCCCTTGCCCTCAGAGAAGAAGCCCTTGCCCAGGCAGCTGGAGACTCCCAGAGGTGGCGGTTATGACTCAAGCCCCAGGGCACTGCAGGCCCAGCAAGGAGGCTGGAGGGGCTGATGCCCAACGCACGGCTCTCTCACTCTTCCCCTGCCCTTCCAGACACCTGCCAGCTCCCTGGATGCCCTCTGCTCTGCCCCCAGCAGCACCATCACCACCCAGCTGGGCCCTTATGCCTTCAAGATCCCAGCATCCATCCGCCAGAAGATATGCAACAGCCTTGATGCCCCCAACTCAAGGGGCAACGACTGGCGGCTGTTGGCGCAGAAGCTGTCCATGGACCGGTGAGTGTCCCAGCCCTTGGCCATCCTGCCCACTTTGTTCTCCGGGTCAGGCAGATGTTCCCAATCCCGGGCTTCCCGTGTGCACTGAGTCTCCTTTGAGGAGCGCCATGCTCAGAGCCCTGGCCAGCAAGGAGGCAGGTTGTGACTGCCATGCTCTCCCACGGCGTGGGGAAGCGCCCGCCGCCCATCTTCTAGGATGGGCTGAGAATCGGGCGCAGCCTGGACACACGCTTGGCATGGTCACTGTCACCACTGCAGTGGCTGGGCTGAGCAGATGCACCTGAGACACTTGCTGAGTGGATGTACCTTTGTGTGACAGCTTTTGCAGAGCTACAGATGCTCAGCCCTTAGGACAGCAGCGATGACACTGCTCTTATTGAAAAAAATGTGTCATCAACCTGCCTTGAGCAGATGCTATGAATAAGACATCTTCCTGGAAATGAGTGGGACTTGCAGAGCTGGCTGGGGCTCTGTTCCTGTTGTCCAGGGGTGTTCCTAGGGCAGAATCAGAAGGGAACAGAGTGGGGTAGATGAGAAGAGTGTGGTGGCTGGGCTTGGACAGTCCTTCCTGGTGTCTGCCCAGGCTTGGATGTGGTCCTGCAGTGCTGGGAGGTGACTCACTCCATCCCGATGTTAGAGATGCGGCTGGGGCTCAGTGGGGTGCACCCACGTGCCGGGGCCACAGCCTTTCCACCTGCAGGCTACCAGGAAGTGCTGAGCACCTCTGCAATGCCCCTCTCCTTCCCTCTGCCAGGTACCTGAATTACTTTGCCACCAAAACGAGCCCCACTGGTGTGATTCTGGACCTCTGGGAAGCTTTGCAGCAGGATGATGGGGACCTTAACAGCCTGGCGAGTGCCTTGGAGGAGATGGGCAAGAGTGAGATGCTGGTGGCCATGGCCACTGACGGGGACTGCTGAACGCCCGAAGTGCAGACTGGCAGAGACAGGCAGGAGGCAGAGTGGGGAGGTCTGGGACGGCCCCCCAGTGGGGACATTCAGCCTCAGCTGTCTCTCCTAGCCTTCAGCAGGAGTTGCTCCTCTCCTCTTCCTCCTCCTCCTCCTCCTGCTCCCCACCAGAACCCCAGACCAAGACCAGACCACGACCAGCCTTAGAAAATCTATGTGCTCTGTTGCTGGGCATCCCAGAGACCCTCATCCCCTGCCGTCTCTCCTGGATCACAGCCTGTATGAATGACAGCAGCAGTTAGGGACAGGACGTGGCCCTCCCTGCAGTCCTCACCTTCTCCCTGTGACTTCTGGGTCCCCTGGTCTTCATTCTGTTCTCGGTTTCTCCTCCAGCTGTTGCTTTGTCCCTCCCTCACTGCAGCCCTCACAGCTGTCTCGCCCTTTCCCTCATGAAGAGTTGAGTACAATTCCAGAAAACCGCTTTCTCCTGTCCACAGTGAAAAGGAAAATGAAGGAAAGAAAAAGCTTCAGACGTTAGTGAGGCTCAGAGAAGAAGAAAAACACCAAAGCCACAAGGGAAAAGAAAACCCAGTTTCTTAGGAAACGCAAATGATTTATTATCCAAATATTTGGATAAGTCCTTTTTAAGAAAAAAAAAAGATAGAAAATGAAAAAAAAAAAAAAAAGAAAGAAAAACCTTTTTTCCTGTATGTGGGTGAGAGCTGGTGCGCTCAGGTTCTGGCTGGGAGTGTGTGTGCGTGTGCAAGTGTGTGTTTGGGGGGAAAACTGAAGAAGGCACTCTTTGCTGTTAATGAGTCCGTCTTGGACTGAATTCTGACAAGGCCTTGCTTTCCCCAGCAAGAAGCAGATGAGACAGGATTTTAGCTGTGGCACCAATTCATCCTCTAAACTCTTAAACTGAGGCTGAATTCATAAAATCCAGGACCCTGAGGACAGGAAGGGGCCCTTGCCTCCCACAGCCACAGGCAGACACCCCAGAGTCCAGATAGGAGGCTGTGGGGTGGGAAGTGTGGGCACCCAGGAAGAAAGTTGAGGGGGCAGAACTCATTTTCCCAGCTTTCACCTGCACCCTCCTCCCTTGTGGCCTGAGACATTGCGAAGTGGCCTTTCTGAATGGCCAGGGTAGAGGAGGTGACCCTGCCCCCCCAGGAGGTTCCAGGGGGTGTCTGAGTGGGGAGGTTTGAGTCCCCGTACCCTTTGAGCCAATGGCCATGGCTGGGACCGGGCTCTCACGTGGGCATTAAAGGCTTCTTCTTGACACCCAAGGCTGGGAGGTGCCAGATACCCTAGGCTCTGGGCACTGGCCCTAAGGGTTACCCCAGGAGCCCCTGGACAGCCAGTGGGACCACCTGAGTACCCCCTGACCTTTGAAAGTGGTCTCCTATCCCAGCCAGTGTCTCCAGCCCATCTTCCTTGTCATGGATTTGGGGGCTCACAGGGTGGGAGTTGGCCAGGGCAGGTAAGGCCCTGCCTGAGGTTGGCGGGAAGGCTCCCACCAGGAGAGCTGCTGGAGGAGGCAGGCATGGAGCTCCAGCTCTCCTATGGAACCGCTGTGTGACCTCCACATACACTACTGCCTTCTCTGGGCGTTTGCATCTGCACCCTTTTCATGCCTAAGAGGCCTCACAGCTGCTGTCTTTGGCCTTTTGGGTTCTGACACACTTTTTTCTGCCCTTCCAAAGGGAACTCTAGTGGGCAGAGGCTGAGATGGCCTGTGACGCCGTGTCCGCTCCTCTGGCCCCAAGACAGAAGCTCCTGGCAGCTGAGGTCCAGCCAGCCGTTTCCAAGGGCTCAGAGCCCAGGACCGTTGGCTGGAGCCTCCCATGGGGTCGCACTGTGCAGCTCCACAGGAAACGCCCAGAAAGCACTTGCCAACTCCACCAACCTGCTGAGGTGCTGCCGCAGGGCAGTAGCAAGTGGCGGTGCCAGTGGGACCCGGCAGGCAGGCACAGAGGGTTCTGTCTCTCACCTCTGGGTGTGTGTGTGCGCGTGTGTGTGTATGTGTGTGCTTTTATCCTTGGGCACATCAGGGCGCACCAACGTGCACACCTGCCCCACCTGTGTGGGGCGTGGCTTCCTCTGTGCCCCCGGAAACCCCGTGCCTGCTTCACCCGCCCTTCACCCACAGGGTCCGTGTATCTCCTACGTGCCTCTCTGCCTCCTCTGGGGCCCAGCCTTCCGCTTGGGAACCTCCTCATCCCCTGATGGCCCAGGGCCCCTGCCCCCAGGCAACTGAGCTGGATCCCCTCACAGGTCCTCTGAGAGGAGGTGACCAGGAGCTTGGGTGCAGGGGACAGCTCTGGGGACAAAGGGCTGGACCCTACCTGGGCCACGACATGGTTATATGTCCTAGGAGTGCAGTACTCCAGGGATGGCCCCAATCCCACCTCTCCATTCTGTAAACTACAACCTGTAAATAACGTTTAGCATTCCTATTGTAACAGAGTCAATTTTTATGAAATAAATTATATTTCCTAGTCTAATAAAAAATCCAGGCTGTGGTCTGCCGTCTTTTTTGGCTGTCTGTTATTGGAGACTGGGAGTGACTGTCCCACTCTTCTCCAAACTCCAAGAGGCAGAGGGGACAGGAGGGCCATTGTCACTCAGGGCCATGGGATCCCTGCAGGTGATAAAGCTCACCAGCCTCATTTTACAGAAGAGAAAACCAGCCTGGAGAGGGACAGGGACCTCCCTACACTGGCAGCAAGTCAGCCTCTCACGAGTCCTCTTTCTGTATGAGCTTGGGTGGAATCTGTCTGTCTCAGGCATTCCAGTCCGCCATGGCTGGGCAAAGAGCCAGAGGGGAGACACAGGTGAGGCCTCGGATCAGAAGGGTCCATCCCACTGGGGCTGAGGCAGAACCCTCCCTTAGGGCAAAAGAACATTGTGCAGGCCGAAATGGAAAGAGAGACACAGGCTGAGACTGTGGGACTCTGAAGCCAGGGCAGGCTGCACTCACGGTAACAGTACCCAGAGCGTGTGGTGCCATTCCCAAAGACAGTACCCCTGTCATGATGAGTGCTTACTCTGAGGAGTTTCCAGCAGAGGGCAGTAAAGGGCCTGTTCTAATAAAATCAGTCTGTTGGTCATCTTTTCCCCCAGCTGGTGAGGGAGCACCTTTTGCTGGGCCTCTGCCCTGGACACTGGCTGCTGGGAAAATGTGACGCAAGGACTCTGTCCCTGTCAGGCAGGAGAGGCTGCGGGGAGAGGACCATCCCAGGCCACCAGGGTGCTGAGTAGATCCTGTGGTCTCCCAAGCTTGACGTGTGAGCATCCTTTGGCCCAGCATGGACGTTAAAGCTCTAAGAAGTAATGTGCGAGCAAACTGGTCTCTTACCACAGGGGTCCCCAGTGTGTCTGGTCATGGGATTGTACTACTGTTCAGGTTCAGAGTATGTGGTGCCTGTGGGTCTTGCCAGCTCTGACTTCCTGGGTCCTGTGTCCAGGGGTCTGTTCCAGGACTCAGGTGGGTATCCCTAACCCTCGTATGAGCCGGTAGGGGATAAGGCAGGCAGGACACAGCAGGCCATGACTCAGACTGCCTGCCAGCTGGGTGCCAGGGACGGCAAGGAGCCACTCAGTGAGGCCTGAAGCAGAGGGACGAGGGGGTACAGCTGGCCTGTGTCCCCATCTGGTTGGCAGCAACCTTCAGCCACCGTTGTGACCCAGGAAGGGAGCCTGCATGGAGGCCCTAAAGGCAGAGAAACCCCAACTCCAACCATGGCTCCAGGTCAGACAGCTAAGTCTCCAAAACTTTTGCTCATTTCAATTAAAAATATAATGTGTGGGTACTGTTTAAAACATTCAAAGGATACAACAAAACCTGCACAGCATATACCCCAAACTCCACCAGTCCCTCTGGAAAGGCTGTGCTGACACACAAAAACAGGGTGCTGGAAACATTGTAATGCCACAGATTATAATATTTTACATCTCAGCCTCCAGATGAACACACAGGAAAAGGGTCGCTTTCTCAGTAACTGCAGAAGTGCAGGTCACTGATAACCCCTCCTCACTGGGCTGCCGGCCCTGACCCACACCTCCTGGCAGCCCTGTCCCCTGCCCTCTGTCCCCTGTCCTAGCTGGTGTTGCTGTAGTCCCAGCATCTTGGGGCTCCACTGTGATCTTTGATGAAAGCCCTCCAGCCCCCTGGTGCAGCGCCTCCGCCTCCGCCTCAGGCTGGGGCTGCTTTCCACACCCCTCTGCTCCTCCTACCTTTCACTAGGCCTCCTCCTCCTCTTCCCCTGCACCCTGCCACAGGGAAGCCACTCTCAGACCAACTCCACCCACCCCCACCCCGAGGCCTTCCTGGAACTGAGTCCCAGCACTGTTCTACCAAAACCCTGCCCGCCACGGTAGTCCCAGGGAGCCAAGAAACCTGAGGTCAGGAGCCCCCCAACAGCCTGGGGAAGGGCAGGAGTCCACACTTTGCAGGCTTCCTTGCTGTGCAACAGTTTTTCCCCAGTACTGGGGCTGAACCCAGGGCCTTTGTCCTGAGCTACATCCTCAGCTCTTTCTTATTTTGAGACAGGTTCTTGCCAAATCACTAAGTTTCTGTCTTGAATTCCTGACCCTCTTGCTTCAGCCTCCCAGAACACTAGGATTACAGGTGAGGGTGTCACACAGTATGCTCAGGACCCACAATCTAGAGGGGAGACAGACAGATGGGCCAGGGCGGCGGGAGCTCAGGGAGGCTCCCTGCTACCTCTGGAGATGGTATCTTTCCCAGCTGTACCCTGTGCAGGAGGCACTTCTAATCTCATTCTTTTATGAAGTTTCATACTGATGGAAGATGCTGGTGACTTTCAGCAGTTGGCTGACAGACGTGGGGCTGCCAGGGTACAGCTATGGGTTGTGGCCCACACCAGGGTGTATGCATAAGGTGCTGTCCTGTCAGTGACCCCAGCTCGGTACCCACTACAGCTGTTTCCCTCCTGATCCCGCCCTGGGGATGGTGGCCAGGGACAGTCCTCTCCCCGCAGCCTCTCCTGCCTGCCAGGGACAGAGTCCTTGTGTCACATTTTCCCAGCAGCCAATGTCCAGGGAAGAGGCCCAGCATCACACTGTGATGACCCCAGCTGCCCAAGGAGGGTCCCCTGGACAGAGGCCTGTGGCTGAAGACAGCAGGGCTCTACAGGACCATTTCACAAACTCCTGGGGTGGCAGAGGTGGCTTTGGCTGCCATCTCATCCATCCCCACCTGATGCCAGAATTCTTTCCACCATGGCTTAAACAGGGCCTTTTCTGGTCTCTGCTTCAGTGCTTGCAGAGACAGGAAACTCACCGCTTCCTAATAGTAGTAATAACAGCTGGCCTTCCTTCCTTCCTTCCTTCCTTCCTTCCTTCCTTCCTTACTTCCTTCCTTCCTTCCTTTTTTAAACTGGGAAGGGAACCCAGAACTTTTACACTGAGCAACATACATCCCCAGACTGTTTGTTTGTTTGTCTGTCTGTCTGTCTGTCTGGGGGGCTTTTTGCCCACCCACCTGCTTTTATTGTGAGCAGCAGGCGGCACACTTCTAACAACAGTAAAAACATTAATTTACAAAAGGAGGAATTCAGCAAAGCTGCCCGGAGTATCTCAGAGACTCACACGTAGATGCCAACCCAGAGCAGGAGGAAAAGGACACCAAAGCCTGTAAAGAGCCAGGCCACAAGAGAAGGTCCTGCGTGTACTTAGCAGAGGTGACCTCGTAGATGAAGAACCGGGCAGTGAAGAACATGACAATGGCCAGGAGCACCACGGTCAGATGGGGAGGACAGCCAGGTTGACCGTGCTGTTGTATCTGCTCAAGGCCTCAAGCTCCGTGTCACCACACACAGGCTAAGCTGTCACTTGCCACTGTTTTGTTTTGTTTTGTTTTGTTTTGTTTTTGAGACAGAGTCTCGCTATGTAGTTCAAACTGTCCTTGAACTCACTAAGTAACCCAGGCTGGCCTCACACTCCCAGCGACCTTCCTACCTCAGCCTCCCAAGTGCTGGGATCATAGATGTGCATCAGCACGCCCTGCTTTTATTTTTTATTTTGAAAGAAAATCTTGCTAAATTACTAAATTGCCCAGGATGGGCCTGAACTCATGAACTTTCTGCCTAGTGAGAGGAGGTCAGGTAATTGGAACTGTGCCTTTCAAGAGTACACTGGGACCCCAGCTCCTACTTCTTTTGTCCCCTCCTAGCTGCCATGGTGTGACTGAGCAGTTTTGTTCCACTACGCATACTCTGATGTGACGTTTACCCTCACCACAGGCCCACGGCAACAGGACCAAACAACCATGGACTAAACATCTAAAATCATGAGCCAAGATAAACCTTCTCTCCTTTTAAATTGTCTGTTACTTTGCCATGGCAACAGAAGGCTCCCACACTTTCATGACAAGGCCTAGTTTGACCCTCAGGTATCAAGAGGGTCAAGACTAAGCCTTGCACATCACCCCAACTTTACTTCCATGGACCTCTTTTCCTACTGCCAAATGTACCCAGTTCCTCACATGGCTTGGCCCAGTGTCACATGCTCTCTGGTGCACCCGCAGGTTCTGGTGGCCCGAAATTCAAACCATAGCAAAATGACTTCTCCAGAAAACAACCAGCAATGAGAATTCTAGACTCACCAGAAACATACTTCAGAAAACATCTCCAGACCAATAAGTTGAGTCCATGGCTAATTGGTTGACCTCAAAAGAGATACAAAAGGAGTGTTTCAGGCCGACAGAAACAATAGTAGGAGGAAGCAAACATGGGAAAGAATAAGGAACAATTCAGGGTGTAAATGTGTGAGTGAATAGAAATTAATATGTGCCATGAAGAAGAAGTAATGGTAGCTTGTGAGTTTTAAAATAATGTATAATTAAGTTGCAAGTGAAAAGTAACACACAAATTTGGGGTAAATGGAATTAACATGGTTTTAGGCACCTGAGAAAGTGGAGAATTTCCTAAATTATATTAAAATCTAACAGATTGTGTGTGGGTAAATATAATATCGTGTATTAAACACATAAAAGAGAAATAAATCTATAAATTAATCAACCAAAATAAAAATAAATGCATGAAGCCTCCCCCAAAAAAGCACAAGAAAGGGGAAAAAAATATAGACTAATTGTGCTAATGGGAAGAAGGTTGTAGAGTTAAACTCAAATATATCTGCATACCAGTAATTACATAAAATATAAATGGGCTAAAGATTCCCAGTAAAAGGTAAAAATAGAATGGATTTTTAAAATACGCCATCTAGGGGCTGGGAATATAGCTCAGCAGCACAGCACTTGCTTGGCGGGAGGTCATGAGTTCGATTCCCAGGACCAATAAAATATGCCACCTATAAGAAAAACATCTTGAGGGGCCGGGGATTTAGCTCAGTGGCTTAAGCACCTGCCTGGCAAGCACAAGGTCATGAGTTCAATCTCTGGTACCAAAAGAAAAAAAGAAAAGAAAAACATCTTGCATGTAAGGACAGATGGTAAAATTAGAAGGATGTAGAGATACATCTTGGAAAATAAAGTTAGTGTATATAAACCAAAATGTTAAATATGCATTAGGCCAAAATATGTAAATTTATCACATGAACAGAATAAAGAAAAGAGACCAAGTGCCCATCATGACAGGCCTAGCATGCCCTCGAATCCCACATCAACAGGTGACTTATGTCCCTGGAACGTGGGTGGATGTTTGAGACTCTGACCCAAAAGAGAAGCAGAGGTGACCTTATGTGACCTCTTAGATTAGATCACAAAACACCGTGTGTTTCCTCCTTGCTCTCTTACAGGAGATGCACGATGGGCAGCCATGTAAAGCCACTCACGCAGTGGACAGTAATCCCAGCACAGGACCCAGCGGACACTAGTGTCACTGGCTGACAGTGTAAGTAAGGAGCCCAGGCAATTCCAGCCAGAGCCTGGGAGTCCTTCCAATGGGTGCAGGCTGCAGACCACGTGGCCGGTTTCATTCCTGATACAGAATCTGTGGCATAACAAATGTTCCGTGTCACTGCATTCTGAGCTGTGAGGGACACAAGTGGGAGGAGCTTCTGAAGCACCAAGGATGTTCCATGTCTTGGCCCAGGTGCTGGTACTGTGAATGTGTCCAGTATGCGACCTTTCATAAACACGCTTGGGACCCATGTACTAGTTCTACCTCCACAAAAAGATGTGGTGCGAGAAAACAAAAGAAGAGGGGACAGAATGCAATGGAGGGTGTGAAGCTGGAAGCTTAAGAAAGGGGGAGGTCCCCGATCCTGGAGGGAGAGGTGGTGCTGAGCAAGCGGTGAGGCCACCGGCAAAGGCCCTGGACAAAGGCCCTCAGAAGCAAACCCAGCCAGCGAGCACATGCAGTGACAGGGAATTACCACGAGGCGTCAGCATCAGCCTGCGAACCCTATGCATAGGGAGTTGGGGGCAGTTTGCCACCCCCCCAGGCCGGCTGGGGCTGCAGCTGCAGCTGGAACCCAGGTGATGAACACTGCCTGTGACCTCTGAGTTTTGGCTGATCACCTGCCCCCC
Source organism: Hydrochoerus hydrochaeris (assembly GCA_004027455.1). NCBI lineage: Eukaryota > Metazoa > Chordata > Mammalia > Rodentia > Hydrochaeridae > Hydrochoerus > Hydrochoerus hydrochaeris. Next base: position 87,695 of record PVLA01003954.1, on the reverse strand, counting down.
CCCCCACTCAAGGGAAGGTAGGGGAGCTTGTAGGGCTCTAGTCTGGAAAATTGGGCCAAACACTAATGGGATACCCTGGGTGGTCTCTGGAGACAGAATGGTGTCATTCTAAATCCTTGCTCTGCTGCCTACTACCTGGTGATTCTGAGCAATGGACTAACCTCTATGTCCCTCAGTTTCTCATAAACAAAGCGGAGCTGACAGGGGTGACTGCCTCCTGGGGCCGGGCAGTGCATTCAGCACTGTGGTTCTTACCTGGGGCAAAGCCGGACTGAAGGTTCAGAAAACACTTCCCCAAGCTGAGCTAAAGTGACAGGGGTCTCAGAAGCAGCCCAGAAGCAAAGTCTCTCTCTCTCTCTCTCTCTCCTCTCTCTCTTCTTCTGTCCCCTCCTGTCCCACTCCCTGTCCCATAGGAACTAGAACACCTTTCCCCAAAACTAGCCAAGGTCACACCCTTCCTTTTTACCGAAAGACCCCTATTCCTGTGCCCCATGCCCAGAGGGAGAAATGCCACCCGACACTCCTGATCACCCAGGCTGCGCCTGTTAGCACTGGATCGCAGCTTTTTGTCCCATCTCAGGGCCACAGGGCTGTCGTGCTTGGTCAAACCTAAGCATAACAATGGATAGTTCACCTGCATACTGGGTCTTCACTCCAGAAGGCTTTGGGTGGCATACAACTCTGATTAAATCTGTTCTGCTCTGTTGGCCTGTCTTTGTGACAGGCGTGTCAGTGTGACCCTTTTGGTGGGGAGGAAGGTGACCACACCCCTCCGTCCCTACAGCTCCTCAGGTCACCTTGCTTAACAGTAACTAGCTCTGTTTATGGGACTCCTGCTGTGTGCTCACCATGAAGCTCAGTCAGCACATCACACCCTGCAGATGAGGAACACGGGGCCTGACTTTCTAGGGCTAGTCAGCACCCAGAACTAGGGCCAGTTGGCCCCTGAGTTCTGTCCTGTCCCCCAGGCCAGGGTATCTCCCTCTGGATCCCCCCTCACCCCCGGCCAACCTCGGCATCAAGCCTGATGGTTCCTTGGGGCCAGGAACAGCCCTTCCAGGAGAAACAGCAGGCACCTTCGAAAGGCTGCAGGCATAAAATATGAACCTAGCTTGGTGGTGCAGCGCCTGCTTGGCTAGAGTGAAATCCTGAGTTCAATTCCTAGTACCACCCCTCCCCGCAAAATGAACCTAACAGAAAGTGCTTGGGGAGTTGAAGACTCCCTTTCCCCCCCCACCCCGACTTCTTTCCCTTCTCTTTCCTCACTTTTCCTCCTCCTTTTTCTTTTTCATGTGCATTTCAGAGTAAAGATGCCTGGGCTGGATATTGCTCAGCGTGAGAGCATTTGCCCACAGTACGGAAGGCCTTGGGCCCCATCCCTCACATTCCCAAATAAAGGAGAAAATCATAAGATGTCTACGGGGGCACCGCACGTTAGCATCACAAATCCTCACCTTCTCTGCTGGTCTAACCATGTTTCTTGGGGTTGTTATCAGCTCTGCTCGGATGCAGTGTTCCCTGTGCCCCAGCCCCACTTCAGAGACCAGTGCGAAATTTTTGGGACACAAGTGTGGCTGCTTTCGTCCTAGACCCTGAGGTCCTAGCTATCCCAAACTAGGACTAATCCACCAGCCCAAACTATACCTTTTTGGCAGAAGGATACCAGAGCTAATCATTGTGAGAAATGCAGACAAAGGAAAAGCTTACAAGCAAGACAAGTTGCTTTTTTTGAGGGACATTTACCTCTGTAGAGAAAATTTCCTTTCCCTCTCTTCCTCCCCACTCCTTCTCCTCCCCTTCTCCTCCTTCTTCCCCCGCCCTCAACAGGGTCTTACTGTGTAGTTCTGGCTGTCCTTGAACCCATTGTGTAGCCCAGCCTGGTCTCAGACTCACAGGGATCCTCCTGCCTCAGGCTCCCAAGGCTAGAATTACTGGTGTGAGCCACCACAACCTACTTGACTCTCTCTTTTCTGAGAATCTGTCTTGGTAGGTGTTTTTATTAGTTGGTTTTGCCACCTAAACAAAACCCAAGGGTTCCCCAATTTAGCTCACTCTGTAGGGTCTTAACCCTGTCACAGAAAGGAATTCTCAGGAAGTATCCCTGAGAGGCTTAGAAAGGCTTCACTGGGCCCAGTTAAAAACACACTCAAGGGGGATAGAGTGTGGGCCCTCGCACACATTATGGTCTGCAGCAGGGCATATCGCAGTGGGGAGGGATGTGGAATTTGTGAGTCTATAGAAGGACTCCTAGGCTCAATTTTCAAGTGACCAGTTAGGCCCCATTTAGGTGGGGAAGACAAAGGCCCAATCTATTGTTTCTGGTTGGGAGAGGGCACTGTTCTTTAGTTTTTTGTTTGTAACACTGGGGATTGAACCTAGGGCCCTCACACTGAGCCACATCCCCAGCCCTTGTGGTTTTTTAGGTTGTTTGTTTGTTTGTTTTTTGAGACAGTCTCAGTAAGTCACTAAATTGCCCAGGCTGGGTTTGAACTTTCAATTTTCCTTGCTTTATCTTCCTGGAAGGCTGGGATAACAGGTGTGGACCAGATGTTTTGCCTAAAAACATTCTTTGAATGCTTTTGTTATTGGGTTTTGGGATGCTAGTGTCTCCCAGAGGTGGTTCCTAGGTTCTTTCTGTCCTGAATAAAGAATTGGTCAAGCCGGGCATGGTGGCTTACGCCTGCAATCCCAGCACCCGGGAAGGTGAGGCAGGAGGATCGTTGAGAGTTCGAGACCAGCCTGGGCTACAAAGTGAGCTCAAGGCCAGCCTGAACTGCATAGTGAGACCCTGTCTCAAAAAGACAAAAAGAAAGAATTGTTCAAGACAAGTGCCACTGCCCTTCTTTGAACCTCAGTTTCCTCGTCTCTAAAATGGGGGTGACATTTTCAGTTCACAGGGTTGTGGGAACCAAGTGAGAAAAAGTTCATTAAAAGGATTCATATGTAAAGAAGGCTAAAATAAAAACTGGGGACACCTCTCCAATTCCCTACCATATTTCAGGGTGAAGGGACTTTTTCCTTGCTATTACTGAGAGCTAAGCTAGTTAGAAATGTTATAGGAAGTCAGACAGGACTGGGCCTCTGAAAGGACACATTGCAGAAGATACAGTACCACTGTAGGTGGAGGTGCATTCATTGAACGCCAGACCTCAAAACAAAGATAGAATGACCACACCCACATACTTCCCCTAGGGATGAATAGCCATGATTGATATTCTAACCGGGTATCTATCACCGTGATCAAACTCACGACTTCCCATTCACCCTTCCAGGAAAAGCCTCTGTTCCAGTCCCTGTACACTTGCTGTGTGACTTGCTTCCCCATTTGACCCCCATTTAATCAATATTACCTAACAGATTATACCCGCAATCTTATTGGCTGACTGTAGTTCTGTCCCATCTCATGTCTACCTTGCGTTTTCCCATTGGATCAGTGTTATGGAAACGACAACACTTCCTAGGTTAGCTTAGTAGTATAGCTAGAATTAGTAGTCTTACTAGTTGACTACAGTTCTGTCCCTCCTTCGAACCCCCTCACCTCATGGCTTTGCTGTCTGAACTTCCTTGAGAAGCAGAGCCCTCAGCAACCTACCTGGAGACCCCTTTTGTCTCTCTTAGCTAGAAGCTTTCTTTCCCGCGAAAGATACTTTTTGCTCATAACCCCTGTTGTTCCTAGAACTCATTCTTTGATTTGAGAGAACATAAGCTTGGCGCCGTATGAGCCATCTAGCAGGATAGCAGGCTGGGAGTTATATTATTCCCTTTATATTGTTTGGTTTATTTCGAGATCCACTATCATCCCTGTATCAGTGTCACCATGTTACTGAGTTCTGGAGTCTCCGTTCAGGGGTAGTTTCTGGGTTCTTTCTGTCCCAAAAAAGGAATTGGTCAAGACAAGCAGAAAAGGTAATGAGGTTTTACGTTATTAATGGTAGGAAAAGAAACATGCTCTTCAGAGTGAGTTCGGTCCAACTAAAAGCAGGAAAAGAGGCCGGAGATTTAGCTCAGTGGCATAACCGCCTGCCTTGCAAGCGTGCGGTCGTGAGTTTGATCCCCGGTGCCAAAATAAAGCAGGAAAAGAGGCACAGCCTGCAGCTTATAGGTTGGCCACTGTGAAAGAGCTCAGCGGCCAAGCGCTGCATGACAGCCGTGTTTCACGTCTCTGTTCCTCTGGCTGATGTCAGGCATGGGCCACGCTATCAAAAACCTGATGCAGCGCTTCAAGAAGAATGGAGGATAGCACTCTCTGATCGGTTCCAGCAGAGGATTTGGGAACTGTTCTGCGCATGTGTGCCGGAACTCTGTGATCAGCAGGTCGCTCGCATTTCGCCAGCCCACCATCCTCTTATTTCCTACCTCAACCAGACAGAGTCTGAGGAGGCTCCCAAAATTGATATAGGCGAATGAAACTCCCAACCTACTATGTCTGCGAGCTCGTGTTCTCTAACATCGAAGAATGAATTTTAGGAACAACAGAGGTGAAGAGTAGAATATGTTTATTGAGAGAAAGCTTCTGCTTGAAGAGAGATAGAAGGGGGTCCTGAGCCGGTTGCCCCAGACTCTGTCTTTTTCAGGGACTTTTTATAAAGGAAACCATGAGATTAGATGGCTCAAAAGTGGGGAAATGGAAATTTGCAAAGTGGGTATAAGGTGATCCAGACTTAATCCTTAAGGATTATACTTACAGGTGTGCTTGCATTTGTCTTGAGATCTGGCCCACAGCAAGAGGTGTGTGTCTCCTCCAAGGTCATCATCAGACATCTGGTCCTCTGTGCCAGCTTCTTTGAGGGCCTAGCCCTGTCTGACGCCTATCATATTTCTAACTGGCTCAGCTGCCTGTAACACTAGGACCAGGTTCCTGCTCTTTATTTTCTCAATTAAGCCAATGCACAGACTCCAGGATTCCTGAGGAACTGTAGGTGTCTAGAAGGAAAGGATCCTCCATTTCACCAAGGGAACACTACATGGATTGCCTTGGGTGACTTCTGGTGGGTCCAGGAAGTTATAGTCCCCTGAAAAGTGCAATTGTTTTAGTTATGATTTCCTTATCTCCTCCCTACGTTGTATTTCTTCTCTCCTGCCTCACTTGGAACTGGAAATTTGCAGAGAGGGGCTGGTGTTTGTCACCTCATTTAATCAGTGGACCCTGCGAGTCACAGAGGGCTCCTCATTGTACTATCATCCTTCTGTTCACAAGTGTGGAGCCAAGATTCACCCTGGAAGCTTCTAGCCTCTTCCTCTCCTGGGCTGGGGGACTTTCTGATCATTTAGGGTGCTGTTCCCCAACCTTGCCTGCTGGGAAAGATGGTTGATGGGTCAGTTTCCAAGTCCTAGCCCTGATTAATGGAATGACTGATAGAATTCATTCAATCATTTATTGAACACTTGTTCTGTGTCAAGTGCTGGTGAAACAAGGCAAAGAAAGGAAAGGGGAGTGGCAACTCTAGGACAGGCCCAGGAAGTGGGGTACAGGCCCAGGGGTCCAGAGACTCCTAGGATCAGCTGGTGTTTGGAAGATGCTGGTAATGAAAGAGAGCCCAGATCAGGGAGAGGGAAGGCTCTGAGAAGCAGTCCACACCAGCGACGGCACAGTGTGAGGGCACGGTGCTAGGAGGGGCTGCCTCAGGTCACAGTGACAAGCCCTTTCAAGTCCCCCAGAGCCATTTCTGGACTGGTTAATAAATAGGGCTGGGCGTGGTGTTGGAAATGTTCTGGTCTTTCCCATGTACACACTTGTGAAAATAAAAGGAAAAGTCATCATAAATGAGGGCTGATGAATGCTCCGTGGTAGAGCACTTGCCTAGTGTACATGAGGACCTAGGTTTGATTCCTAGAACTGGTTCTTTTGTTTTGTTTTGTTTTTTAAGAGCTCTGATAAAAGCAACCCTGACAACTGTTCACAATGGAGCCAGATGGCCCTTAGGAACAAGGGGTTATATGTGAATCTGTATTCAGACTGCTGCCCAAATGCAAACTTTGTCCACTCTGATTGCAGGCATGTGAAACACCCAATCAGACAAGTACCAGAGGCCCAGGACACATATGAAGGGTTAGGTGCTCTTGTTCAATGGCTGTTTCCGAGTGTAACCTTCTTTCATCCCTTGCATAGCCCTGGTTCCTGACTCAGAGACAGGCTTCTACAGAAGAATCCCTACTGCTGTGTAACAAAAGGATGTCCTTGCTCTAGGAGCTCTGCCTTCTTTGGCCCACTGTCTGGAGCTGTCTGAATCGGGTTTTTCTTTTATTGTACCAGGGATCAAACCCATGACCTTGCGCTTTCCAGGCAGGGACTTAGGCTGCTGAGCTAAACCTTTGACCCCAAATCTGTTTTTTGAGACAGGGTCTTGCTGAGTATCTCAGGGTGGCCTTGAACTCATTATGAAGTCTGGGCATGCTAGCCTCTTGCCTCAGCCTCCTGAGTGCGAGCATTAAAGGGGTGCATCAGTCACCACGTCCCGTCCCTTCAGTCTGTGTTTCCAATTTGTAATTCCTAAGACTCCAATACAGCTTCCTTTTTTTCTGTGGGTCGTGGGTCTGGGCTGATGCCCCACCCAGTCACCTACCCACGCACAGCTGTGGTTGCAGACCATAGCCAAGGTGCGGTGTAAAGCTGGATTTGCCCACTGTCACCAGCTGCACTTCCAGTTCTAGGCCTCCCGGAAACTTCCGCCTGACCAGGAGACCACGTTCACCCTGGGGGCCGGAAGTCTTGCTCTGAAGCCCGAGATGGGGGACGAAGCGGCTGCACCAGGGGTTCCCGCGCAGGCGAGCAGCCTACCCATCCAGCCTGTGAGCGGCGGGCGCCGGCCCAGCCCGCGCCAGCAGGGGGCGCTGGGGAGCGCCGGAGGGGCCGAGGCAGAAGCCGCCCGCGAACCGGGAAGAGCCGCGGGGCGGGGCGGGGCGGGGCGGGGCGTGACGGGGAGGGGAGGGGCGGGGCGGGAGGAGGAGCCCGGCCTGAGGCCTGTAGAACCCGAGTCACAGTGGCCTCGCGGTCCGCGGAGGCTGTGGCGGCGGCGCGGCGGCGACAGTAAGTGCGGGCTGGGCACCGCGGAGCTCCCCGGCTTCCCGTCTTGGTCGCGATCCCGGCCTCCTGTGCGGCGTCCCCCCCTACGGGTCTGCTGCTCTCCCCCATCCTTCAGGCCCTTGCTTCTCAATGAGATTGGACCTCAGGGCTCGAGTGTGGACCAGGCAACCAGCCTGAGGATCCCGAAACGGCTGGCTCCGTGGGTCCCAACTGGGAGACTGATTTTGCTGTGGCCTCTGCTGTCCCCTGGCTTAGCTTCCCCGCTGGGGGCGTGGAGGCACAAGGGAGATTGACTTGGCTAGAGTCAGGAAACTTGCTGGACCCCGCATCCAGGCTTCCCAGCCCAAATGGAGGTCTGCAGCCCCAGGTCCCCCCAGGAGGGAGCAAGCCAGGCAGCGGTGGCCACCCAGGGGAGGCTCGAGTGCTTCCTTACCTTGCTTTGTCTTTCTTTTTTTAATCCAAAAGCCAGCAGCTAGCTTTTATGAAGAGTAATAAGACTTTGCTCACTCCAGTGCCCCAGCCTGTGACCCGGGTTAGAGAAAATTCCTGGCTCCTTCAGAAGCTTGGCCAAGGCTGAGTGGTCCTGGACAAATAGACACAGGAGCTGGGAAGGTGCCCTGGGTGAGTGGGGGCCGAGTCACCGGTCTGTTGGGCCTCGCACCCCTGCCCCCTTCCAGCTGCAATGTCTGCACCTCTTGCAGCTCTGCTCTTCTCCACGGGTCCTGATTACCTTTTCCCCTGACACTAATTCTGAGCACACGGGTGTGTGCGCATGTGCACACCCTGTCTGGTTTGGGTTCCTGCTGGCTGACTGAGGCTCAGGAGAGGCTCTGCTTGGCCAAGGGAGTTTAAAATGGACTTGGCTGACTGGTACTCTGGACTTAAGTGGCCTGAGGCCTTGTCTCAGGGGAGAACCAAATAGGAGGCTGGGATAACACCCAGGACAGGGAGCCAGGAGTCCTGAGCTGCCCCGCCCACATTGGCAGTGCTCTGGTAGGGCTGTGGTGGGGTACAGAGCCCAGATATTCAGTAAAAGATGAATGAATGTGCCTGCAGCACCCCCTTTGCCACTGGTCCCAGATCCCTGGCTCCGAGGCCTTCAGAAGCTAGGACCTGGCAGATGCAGGGTCAGGTTCCCAGTCTGTCCTTTCAGGGAGGCTGAGGAGTCTCATGTGGGCCCCAGACTCCCCAACTTCACAGTTGTTGCTGATATCTGAGTGACCTTGGGTGAGTCACAGCTGTGCTGAGCCTCAGACCCCTTGTCTTAGAGTTATATCTAACAGTGCTTAAGCTGTTGTCAGGCTCCAGTGCAAGCCATGACCCTGGCACCTGTGAGTTCTGGGCTTACTTTTAGCTGTTGCGATTCTTTCTGTTTGAATGTGGGACGGAGCAAGGGCCATGAAGGCCTCAGTCTTTCTCTCTGAAGAAAGAAAAGCAGCTTTTGGCTGAAGGCAGGGTGTAACCTGATGTTCCCTGACATTGCAAAGGTGCTGAGCCCTGTCACGGGTGTTCCTGTCTCTCGGGGGGGGGGGGGGGGGGGGGGGGGGGGGGGGGGGGGGGGGGGGGGGGGGGGGGGGGGGGCGGGCCCTGGCTCCATGCTGAGTCAGCTCAGCCTCTTCTACCAGCCGTGACATGTGCATTCATTTACTGGGTCAGCAGAGAGCTGTAGTGGGGAGGGCCTGAACTGTCCCATCCTCAGCACCATTGGAGTGAAAGTCCCCATTCGTAAGCTGCTGTCACATCCTGGATACTGTCAAGAGCCACCTCAGGGCCAGTGAGCCAGGTGACAACCCTGGGATGCTGGGGGAGGGGAGGTAGCTGTTGAGGTTTGTTGACTGGCCACTCCTAGGCTGGGCACCACAGACGGTGGGAGTCACAGTCCGCTGTAAAACAGGCCTCTCTGGATTGATGGATGGGGAGATCAAGGCCACACAGGCAGTCCACACCCAGACTTTGTGTCGTCTCCTGGGGAGAGATGAACAGATGGAGGCCTGGGCAAAGCCTGCAGACCTCAGTCCCACCACCTTCCTACCTTGCAGCCTGTGCTTTGGGCCTCTGTTTCCCCACCAGTGAAATGAGGAATGGACACTGCAAGGTCACACTGGCTCTGGAGGCAGCTTTAGATGTCTTATGCTTTAAAAAAATTATTTAATTTAAATGCCTTTTTTTATTTATAATTTTAATTTTTATTTTTGAAAAGTTAGTAAATTCACATAGTTCAGGATTCACAAGGCACAAAAACGAATGTGCAGTGATTCCTCCCTGTCTCAATCTCCTTCCACTGTTAGAAATGTCTTAGTTGGGTGTGGTGACACAGAATTGTAAAGGCACTTGGGAGACTGAAGCAGGAAGACCCCGTGAACTCAGGGCTGTGCTGGGCTACATAGTTCAAGGGCAACCTGAACTGCATAGCAGGACTGCAGAAATCTCTTTAGTGACCTTCTGGAGGTAGTCCGTGCCTGTGCAGAGCAGAGGTAGGTGTGTGTGTGTGGGTGTGTTCATGTGTATCCTCCCCGACACATCTTTTTGCGTGAATATCATTTCTATGCCCTATCCTCACTTTTCTGGCATAAAGTTGGACTGAGTTTAGAGATGGTTCTTTGCCCCTGGGAGGTCCTGCTTCATTTCCCAAAGGCCGCATACAGTAGAAGGGAGAATGTCTTAGACTAGGTTGGTCCTCCAAGATTGGGCCACAGTGTCTTGCACCAGCCTGTCCCACACTCGTGTGCTACCCGTCCTGCCCTTGCATGCTGGGGTGACCTCAGAGGTCACTCACACTTCTGACATCCTGTCTTCCTCCACGTGTGAGTTTTGTCTTCCCGAGGCTGTAGTGACCCAGCAGCGGGTACAGTTTCACTGCAGGGCAGGCGAGTCCCCAGCTGCGCCTGGCTGCGGTGTCTGCTCACCTCCCCTGTCTGGGTCTCACCTTGCCCCAACAGTGGCCTTTGTTCCAGAGGAGGACGAGCATCACAGCGCCAACTCCACCTACAGAGCCCCCGGCAGCCCGACGTGGGCCCGGGCCGAGCAGGAGACGCTGCAGGGGAAGCAACTGGACCGCCCGCCACCCGGCCTGCAGAGACCTCAGGACCGCTGTCACGCCGCCTATGTCATCTTCTTCAGCCTGGGAGTTGGCGGTCTGCTGCCGTGGAACTTCTTTGTCACGGCCAAGGAGTACTGGGCGTTCAAGCTCCGCAATTGCTCCAGCCCGGCCTCGAGGAGGGATCCTGAGGATTCTGACATCCTGGTAAGGGACGCGAATGCCGATGCGGAGGCCAAGCTGTGTGGCGTGTGAAGCCTCACACCGCCGGTGGCCGGTGGCAGGGAGCAGAGCAGGAACGTTGTCCCAGACCCCACATTGCTTACTCTGTACCTAGGGAGGAAGAAGCGAGCGGTGGCCCTACACAGAGTAGTGTGTCGGACCCAGGACTCCAAGGTCCATGTCCCCACGAGTTTGAAGGCATGGATTCAGTAGCATTAAGTTCAGCTGGGAGTTTCAGAAAATTCTGAAAGAGGTGTGGCTAAAACAAGATGGGAGGTCATTTTTCACTTGAGTCTGCGGCTGGGAAAGTAGCCTACAGATTCTATGATGTCCTACAGGGTCAGGAACATAGTTGCTTCATCATGTATAACTCTCTTGTCCAAGGTCACCTCATAGTCCAAGATGGCTGTAGGAGTTTCAGCCATTCCATCTTTAAGAACTCTTCCTAGAAATAACTCTTCCTAGAAATAAATTCTGTTTATATTGCATTGCTCAGAACTCAAAAGCTGTGTCAGAGGCTGAGAAGTACAATCTTTAAGTGTAATTTTATCCCAGGGGACCATAGTGTCTGTATCTGTTTTCTGTGGCTATAATACAATACCACAGTCTACGTGACCTATGATGAGAGGAGGCTTATTTTGGAGGGGCCAGGTCAGAGGCTGCACCTGGTGATGGCCTTGCCATGGTCCCGAGGTGGCACAGGGGTGTGTGTGTATGAGTCTGGTCTTGCAGAACCACTGGGTGTCAATCCTGGGGTTCTACCCTAAGGGCACCATCTAGTCCTACTTATCCCTAAGGTTCTCCCTTAAAATGCCACAGATGAATTTTTTTTTTCTCACCTTTTTGAGACAGGTTCTCACTATGCAGTTCAGGCTGGTCTTGAGGTCACTTTGTAGCCCAGGCTGGTCTCAAACTTGCAACGATCCTCCTGCCTCAGCTTCCCAAGTACTGGGATTATAGGAATGTACCACCATATCCAGCTTCACAGTCAGATTAAGCTTCCCCTCTTGACTCTTAAGGCAGGGACTACATTTCAATAAGGGAAACCTTAGGGACACTCAGAGTGTCTTGGTTACTTTTCTCTCATTGCTAAGACAAAATATGTGGCTCAGGCTGGCCTTGACCACATTGGCCTCAGACTCATGGCCATTGACCCTGGGAACTTATTAGTGACACCAAAATTATGGAAGGAAAGGTTTATTTATCTTACAGTTTTAGAAGTTTCAGTCCATATTCAGCTGGTTCCAAGGCTGGGTGACGTGGCCTAAGGGTGGCTGAGGGGCAACTGTTCATAGTGGCCGTAAAGAGAAAGAACAAACAGGCAAAAGAGAAAAGCTGGCCTCCTTCCCACCCTTACATTGTATGCCAGCTCCGCCCCTGAGCGGGTGCAGCACTCACACCACCAATCCCAGCACTAGACAATGAGCCAATCAACAAATGCTAGATTCAGCCACCTCCATGATAGAATGAGGCTTGGGAGGCCACCTAGACACAAACTATAACACAGAGCATCTCCAAACCCACATGGGGGAAAATGAAACCTTGAAGACAAATAATCTGGTCCCAAAGGAAGGGTCACTGTAACTCACAATGAGTGGATGTGAAGAGCAGTGAGACCTTCCAGGGAACAGGACCAGCTGCAGAGCCGGCTGTGGACACCCCTGTGTAGTGGTGGGGAAGGTGGTCACAGTGACATGTGTAGTCATTGCCTGGACCTCGCACCTCTGGCAGAGAAGTCTGGATTGTGTTTGGTTTGTGGCACTGAGCCCCCTCCCTCCCCACCCACAGCTGCCCACTTTGCTGGTGACTTTTCCCAGTGGGGTGGGGCAAGGTGTTATAGAAAAAGTTATTCAGACACCTGTTAGAACTGTAGGAACTTTAAGATGGTTGTAACAGGGATGAGATGGAGCCTAACTGTGCAAAGGGCGGTGGGGCATTCAGCCTGGGAGCAGGGCCGGAGTCAGAGGATGGAAACTTGGTTCTTTTCTTTTCTTTTCTTTTCTTTTCTTTTCTTTTCTTTTCTTTTCTTTTCTTTTCTGAGTGGTAGGGTTTGAACCCAGGTCTTTTGCACTGAGCCCCATCTCCAGCCCTTTATATTTTTCATTTTGAGTGAGAGTCTCAGTTGCACAGGTTAGGCTTAAATTGGTGATGTTCCTGCCTCATACTCCCAGAATACTGGAATTACAAGTATGCGCCACCACATCCAGATTCCAATCTAAGACTTTCTCATCCCACATTCCACACCCCCTACAGTTCCGACACCCTGGGTGGTCTTCTCTGCCATCCTGGGAGTTCACAGATGCTCCCAGATCCAGAGCTGTGGTTGGATTTATTTGTGAAGACATCCCTAGGGGTGGAGCACCTCGGTTAGAGCCCTGCTGCTCTGTGTGGTCCGCAGCCATTGACTCTGGGAACTCATTAGTGATGCAGTCCCAGTGCCTCAAGTCCCGACTCCTGTGTTCTGAGGACTGATGGGCTTGGTGGACTGAACTAGGGAGAGCCTCTGGGTCCAGGTCCTGCCTGTCCCAGCGCTGGGCTCTGGCCTCGGTGTTGCCTTGCTTTCCTGGTTGTAAGAGGACACCACTGCCACTGCCACCTCTTCTTGGGGTTGTTACGATGATAGAGTCCATTCCCATGTGTCACAAGCTGCTGTATAAACATTATTTTGTTTGGGTTTTTTGAGACAGGGTCTCACTTTGTGGTTCCGGCTGGCCTTGACCACATTGGCCTCAAACTCATGGCCATCTTTCCGCTTCAGCCTCCCCGGGGCCAGAATTACAGGTGTGTGCCACCATGCCCAGCTTCCTATAAACATGATTATGGCCACAATCCTTCAGGGCCCTGTTCACAATCTCCACCACTCACTGCCCACCTCTGCCTCACTGGCTGCTTTACCACCTTCTTTATTTACTGGTGGGTGACTCAAGCGTCCCAGCTTCGGGCTGCCCACCAGGCTTCCTGCAGAAGGTTGCTACCTGTCTGGCCAGCCAGCCAGCCAGCCTGTGTGCACACCTGTCCTGACCTGCTTCTGTGGACCGTCTCTGCCTCTGGGTGCAGGCTGTGCAGGAGGACGAGCCAGCCAGCGTGGCCGATGTGGTTCTGGAGCTGCCCTTGTTGCCAGGGAGCGTGAGTGGCCATCCTCCCAGCTGCAGGCACTTAGCATTCCTGGCCCTGCCACGATGCTTTATTGCCTCTTTCCAAGTGCTGGCAGGTGCGGATGTAGTACCTTTGGCTGCCCGGAGCTCCTGGCTCTTGGCATCGGAGATGAGAGACCTGTCACCCCTCGATTCATGGGCCAGCTCCAGGAAGCGAGCATGCTGGGTGTTGTGCATTTTGCAGGCCATTTTTCTTTGCCTCGTTCCTCACGCCTGCCACCCACCTCCCTGGTGCTTCTGCCTCTTCCAGATTTCCCTGCATGCGGGGCTGGCCGGCCCTGCGTCCTGAGGGCCACTATGGAGGAAGGAGCAAGGAGAGTCAAATGGGGATGTCTCCTGCCACCACTTGCAGCTCCATTATCCGTGGGGTGACTTGTTCATTTCTGTGCTTTCCTTTTAATATTTTGTGAAGGTGGAAATTGTTTGTGGGAGAGTCCAATCCAGCAGGAATGTTTGAACAGGACCACCCCCAGCACACACAAACATTCCAAATTAAGTCATTTCCAAGGTCACCTCCCACCGCGGCTCATTTCCTTTGCCTAGAACAGATTTGGAGATGGTTTAGAAAACACCTTCTGCTGGGCTCTCTCATCTCTGTTTTCTGTTGGCCCAGGACCAAAAAAATTAGAGCATAAACGAAGAAGTGGTGCCTGCAAAGCCCGGTGCGCTACAGCAGGCCAAGTGCAGGCAGCCAAAGAGAGTGCAGGCAGCTGCCATTTCTTGGGCCCAGCGTGGTGGCAGGAGTGTAACACCCATGTCCTTTCCCTGATCCTGCAAGGCAGGAAACCTATTTCTGGAGACAAAAAGCCAGAGGCTCAGAGAGGTCAAGTAACCTGCCCAGGATCACACAGCTAGGAAGGACTGCCGAGAATTTCATGGAGAATGTAAGTGTATAGATGGTGTCATAAGTGGTCACACTCAGAGAGCAGTGTGGAGGGACCATCCTGGGGACAGGGACCAGTCCATATCCTGACTCCACCAGTCTTCTGCAGGGAGCATGTCCTTGGTCTGACCTACTCTTCCACCTGCAACTTCAGGTGCCTGATCTCAGGCCCCGGACACCAGAGTGACAGTGTCCTTTGTCCATGCCTGCTCCTTCATGGGACCCCCTTTCCAGTGCCTCCTGCAGGCTGTACTGGCTGCCCTGGGCCAAGGCAGCACAGGGAGCTGGGCAGGAGAGCATGGCTCCTCTCTGTGTTAGAGCCTGTGGGGCTCCTCGGCAGGTCCCCAGGGCCCTGTGTGTGTCCACCAAGTTCTCAGCACTTAGCCATGGGTGCCATGCTCCACCAGGCAGCCGCTGTCCTTGGACTTGGCCTGCTACAGCTTGCGGGGCCTTGCAGCTCCCTGTGAGGCACCAGCCTCAGGTCCCAGGTGACCAGGGGGTGCCTCCCCCTAACCTGTTAGCTCTCGGGAGACAGAGTGCACGGCTCTCACACTGACCACCCCTGTGCCCCGGCCCACCGGCCACGTCACACATGTCCGTGGCTGGTTACCCCCAGTGGTAGAGGAAGGCCCCGATGCTCCAGTCTGAGATAGGGAAGGCCAGGCTCCATACTGAGCTGACGATCTGGGCATCACCGTAGCCACTGCCAGAGGAGTCCTGATCTTCTGGGAGGCTGGCATAGACGTAGGCATGAAGTGTGATCTTCCTACCATAGGGAAGGGGGTGGGATTGGCCTGAGCCAGCAGATGAGGAGGGCTAGGACAGTTCCTCCCTTTATTTACAGCCCCTGGTTCTGGCTCAGTCCCCCAGGCCCTGGAAGAGGCAGCGAGCATGTCTGTCTTTGTGATGAAGGGTAGGCCTTCCAGTCCAGAGAGGAAGGGCTAAAAGTAACCAGAATAAACTAGTGTGGAGAAGAGGAAGCTGAAGAGGGGTCATCGGAGGTCTTGGCAGTGATCTGCTGATGTTCCCAAGTCCCTGCAACACACAGCCTGTGCCCACCTGTCACGCTTCCTTCACTGGCCTATGGTCTGGTAAACTAGTATTGCTTTCCGAATATCCAGATGGGGAGACTAAAGCACACCTCAGGTCCTTTGCTAGCAAGTGGCACAAAGACATTTGGTCCAGGCTGGGGTTGGTAGAACCTGTGCTCGTAACCAGCGTGCTCTGACCTGTCCATCCACCCTGGTGTCCTCAGCCCTGCACACTGGCATCACCTTTTAATAACAACCCCACCTCCCCTCCCCAGCCAGTTCTGGCATGGTCAGGCTGGGAAGGGGCTGGGTGCAAGCATGTCCAAGCTCTCTCTGGGAGGCCCCCACACAACCAATGGAGGCTCATTGTCCTAGGCTGTCCTAGCCCTTGTCCTAGTGGAGGTAACAGTCATTCAGCAGGCTTTGGCTGCATCATGAGACTTGGGTGAGCCTACTCAAAGAACTTCCTGCAATACAGGTCAAGTTGTTCAGCCTGACACTGGAGGGGCGGGTGTCCATCTGGGGGAATCTGCCACCCTGCTGGAAGTCCAAGGAATTGGCCTCATCTCAGCAGAGAGCGTGGGACCCTGCAGACCTAGGTAGAGGGTTTGATGCTCAGTTTGAACTCTTAAGCCTGGCCGTGCTGTCCCCAAGCCTGCAGTCCTGGGTGATGGCCTGAGATCCTTTGCTCTCCTCAGGTAGATGCCCGGTTTGAGTGAGGCTGAGGAGCCACGAGTGTGTGTGTGTGTGTGTGTGTGTGTGTGTGTGTGTGTGTGAGACTGGGGAACAGAGGGCTCCATCATCCCCTCCTCTTCCTTTCACTTCCCAGAGGAGCAGTAGGCCCAGCCAGGCCCTCTGGGCATCCTTGCACCACAGGTGGCACAAAGCCAGAGCCCTTGAAGCTGTGGACGAGGAGAGAGGCCACCCAGGTGCTGTGCTTTTGGGAGGCGCTGGGCCAGCCCAGGAGCCTCTCTGAGCTACCAGGGCATGGGGGTCACCTGCCTAGGAGTTTTAAGAATTTTGGGTCATTTATTTTGTAAAAGCTCCGTACCTGGGGCTATCTTGTTTCCTGGGGCCCCAGAGTCACAGAGAGGAACCCAGATTCCACAGCAGAACTCCAATCCTGGCAATGCCCCTACCTGCCAGGTGGTTTGGGAGGGATTCTGTGGTCCCAGGCCTTCCATGCTAGTGACAGGGACATGGCACTCCAGTGTCACAGGGGAGGAAAGGCCTAGAATGCCGGTAACGCCCAGCTGCTGTTGGCAAAGAGTACACAGTGTCCCAGCCACATCCACAGCCCTCACAGTGGGCACCGGTTCCCTAATGACTGAACTGGGTACCCGAGGCTTTGCTTTCAGGGTCCCTCTTGGTCCTTGCTGCAGCCCAGGTCACCACTGTCTTTTACCCATTTTACAGAGTGCAGAACTAAGGCCAAACAAGGCTAAATCATTTGCTCCCAGATACAAAGTAAATGACATCTGGAATGCAGACCTGGGCCTTCTAAGCCCATGTTGTCCACCCTTTGACCCCTGAGGGGTCTAACTTAACTGCATTGTTAAATACTTCCTAACCTTGAGGCACTTTGTACCTGGCAGGATCTCCCTGTCTCTAATGAAAGCTACTGTTGCAGGAAATGTTATCTACATCTAAAAACAAACCCTGCTTCTGATTGTAGTTGTTAAAGAGGAATGAGGGATCAGTGGTGGCATTGCTGGTATAAGCCACACAGGACAAAGATGGAGAGTTTGCCCTCGGGTTTGACATTGTGCAGGCAGTTGAAAACTTTGGGGAGCAGCACCCCGGAGGGCACAGCAGCAGCTGGACCAGGGGCTGCGGAGAGGCTGGGAGAAGGGCCGTAGAGATAGAACCCCTAGAGACCTGTTTTGGGGAGTTTGCTTGAAACAGAGACAGAGCCATGAAGCCAGGGTGGCAGGGAACTAGGGAAAGCCAGTTCCTCTTCTGTCTCTGTGAATATGAGATGATAGCAGGCGGTTTGCAGGCTGATGCGGGGGATCCAGCAGTGAGGGAAGGTGGGAGAGAGGAGGAAGAGGGGGGCCCTGGGTGGCTGAGGTCTGTGAAGAGGCCCAAGGGCTCCGGTGCCCTCCTCAGAGGAGGGGTCCCAGGCGAGGACGCAGACATCTCACCTTTAGTAAGAGGAAAGAAGGCAGCAAGAGAACATACAGTTCTCACCACAGCCCATCAAATGGGTTTCCGAGGGCCGGGGATATGGCTCAGAGGCACAAGCACCTACCTGGCAAGCGCAAGGTCTTGAATTCGATCCCTGGTTCCAAAAAAGAAATAGGGTTTCCTGTCCTTTTGTGGGCTGCAATCTGAACTTTAGAAAGTCTGCTGCATTCTCGCCACCAGCCTCATAGCCGTCTTGTTCTGCAGAGGAAGAAAGGGGGGACAATAAGGGATTTGCTGGTGTTACTCAGCTGCTTAAGAGTAAGGGCTGCAACCTCAGAGCCCCAGGTTCCTGAAGCCCTCTGCAGAGTTGGTGGTGAGTTTCCAGATCCTCAGCCCTGTCCTGTAGGTGCATCTTCCAGGTGGTCTCTCCTGGGGACAGTCCCAGGTGTGAAAGAGCTATGGTGCCCCCAGGGGCCATGTGAGGGCCATGCAGATCTGTCTCCAAATGAAACAGATACTTATGCTTTCTCAGAGCAGAATTCCAAGAATGGTGCTGGCTGAACACTGCCCCTCATGCCACCAAAATGTAGCAAGGTGGGTATTGCCTGAACACTGTCACCCCAGAAATGGAGACAGCAGGGATAGTTTGGGCTCAGATAAGATGGAGGGGGCTGCTGGCTTCCTGCCACAAGGCATGATGGGTGGAAGGCTGCCTGGCATAGAGGGCAGTCACCTCCCTCCTTGCCAGCTGCCTGTCACTTGGGCTGGCATGGATGACTGCTCCAAACCATTTTTTAAAAATTAAAGCCAAAAGTGAGTCAATTTTCTTTATTCCCTTGTCCACCCTCTGCTTCTAACTGCAGGTCCGGCCAGCGTGCCATACCTAATAAATCCACCTGTGATGGCATTTTCTTCTCTTCTTAGCTCTTGCCATATCCTAGAGAGGGAAAGAAAAAAACCAGCCTAAAATGCTGTCAGTCCTGTCTTCCTCTGGTGGTCTCGACTCCACTAATTCTCTCCCTGTTTTCTCCCCGCACGCTTACAGCTCCCTCTCCCACCTATGCCGCGTTCCCAGGCCCTCCTAGACTATTGATCCCTGGCTCTCTGCCTTCGATTTTATTTCTTCCTGCACACCTCCTCAGAATCCAGAGGCGATTTCCTCAGCAGATCAGAGGATTGCCTGGGCCTGGAGTACTCTGGTGTCTTTTTAAATGATTGATCATCATGAGCGTCTAGGGAACAGAACCTAGAATGGAGCCTTCGTACAAGAAACTGAGTGGGCTTTGTTACTAGGGGTGGGTGGCTGGCTGCGAAGGGTCTGGTGATTGTTGGGGATCTGAGGCCCCACTGGACTCTCATTGTCCTGCGTTTGTGTGTGCACGTGTGCACCTGAGACCTGTGGCAGTCCATGGTTTCTATGTCACCTGCAAAGATAAAACTGCCTCCTAAGGAATAGCAGACTGGCGTGGAGGGTAAGGCAGTGCGGTTCTCCTGGGTGGAACACCCCAGATCACCTCCCAACCACCAGTGTGTCACAGGCATGACCATTGTCTCTGCTGTCAGCCTGTGATTCTGTTGTGCAGGGGCTTCTGGGAGCTGCACATATTGGCCTGCTGGGACCAGAGTGGTCAGATAGGTTCCTGGATGACCTTCTTTCTCCTTTCCCCAATCACATGGCACAGACCAGACTACAGGAGATGAAGGGTAGAGTGGCCCAGCCATCTACAGTGGCTGAACTTCCAATCAGCTCATCCTGTGGGAGCCTGGGGTGCCTGTGTGTGGGTTCCCCTATTTCTTTGTCCCCAGAGGTGCCAGCCTGAGGGGATGTAGCTACTTGTCCTTTATGGGGTCCCCGGCAGGGAAGGGGTGTAGGGGCTAGAGAAAGGGTGCCAGTTTCCCTTCTCACCTGCATGCTGGACAGACCCTGGGGGTCAGGAGGGCTATTATCTGCTTCTGGCTGTGTTTCACACTCAGTGGGTAGGTAATCAGGGCTCTGTTCCCTCCTTTCAAAATGACGCTAAACTAGAAAGTCCTGCATGTTTATCCTGCAGGGCCAGATTGAGTATTCTAGGCCCCGCGGGTCACACAGTCTCTGTTACAGCTGCTCAGCTTTGCTTGCCAGGGGTGAACATTGCCACCACAGAGGAATATGCAGGGGGGAACATGTCCCATCACTTACACAAGGGTGGCGGCTAGCTTTGACCTGGTTCTGTCCTTTGCCCCTCCCTGGAATGGATGCCTGCTTACTGCTCTTCCCCACCTGCTGATCCCTCAGCAGTCACCCAAGACCCTATCCTGTTGAGTTTTCTCTCTAACATGTATCACTGTCTGATGTACTTTCTATCTGCTTACGCATCTGCCACCTGTCCTCCTGTCTAGATGACCGTTCCATAAAAGCAGAGACTAGGGCTAAATCCCACGGGCCTACAGTATCCGCGAGCTCACTGTACTTACCCAAGGATGAAACTGCTGTAGTGCTGTGGAGGCCATTGTGTGTGGCAGTGCTGGACTGGAAGGGGTAGAGGGAATAGGAGGAAGAGTGTGGCAGCAGGACAGCATGGGTTGGCCTGTGACCTGGGGCTTCAGAATATCATCTTGGGGTGTCATGTTGCCCAGTAGCTCCCACTATATGGGCACTGACAAAGTATCTTGAAAATGGGCAAAGGAGAGGGTGCAGTGCACTGAGATGGGGCCCTGGAGGCGAGGCTGTTTGCAGAAGGGGACAGCTGCCAGCCCTGCCGGGTAGGTAGAATTGTGTAGGATCAAGGGGTGAAGTACTAGAGGGGTGTGTGTCCATTTCTCTTGAGTGCCAAAATGAGGAAGGTAGACCAGGAAGCTGGAAATAAGGCTTCAGGAAGAGTTTCTGGCTTCTGCTGTCCTCTCTGGTACTCCTTGGCAGGGCCACCCAGCCTCTGCCTGTCTCCAGGTGGCCACTCCCTGTGTCCTTTTGTGCTCTTGCTCCTCTACCTTCTTTGTGGGAGGAGGCACTGGGGACTGGACTTGGCTTTCACAGTGAGCTAAATCCCCAGTCCTTTTATAGGTTTCATTTCTGAGACAGGATCTCACTAAGTTGTCTACACTGTGCTCCAACTTGGATCCTCCTGCCTCGGCTCAGGCATTGGATTTAGGGTCTGCCTACTTCACTGTGACTCATCTTAACCACATCTGCAAAAGCCTGTACCACATCCAGTCACATCCTGAGTTTCTGGGTAGATACTGGCTGAGGGGGTGGGCACTTTTCAACCCACCATGAAGGAAGATGTAGCAGAGATTCTGTAGTGGGAGGAATGAGACCAGGCCTGGGAGACCCCCTGAGGGCGTGTCCTCAGGTTAGCCCTAGACAGGGGAGGCAGGGTGGAACTCTACTTTCAGGTGAAGAGGGAAGGGAGGAGGGGCAAGGTGGCTGGCAGCAGTGTCCCCGGAAGCAGGTGACCATGGGTAGGCTCTTTGGCAGTCAGCAGTGCAATGAAGAGCTTCTTGGAAGTTAGTTTAGGCTGGAAGACAAACTCAGTCTTTTTAATTTTTTAATTTTGTTTTTGAGGCAGGGGCTCACTATGCAGTTCAGGCTGGCCTTGGACTCACTGTGTAGCCCAGGCTGGCCTTGGACTCACCATGTAGCCCAGGCTGGCCTCAGACTCACAGCAGTCTTCCTCGCAAGTGCTGCAAGTGCTGGTGTGCGCCACAACACCTGGCTAAACCCATCTTAGGGAGAGAGAAGTTCCCTCGAGCAAGCCTTTCGAGCCTTTCTTTCCGACAAGGACTACGGCAGAGCTCCCTCCAGGAGGCCTGGGAACTTTCCTTACCCTCTCACAGGGATTCCAAAGGAGGCGTGGAGAAAGGGCGACACTTGGGGTGGTCTCCAGCTCTTAGTGAGCCCAGGCTTGGAGACACCCCAAGAAGCCAAGGTCTTGAAGCTCAGGCTGCGGAGCTCTGATTAGGCTCCCCACCCTCAGGGTAGCAGTAGCTCTGTCTGCCTGGAGTTTTCCAAGGGCACCTGTCTGGTTCTGATGTTGGCTTCATGCTGCCGTCGGTTCCCTGGCCACCTGGTCCCTCCTGTGTGGGCCAGGGGTCCTGTCACATTGTCCTCCTGCCCTGCCCATGCAGCCACAGCTCCTTCATTCCCTCGGCCTTACGCCTATCCTTCCTTGGACCAATACCCCAGTCAGAGGGCCTTGGGACCCACAGAAAGGACAGCCTGCCTTTGAGGGGACCCCCCCCCATAACCCTTACTTAATTCTCTCCCTGCCCATGAATGATATGTGCCCAGATCAAGGTGCCACCCTATGGCATCCAGACCTAGAATCCCACTCTTTGAAAGCAGCAAGTTTGCATCAGCAGCTATTCTTGGCTCCAGCCTGCTCACTGCTACTAATTTCATGCCCCTGTGATCCAGGTAATGCTCTGTTGCCTTGAGCTGCCACCCCCAGGCTGGAATTGCTTTTTCTCGCCCACAGGAGCCCAGCTGCCTCCGCCCTGTGTTCTGGAAGTGGGAGCCACACAAAGCTGCCTGGCGGAGCTACTCAGTGGCATTGCAGGCTCTAAGGCTGCCATAGCTCGTAACTAATTTGCTGCACTTATTTCAAAGTACCCAAATGGCACTCATCGGAAAGGAAACTTAACTAAGGTCTGCCAGAGATTAAACAGGTTCATTCCGGGGCCTCCTTACCTGGAGAAACCACTTTACCTGGACCCTGAGCCCAGAATTAGATTCTTCCAGAAGAGCCGCTTAGCACGGAGCCTCAGTGTGGTGGGGAGGAGGAAATGCTGCCCGGCAGAAAATCGGCTGCATGTCTGGCCAGCAGGATCGGTTTGGTCTTAAAATTGCATTTGAAGGGCATCTTTCCCCTTTCCTGTGATCTCACACCGGGCTAGAGTGTAGCGGATGAAAATGGGTTTCCTTATCACAAGTGAATCAAATGTCCCCATCCCTTGGTCACATTCACCTGCTGTCTGGGAGCTGCTGGCCCCTCTGGGGTAGATTCTGAGTCCCCAGCCCCATCCCTGAGGACATTGTGAGGACTGCGTCTGTCCGAAGAGAAGCCGGAAGGCTGCCCAGTGCTGCCCAGCATCTTCTGTTTATCTTTTTATTTTTTGCCATGCTGAGGAGTTGAGTCACAAATGCCAGGCAATTGCTCTACCTGGGGCACTGAGCTGTGTCCCAGCCCTTACTTTCCTTTTTTTTTGGGAGGGGGTACCAGGAATCAAACTCACGAACTCGAGCTTGCCAGGCAGGCACTTAAGGCACTGAGCTAAACCCCCGGCCCCCTTACTTTCCTTTTTAACATGGTCTCCACTTACCACCAACCATGCCCATCCATTTTTAGTGGCTGGCAGAGTTGGCAGCTTTTCTCTTAATCTTCTCTTTCTCTCTCTCTCTTTTTTTTTTTTTTTTTTGGTACTGGGGATCAAACTCATGACCTCACACTTGTCAGGCAGGCGCTTACACCACTGAGCTAAATCCCCAGTCCAATCTTCTCTTTCTCTTGTTAGCACTGCTCAGATCTATAGGCCTGTGGTCATGCCCAGGGCAATGGACAGGGACTTTGAGACTAGTGACAGCTAGCATACCTCCTCACTCTGTCCACCCCTGCAGGCAGAGGGAAGAGACAGCAAACTCCACCATCTGCTGCCTTGGGTAGGTCACCAGAGCTTCAGGGCTGGGCAGAGGGAAGACGCTGCCCACGTGGAGAGAACCACAGCTTGTGTGAATGAGCCCTCAGGGTTGGGAGCCAGTCAGCGCTCATGGATGGGACCGCTGAAGGCTGCCAGCCTGGGCACTGGGGCAAACAGGGAGGCACTGTGGTCCTCACCATGGAGTCAGCTACTGCAGCTGTGACAAGGCAACCTCGGTGAGACTGCAGAGTGCTAGTGCAGGTGGCTCTGCCCAGCGTTGGAAAGTCCCATGGCCAGCACCACTCAGCTGTGCAGCTCTGTCGGCCTCAGGCTTCTTATGACTACAATGGGGGAGTCCAGCTCTGCCTCATCCTTACCTGCTGCAATAAGAGCAAATGGGCTGGGGTCTGGGTAGGCCATGTGTGAGCTGCTGTGTTCCGATGTCCTGTGGGGGTTCCATGTCCCCACTTGGGTCACTCTGTGGGTGCCAAGGATGACCTTTGGCTTTGCTGCTACCAGAGGCAGAGTATTGAGCCCCTCCTGAGCTCTGGGGAATTGCAGGGTGTTGATAGCCTGGTGAGATCGTGGGAGGCAGGAAGGCAGATCTACCACTCAAGGAATGAACTTTCTTCTCCATGCCTCAGAGCTGGGCTTTGCCCCACACTGCCTTGGAGCATTCAAAATGCCCACTGTGAGCACCTCTCTCATTAGCATCCTGGGTGGGGGAGTTGCCTGGAATTCTGCAGCCTCTCCTGCCTGTCCTCAGCCATGCATGGAATGGGCAGACAGCACAGTGGCACATAAATCTAGTCTGTTTCTTTAAATCAGTACATGCCACCTAGAAAAATCCCAGTTTTCACAGAAGACCGGCTGAACGGTTTGGGGTGCTCAGCAAGCATGGCCCTCATTCTCCTAATGGACAAGTGCATCGGTCTCTGTGTCTGGCAGGAAACTGACCAAAGGTCCACAGTGAGCTGTCCCTGTCCTTAGAGAGGAACAGGTATAAATGGAAACAGGAAGTCTGCAGTGTTCAAAAAGACCCCGATGTAGGGGCCCCGCTCTCTAAAACCCTGTGTGTCAAATGCTATGATTGCAGTGACTTAGACAGCATACTATTATCTCACAGTTTCTGCAGGCCAGTAGTCAGGGCATACTGTGGTTGGGGCTTCTTTCTGCTTAAACTCTCAGGCTACAAGCCAGGAGGCCACCAGGGCTGCTGTCCCAGCCAAGGGACCACCAGGGAAGGGTCACTTCCAAGCTCATCCAGGTGGGTAGCAGAATTCAGTGGCTTGTGGTTGTAGAACTGAGGACTTCAGTTGAAGGAGACAAAATCACTCCCATTTCCTTGCCACTGTGGTGGGGGGTGTCTGTGACGTGGCTGTCTTCCTTCCTGAAGGGCACTTTTTACCTTTGACTGACTTCCTTGGTGGGAAGCCCAATCTGCAAGGAATTGCATACTGCACAGGAGGCAGGGCTCATGGGGCTACCACAAGAGTCTACCTGCCGCACCTCATTCTCTGAAACATCACCCACAGACAGAAGCAGCAAAGCATTAAATAAAAAACACATCTTTATATCAGGATAAAGTATAAGAAAAAAAAAAAAAACCAATGGCCATTGCCTCACCTCTGTCACCATCTGTAGCTCCCATCAAAACTGATAGGAATGATGGCCCAGCCCCAGGTCCAAAGCAGGGAACTGGACTCAGACAATGGAAAGGGACTTCAAGTCTTATTCAGTTGTCAATATTTGAAAAGCTTTCAACATTGAAAGACATGGTCTTCTGCTTAACTGTTAACAAACCAGAACATTCAGTTACCTGGAAAATCCCCATCCCTAAAACATTCAGGGAATCTGAGCCTTCTCCAAAGAGATTCTCTAGCCCACGTGACAGTCATTCATGGGCCACTGATCAAGCAACCTCAGAATGGAGGGGCCTTGCCAGGGCCCCCCACTCTGCAGACTTTCATTCTCACTCCTCCACTGCTCCCACCTGGTGCCCGCCCCCTCTCCCGCGGCCCAGCCACTGTGTCCGGATGGAACTGACTGACTGCCCCACCCAGCCCGGGCTCTGCTGAGCCCATCAGTGAACACAATGGGGCACCTAAGGCGGAACAGTATTTCTGAGGCTCATGGTTGATGGACCACTGCACACACTGCGATTATCATTTTAATTGCAAGGCTGCCCGAGACCTTATATTCAGGGTGCGGGTTTCAAAGGCCACAAAGCCCTCTGCATGCTTAAAAGGGGCTGTGCAAAGGTCAGTGCTTCTGACTCTGAGAGGCCCATTATGATATCCTTCTTGCTTAGCCTCCAGGTGGCAATCAGACCTGCCCAGAATGGAGAATCTGACTCTATCAAGGTCGACGACAGGCCCATTTCCTCTGAGACCTGTGCTCAAACCCCTGGCCATTTCCATCTTCTTGAAGGCATAACTGTGGCTTCTTAACCCTCCTACCTGAAACCCTTTGTAACTCACCAGTCCTTCTGATCTGGGGGAGGAAGAACCCTAGCAGGGAGTTCTGACATCTTTTCCTGCAGTGTTGAAGCTGTTAGAAGCCTTCACACTCCATCTTACACGCCCAGTGGGACACACCACACTCTTCACCGGTGAGAAACACATCCGGTGTTCATTAGTGATCCTTCAGTTGGCAGCCAGCTTTGGACAGTGGCAGGTGCTTTGTGTGTCTTATTGCTTGTACTTGGTATCAAAATGTTTTACTCTGTTAAGTTAAATTTCTTAAGCTTCCAGAGTAGAAACCTCACCCAACTTCTTTCTATTTGCTTGATGTTTAGAGTTAGATGGTATAAGTCACACAAACCCTTCCATGTATACATCCCTTTCATGCTTAATAAGCAGTAGCTCTTAGCACAGCTTAGAATTCGTTACCTACCTTGGGTTCATGGTTTAACTTACGTGACCAAAGCCAAAAATATCTTCCCAGCGGGTCATTTTGTTTTGTGGTGCTGGGATTTGAACCCTGGGCCTCCTGCATGCTAGGCAATTGCTCTACCACTGAACCATGCTCCTAGCCCCTCTAGGATCTTGTTTTTCAAGCCAGGTATAGTAAAGGATAGTGCATACACTGTTCACCCCATCCTTGTGGGTGGGCAGTTCTCAGAGTCTCGACACACATTCCGTTTGCTTACAGCCTCTTTGGCTCTGACTGCACCGTGCTGTGATCAGAGATGTCCTCATCCTTCTGTGGCCTCCCACAGCCTTGATCATGTCCCCGAGCTGCTGCCAGGAAAACACCTTTTCTTCTCATCCTGGTCAGTCTAGGAGCTGCTTCCTCAAAAGACTTTTTCCTTCTGTAGTAGTAGGGCTGCGGCAGCAAGTCCAGAACTGGGCCCGCGTGTTTCTACACTGTCTTGTTTGGTTCTGAGAATGTGAGAAATTGTCTGGGTCCTGACAAATCTCGGTTTTGTCACATTTTGGCAATATGTTAAGATGGCAGCTAGGGCAAAGCTTTTCCTTTCAGACATATGTAGAGTCCCCCACCACTGCCACAGCGCCCGGTAGACTGGGTGGCAGTATGGGCCCCTCTGGGGACCCAGCGTCTCATCCTTCCTATGATCCCAGTACTCAGCACAGCTAAGTGTTAGCACACCTGACATCGGTGGCCTTTGTTTGAATGACAGAGTGAGTGTCTTAGGTTGGAGATGGGGGTGAGACCATGTGGACTTGGGTGGACTTAGCTATTCTCCTGGGTGACTGGAGACAGTGGGAGAAACAACAGCAGAGGGGCCTTACCACAGTCCCCAAGTGACCACAGCAGCCTCCCCACTTTTGTGCTTCCAGAACTACTTTGAGAGCTACCTTGCCATCGCCTCCACTGTACCCTCCCTGCTATGCCTCATGGCCAACTTCCTGCTGGTCAACAGGTAGGCCGCCCCAGCCCAGGATCTGCTTCCCACCCACTGCAGCTGTGCTCCTGCTTCCTCCGTAGCCACCAAGTGGGAACAGCGGCTTGGACCTGTCATCGCAAGTCAGGTCATTCCCTGGGGGAGACCCAGTCAGGAGCTGGATTCTCAGCTTCCAGGCACACATGGTGACCCAGTCAGGAGCCAGCAGAAGAGTGTGGGCACATGGGGGCCTTCCTCCCTACTCCTCTCAAGGGGCCTACCTGGGGACGCCATGCAGATGGCACAGTGGGCCAGGAACAAATCCCACGGGAGCTGTTCTTTTGAGTACCTGAAAACAGCTGGAAACTGGAGCGTCCTACAGCTCTGGTCTTGCTGCTGTCATGGGTCACCTCACCACCCAGGGCTCAGGTGGCAGCATCGGTGGGTTCATCTGCTCCATACAGCGGGAATTTCAGACCTGTTGTTAGTAAGGGTAGGGAATGTCCCATCTGGGTACACCACAAAAGAAGAATTATTTGTCATTCAGCATGGCCCATGGCCCCCATGTGTGACGCTTACTGCCCTTTCTCAGTCTGAGTTTGTAGGGCCATAGCCATAGCTACTTTGTCTGCATTTCCCAGGAGTTGCCACCGGGTGATAACAGAGACTTCACTGTATTCCAGAAGCCTGGGCTTTTCTTGATTCCGGCCCATTGAGACTTCATTCAGTTCACTGGTGGGTTTTACTCAGCTCTAATCACTGTGTAAACCACAAGGACCTCTGGCTGGACAGGATTGTAAAGCAAGTCTAGCCACAGGGAATGTGCTAGGATTGATTAGTGATGCCTGCTCTGGGTACAAGGGAAGGTGGGGGTGGCACCAGTGCCTGTGCATGCTAAGCCTGAATAAAGCCACTTTTCCAAACATATGCTATGGAGCTATTCCATCTATTGTATATTATGACCCCAAGCAAAGTGACTTGAAATAATAACAATAGCTATTATTGTACTGAGGGTCAGTGAGGCTTAGCTGTGGCTTTGTGTTCCTTGAGCAGTTGCCACAGCAGCTAGGGCCAGAAAGGATGCCCATCTCTCACTTGTGGGCCTGAGGGTAACAGGATTTTTCAGACTGACTGGACAGCGAGTGCCCAAGATGGCCAAGGAGAAGCTTCAAGGTTTTATAACCTGATCTCCAAAGTCATATAGTATCACTTGCTGCACTCAGCTGATCAAGGCTGTCACAAAGCCCACACAGTTTCAAGGGAACATAGACACCTCCCATGAAAGGGGTGTCTAGGAATGTGCCCCTCTGAGAACCAAGGCACAACCTGAAAGAGAGGTGAGTGTCTGATGTGCCGAGGGCCTTGACCTGCCCGGCTCCCTGGCTCTGGGGCTACCATCAGTATGCTACTGAGGGAATAAATGATGCTAAGAGCAGAACTTTAAAGACAGAGCAAGGTCTCGGGCAGCACCTGGCAGGAGGGAGGAGGGGCAGCCCTGGTGTTGGGGAAGCCATGGCCTCGCACCGCAGCCTCTGTCCTCCTGCCCACTCATGGTCCTCTCTGTCCGCTCACTGTTGGCTCCAGGGACCACAGAGGAGGTTTGTCCCACTAGGATAGTCCAGGCTATCCAGGCATGGATGAGAGCTCCTGTCCCCCACCAGCTGAGAGTCATCATCTCAATGGTAACAAGGGTATCATGCCTCGGTGACCCCCTTTGTCTGCCTGGCATCTCAGGAGGGAGTTGGGAGTTTTCTCAGGGTAGGTCAGGGCTTGTGCCAAGATCACAGAGCCAGGCTATATGGCCTGAGCTTGCATCTCCCCTGGTGCTGTCTCCTCTGTGGTCAGGAGGTCTAGCAGGTGGGAAGCAGCCCCAAGGCTGGGGCTCAGAGGTGGCAGCCAGGGGACCAGGAAGAAAATCACCAGTGACAGTAGCATGCACTTTCGAGCAGTCCTGTCCTGTACAAGTTTGCTTCTACCCTCACACACCATGGCAGGAGGAAGTTGTGACTGCTTGGTGATGGGAAAACAGGCCTGCAGAGGTGCTGCGCCCAGGTGATAGCCATTATGAGGGGAGCCAGTATTTGTTTGAATGGTGGCACCCTCTCCCCAGTCTGTACTTAGAACCTCTGGCCCATCCAGAGCCTGAATTTTGCAGCCCCTTCCCCGCTCCACTCCTGGCCTAGACCCCAGAAGGTTGGGAAAGAAGGAGGGCACTGCGTGAGGACATGGCTCAGCATGCCCAGAACCTTCTCTAGGAGGGACCAGCAACCCTAGGCCTGCCCCTGCCCTTGCCTGAGCTCCAGGACCAGGCCAAGGGCGATGTGTGAAACCACTCCCAGGCTTCCGTCTGTTTCCAGGCTGCAGGAGGACAGTTTGGGGCTAAGCTATTTTTTATTTAATGTGCGAGATTGAAGTGTTTCCTCCTCTCCCTCCCAGAACACCCTGACTCTCTCTGACTGGCTCATCCATAATCTCCAAGTGTTTTATTATGTTAAATCTGCAGCATCATAAATACTCATGAGGAGGACTCACATTTTGGAGCGATATGGAGAAATCAGCCCCCTGGGGGCCTGAGCCCTCACTGGCAAAGGGGTGAGGCAGCAGCCCTCTTTCAGGTTCTTCATGGTGGTGTGGCCTGCCCTGTCACCTCAGCCATGCCTTGTCCCTGCGTGAAACCCCACCACAAGCATGAGTTGTTCCCCTAAAATCCCAAGAGCATCTCCATTTTGTAGAGTCCTGCGGGTGCCATGCAGCAGCTTGCATGTGGAGCGTTTCAGAAAGCACTCTGATGGCTGCAAGGAGCACCAGGCGTGGACCACAGGGCCAGGAGCCCATGGAAGGAGGTCCTGGTGGCTTAGGTAGCGGGTGGTGGGCAGGCGTAGAGGAGACCTGTGCGGAACCTAGGGGGACAGAGGCAGCTGTCCAAACTGCTGTGAAGCTTTGGGTTTTGGCTCCTCAGCCCCCATTCCCCAACGTCCCCATGCAGGGGTCTGAGTCAAATGTCCCCTAGTTTCTGCAAAGCCATCTTCCCATTCAAGCCATGACAATCAGCACCCGGAAGGGTTCCCATGATATGGCTATGTTCCTGCTGGACCTTTTCATTACTGTGTCTACGAGGAAGTGGCCGGAGGCAGAGGCTATCCAAGCCTGGAGGCTGTGTGTGTTGGATTCTCTGCCACGTGGTGGGAAGCAGGTAGCACCCAGGATTTCTGGGCCAGTGTGAGAAACAGCCTCACATTGGTGGTGTTTCTTTGTATGTCAGTGTGTGTGTCCAGCAGATATTTAGCAGGTGTTCAAGGAATGGATTAAAACTTTGGGGTTCATCCCCCTTAACCTCTGTGTCTACTTGAATTTCTCCAAATTCAGAATTATCAGTTGTTGGAGACCTTGATATTATCTAGTCTGTTCTGTTTGTTTTTGGAGATAAGGAGATAGAGGCCCAGAGAGATTTACTGTTTGCCTGAGGTCACCCAGCAGGCTGGTGGTTGAGCTAGGCAGGGCCCCTCTCTCTCAGTTAAGGCCATGTGCCTGCTGACTCTTATCTTGGGGGTATGTTGTAAGCATGGGGGCCTGTGTGCCAGGGTTGAGTGTGCAGGATCGCCCAGAACATCGGGCTAAGGCTTAAACACCAGCACCCAGGGAACCTACAGCAGTCACTCTGGAACCCTGGGGCCCACTGCTCCTTCTGCTTGCCCACCAGCCCTGTCCTGACCGAAGCCCCTGCAGACCCTGGGAAGATGCGTCTTAGTTAGTGGGCATCTTAGTGGGAGGCTTCCCAGAAACAGACTCTGGAACTAGGGTATAAATGTAAATAGCTAATATGAGAGGTGAAGCCAGGAACCCACAGAAGGCAGGGAGGAAGGGAAGCACCCAGAAAAGAAGATGCCTTGTCTTCCCAGCCCACAGATGGCAGCGCTAATCCTGCAGGATCTGAGGTGTTGGTCTACCAGCCCCCCCTTCAGTGGTTAAAGGCTGCACTTAAGAGTTGTTCATGGGCTGGGGATTTAGCCCAGTGGTCCAAGTGCCTGCCTGGCAAGCACAAGTTCAATCTCCTGTACAAAAAAAAAAAAAAAAAAAGAGTTGTTCATTACCTGTCACCTTCATTCTGTTTCCTGGATCAGTGTGCACTGAAGTGGTAAAAGGAAGGGCACATGGCAGGAGACCAGCAGCATCCCTGGAGAGTTCCTGGCAGAGTTGTACCCCAGTTTGAAACCCGAATGTGTGGATATGCTTGGCAACAGATGGGAAAGACACAAAAGGGAACTTTCTCTTTCTGCAATTGAAAGTTAAAGTCAGATTGGCCTTCAGGCATGTCTTGGTTACTTTTTACTCATTGTTGAGACAAAATACCTGACACCCAAAGTTAGGGAAGAAGGGTTTATTTTTTACAGTTCTTGGAGGTTTCAGTCCATATTCAGTTGGCTCCGTGGCAGCGTGGCATGGCAGGGCAGCCATTCATGGCTGCTGCAAACAGCAAGGCATAAACCAGCAGGAGAGAGAGACACCTTCCTGCAGGTACATCATATTCTGGCTCCACCCCTGGGCGAGTAAAACACTCACACCACCAATCCAAGTGCTAGACAATGAACCAACACAACGCTAGATTTGGTTGAGTCCATAATTGCATGAGGCTTGGGGGCCACTAACATAAACCGTGATAAGGCATCATTGGATCTAAGGAATGTCCTTCTGCACTGCCCCTGGGGTCTGTGTCTTTGCATTGTCCCATTCCATATTCAGCCTCCTCCCACACAGCTGGCCAACGGACAGCAAGCAGCCTAGACTCACTCAGAGAAAGCTGACCACCAGCTTCCATGTGTCAGTCTTGGGGAAGCCCGAATGGCATGGAGTGGGTTCCATGCTAATCTCTGACCCATTCATTATCCAGAAGCATTGGCACTGTGACTACCATGCCAGTTCTTGTGCCATGTCTGAGGCTGGGTTGCTGTGGGGGACATGATTGGCACCTTCTCAGGATGAGTTGACACAGAAGAGACTCCCAGGGCAGACAAAGATCCTATGCCCACTCAGTGCCCCTCTGGGTATTGAGTTCTTGGCTGCTCAGGGTGGATGAGGCCCTCTAGGGCGAGGCTGTGCATTTCTCCATCTTCTGCCTATCTCATCTGCAGCCAGAGTACTTCATTAGTTCCCTGGACACGCACATGCTCTCCCAAGATGTGTGTGTTGATATCTGCCCCCTCATCCTTCCAGTCCAGCTTAGGTGCCACTTAGGGGAGGTAGTGGCCTCCCCTGGCTCCCAGAATGGGGTTTGTACCCCTCCGGTGTGGCCTCTGTCTGGAGCACTTAGCACTGTGGACAGCAGTGTCTCAGTTGCTTGGCCCTGTGTCCTGCACACCCCACAGTCCGACACTCAGTAGTTGCTGGATGCATGTTTGCAGAATGAGCTCCCCATGACCACAGTGAGCAAGAGGTAGAGGTCCAGCATCCTGGGTTCTCCTTCCGGCTCCTTCCAACTCCTCAGGCTCCAGGCTCCTCCTTGCCCCTCACAAAGCCCACGCAGCACCACTGAGGATCCGAGGAGGCTCAACTTTGCCTAGGGCCATGAAAGCACTTGGCAAGCATCCTTTCCTTTCTCCATGTTCCTCATTTCACACCTATTCATGTACATAGGTCTCTGTATTTTCTACCTTGCAAGTTTGTCCTTTTTTATACGGAAAAAATCTGTGTGTATCTAATCGGGCTTTTCTCTCAGCTATCCCCATCCCCACCCCTCCACACACGCTGGTTAGCAGGAAAATGAACTAAACACCCAATCTGGTTTCTAGTTTATTCTAATCTGATGATTGAAACAGCCTTGGAGGTGATGCTGTGTCTCCTAAAATAAAAATGGGCCCTTTCTCCAAGAGCCTTCTTCCTGCCGTCCTCCCTGGGTGGGGGCTGGGAGGCGTGGATGGCTGGGATGTGGGGTAGCATTAGGGGAATCAGGGGTTCCTGGCCCTGGGCAACACTAGCTTGTGCCACCCAGTTCCGTTTGTTCCTGAGAGGGCAGTGGAGCATTGTTCTAAGAGCACAGACAAGAGCCAGGCCCTGGGTCATGGTTGAGTGACCTGGAGCAAATTCCTTACTGTCTCTGACTATAGCTTCACTTCCACATCAGCAGGCTGTGGGAGAAGACTTGCCTGACAGAGGTGCAAGAGAGAGAGCAAGGAAGACATAAAAACCACTTGGGAGAGTGCCTGGCACAGGGAGCAGGCTAAAGACTGCCCGTGTGCCATGATGATGAAGGCGATGATGATGATGGTGGTGGTGGTGGCGTCCCCTCCCCCACACTGCACAGCTGAGTTTTGGGAGGAGGAAGCCCAGGAATCACAGCCAGTAAAAGTGCAGCACGGTGGGAAGCTTGCCTGGATCCCACTCATGAACTTCATAGCCAGTGGAAAGGGCTGTGTTTGCTGTGTGTCACCTCACCAGTCAACTCCCCTCAAGAGGCAGCTCCGTGCAGAGGCTAAAACCAGGGCCCCCAAATCACTTTCCATGGATGTGAACAAGAGGGTAGCAGGGGGCATCTAATCACTTCTGGCATCCTCACCCCAGGGTTCCTGTCCAGGTCCGCGTCCTGGCCTCGCTGGCCATCACATTGTCCATTTTTGTGGTGATGACTGTGCTTGTGAAGGTGGACACTTCCTCCTGGACCCGAGGCTTCTTTACTGTCACCATCGTCTGCATGGCCATTGTCAGTGGTTCTGCCACCATCTTCAACAGCAGCATTTTCGGCCTGACTGGCTCCTTCCCCATGAGGAACGCACAGGCGCTGATATCAGGTGACAGCTGGACATGCGGCCACCAGGTTCTTCTGCGGGGCCTGGGGAGGAACACGGGGTACCTGTGGTCTTTCAGAAAAGGAAACGTTGCTGTGCCCCTTTCGGCTTCCTATGGTTGTGAGAAAAAGCACCCTGGACTCTGTGGCTTAGTCATTTATTTTGGTCACCCATATGTGATTTGGGCAGGGACAGCTCTTTTCGGCTCCTCTCCATGTGGGCCTTGCCATGGCTGCGTGGGCTTCCTCAGACATGGTTGTGGGTCTCAGAATAAGTGTCCCCAGAGTCCTAGGCAGAGCTTTATTTTCAACGTGGACATGTAGGGTTACTTCCACCACAGCCACGAGTTCCACTAGACTCAAGACAACACAGGCCCTGGCAGAGACCCAGGCAATCAGGCTGGAAGCACAGGTGGGGAGGGAGCCCGCATTGCAGCCAGTTTGCCACTGAGGTGCTGTGTCCAAAACCAGCCTTTCTCTCTTTCCTTCCCGCCTCTTCCTTGCATCCTCCCTTCTCCTATTTCTCTCGTTTTTCCTCCCCTTCCCTTTTCCCCTTGTTTTCCCCCTTTTCCTCTTCTGTTTTCTCTTTTCACACCTTATAGAGGAATTACCCTGTCCCAGGGACTCAAAGATGACTGAGCATGCTCAAAGAGCTAACAGAGGGGGAAGCAATCTCCCTGGTCCCCCAGGCTGTGACATTCTGGACCTTGCTCACACTCAGCTTGGACCGACCCCACTAACTGGAGTTGTGATGAGGATGCTAAGCCTGTTAGAGGCACCTTGGCTGTTTTGTCTCTCCCACACAACACTGCCATGTAAACAGGCTGGTTCTGTCAGCATCTGTGCCTTCCTGGAGACTTTGGCCCCAAAGCAAGTTGGAGGAGTGCTTTGAACATTGTCCTCCTGGGAAGAAGATTGCACAAGGAATCCACACCACACCCATTAGTTATCAATGCCAGATAGGATGTCACCGGCTGACTAGGAACCTTGACAAGCAAATGTCTCCTCCCCTGCCCACACCACACCAGTGCCAGACATCACTAATAGATCTCTATCTTTCCCTCTGAGCCTCTAAATCCTTCTCCACACAGCACTTGAGGCAATTACTCTCCACGGATCAGAGTCAAGATGTAAGCTGCAGTCTGTTTGCCATTTTTGATATAGGATTAAGCTCCTTGCTCTATCCTGGAAATCCCTTGGGCCCAAAACAAAATAAAAATGAACTCCTTGCTAAGTTTCCCACGTATAGTTAACATGCTCCTAGCAGCACTTCAAGAAAGGTATGTCTGGGCCCAGGGAAGTGGCTTTCACACGTTAATCTCTTCTGTCACCCCTTGCCTCAAGAAGAGCTCTTATCCTGCATCGCCTTCCATTCTGCTGGAGTAATCTTCCATGTAACTTCAGCCATGCCAGCCACCCAGCCAGGAGTCAACTGGTGAACAAACACACCACTTATTTTGGCAGTGGCCCTTTCAGTTTGTCCTCCACTGCCCAACCTTCCAGGACTGAGAGTCTTGTGAAATTTTCAAAAAGTCCAGTTTTATAAAGTAGCAGTAGGCCAACATGGTGGTGCGTGCCTGTAATCTCAGCAGTCAGGGAGACTGAGGCAGGAGGATTGTGGGTTTAAAGTCCAGGCTGGGTGATTTAGCATCTTAGCAAGACCTCTTCTCAAAATTTAAATAAATAGATAAGTAGGGGAGGAAGTTTAGGACTTAGACCTCAGCATCAGTCACCAAGATTCCCCACAACTGTCATCCTGTGCTAAGCCCCTCATGGGCATGTGACACCCCAGAACATCAGAGGGGTCCCGAGCTCCCAGAGACGCCCCCCACTCCCCTTGTTTTTTTCTGTCCAGAGGAGCCCATCTGTGAATTCTGCACATGTTGGCATCTGAGAAACAATTCATTTGTTTTGTGCTGGTGTTTTTTTCAAATCCTTCATTTGCATACATTTCCATAAATGATGAGATAAAAGTAGGGAATCATGAAGGATGAGCTCCCGGAGGCCTGCTTGGCTGCTGACGATAATATTGTAAATTCTCTCCGAGTGGGAAAGGGAGGGGGCAAATCAATAGGCAGGATGTTCAGATCGCTTCCTCGGGGGCCACCGCATGTCACACTGCGCGTCACCCCACTTCTTACAGAACGCCCAGGTGGGGATTACTGCTTCTCAGAAGTGGGCACCCTCTTGGCAAAGGGTTTACCCTGTTGTTACTGCTTTGATGTAGGAAGGATAGAAATAGCCCAATACCTAATTGAGATCAGAGAGGATTTATTTGGTGTTTGTGGCTTCTCTGTGTCGGGCACTGTTCTGAGTACTTCACATGTAATAATCCTCTTAATCTTCCTAACAGTCCTCAGAGGTGGGCACCGTTAACAGCCCATTTTATAGATGAGGAAGCAGAGGCACAGAGAGGTTAAGGGACTTGCTGAAGGTCCACACAGCCAGAAGTAATAGAGCTGGGAGTCGGTGCTCTTAATCACTGTGCTAATGTGTGCACTGTGCCTTTGCTGAAGCATTAGCTTCTAGGCCCATGGGGCTAATAGAACTAATCCATCGGGGCCAGGACTATTAGCAGGGCCCCACAGAGATGCGAAGTAGAGTGTGCGTGAGGCACTGATGTGGACAGGGCTTCGTCCGTCCCTTTGCACAGCAGTGGGCAGAAAAGTGGAGCCGCACACACCCGTTCGGTCTCAGCTGTGGGCAGTGCGCCTTCTCTCTGAGGCTGGACATCCTGGTGCGCCAAGGGAGCCGATGTGTCCATGTAGCCGATCAGACACAGACCCAGGCACTTCCAGCACTGAAAACTGCGGTTCTATCCTGTTTTCCCCTCACTGTGGTCTTGTGTGATGAGTAGGGTGCACATTGACCCCATTTTCCAGACCCATAGACAAAGTCTGGGGACAGTAAGTGATCTGCCCACCCAGCAGGACTCCCAAGCCAGTGACTTGACTGGCAAGAGTTGACTCCTCGTGGCTGTGATGATCAAAAAAAAAAGATACACCGACTCCCAGAAGGAACCACATGATTGTGGCCAGGAAGGGAACCAATACTTGATGACAGCCTGCTGTGTCCCAGGTCCTTTCCCAGTGTCTTCAAGACAGCTATGTGAGCCAGCCAGTGTTCCCATTTCACAGATGAGCAAACTATGGCCTGGAGAATTCACAAGAGCACTAGAGTTACAGCCAACATGAGATGGAGTAGATGTCACGTGTACATCTAGTGGGCTCCTGGACCCACTATCCTTCCTCCGGGTTGTGCTGCCTAGCAAGTGAAGAGTGTTAGGTAGCCACGAGAGGTGTGGCGGGCACCTGGTCCATGGGTCACGTGCATGGAAGCGCTTGGCAAAAACAGTGTTCCTTGGCAGGGGCTATGTGCCGTGCAAGTGTGCATGTGCGTGCGTGTGAGGCATGTGAGCAGCAGTGTGGGTGAGGGAAGGGTGTCCCCCATAGGGTAGCCGTGGAGGCTGCTGGCAGAGCTGAGGTGGGCCACCCTGAGCCGCTTTCCGGCACAGCTGGTGGGTGTTTGTGCTGAGGGTGGAGGAGAGGAACTGCAGAGCTCTCTGCAATGTCTGGCCTATATGCAAGCCTTCTAGAAGGGCGAGAAACAGAGGGAGAGGGACCAGGTGAGAGCCAGGGAGCAGCCCTACCTCCAAAAGCTGACCACTTGGGCTGGGGCCCTCCCGGTCTGCTGTGGCCTCAGGCTAATGAGAACTTAGGCACTTTCCACGTGGCACGGGCAGTGTTTATTCTGGTCTGAGCAGAGGTCCCGCAGCTCTGCCTCTGCACATGCACCCCTGACCTTCTCTGTGGTGTTCTCTGCTCCCCACAGGAGGAGCCATGGGTGGCACCATCAGTGCTATTGCCTCGCTAGTGGACCTGGCCGCATCCAGTGATGTGAGGGACAGCGCTCTGGCCTTCTTCCTGACCGCAGTTGTCTTCCTGGGGCTCTGCATGGGGCTGTACCTGCTGCTGCCAAGGCTAGAGTATGCCAGGTGAGGACCGCTGCTTGCCGCTCTGCTCTTGTGCACAGGGCCCTGCCTTCTTCGTCACCTCATTGCATCGATGTCCATCTCTCTGTTTATTGCCAGTCCCTGCAGGAGCAGAGTGTGCGCTCCATGAAGGTGGAATCTCCCATGAGCTTTGTGCTCTGTGTCCCAGGGCCTCCCGCTGTGCCTGGCTTGACGCCCTGGCTGATATAAGACCCTGGGTCAGAGGGCTGGAGGTGCAGCTCAGTGGTGTCAGAGCCTGCCTGCCAAGTGTGAGATCGTGAGTTCCATCCCTGGTTAAAACAAATAAAAACAAAAACAAAAAAACCTGGGCGTGGTGGCTCACACCTGTAATCCCAGCGCTCAGGAGGCTGAGTCAAGGGAATCCTTGCAAGTTCGAAATCAGTGAGCTCAAGGCCAGCCTCAACTGCATAGCAACACCCTGTCTCAAAAAGACAAAAAAAAAAAAGAAAGACCCTGGATCGGACTAGATCCTCAAGCAGTTGAAGTTTGCCAGTTTGGGGACAGGGAAGGCAGGCAGCAGAAGTGAGGACTGAACAATAATAATAATAAAAAACGGTCACAGTGGTGCATGCCTGTAATCCCAGCATTCCAGGAGGCTGACAGGAGGATTTTAAGTTCGAGACCAGCCAGGATAACTCAGCAACTTACAGAGACCCCATCTCAAAATAAAAATTAAAAAGGGCTGGGGATGAAGGTCAATGTGAAGGCCCTGAGTTCAACCCCTAGTAATGCTGAGAGAAAGAAGAAAGAAGGAAGGGAAGAAGGGAGGAGAAGAGAAAGGCAGAAGGAAAGGAAGTTAGTTCTGATTCTCCGGCCGCTCCTGCTCCAGGCTCAAGCTCAGCCAGGCTGTGTGTTAGATCTCACCCCTTAATGCTCACATGCCCTTGCTCCTCCTAGCACTGATATTCATTATTACTCCAGTGCACAAATTAGAAAACCAGGGATCAGGGCAGCCGAGTTATTTGCCTGAGTCCCACAGCAGGCAGGCAGCAGAGCCAGGATTTGATCACAGCTCCAGCCCTTTCCTTCTAACCACCCACTTCCCTGTGGGGCTTCTTTCCGCCCTCAGGATCCCTTCTCATGCCTTGAGACTCTTCTGCTTTCTGTCTTTAGTTCCTCCTTTTCCTTTCTTGCTTTCTGCTACTCTTTTTAAAAGAAGTCTTTGGCTTTCTCTCATGTTTCATTCTTTTCAAAGCATAGTCTCCCAGACAAGGACAAACTCATGAACCAAAACTTCACCTCTGTGCTTCCATGTCAGCAACCCTGTGCCTCCTGAGGTCTTGCTCGCTCACTGTTGCTCCCAGACAGCCTGGCACCTTGGATGCTTATGACTTTTCTTTTTAATTTTGTGACAGTGTCATGCTATGTAACCACGTTAGCCTCAAACTCACAACCCTCCCACCTCAGCCTCCTGAGTACTGCAATTATAGGCACCTGTCACCACACCCTATATGAAAATATTTTTAAGTCCCTGAGTAAATGAAGGGGCAGAGAATCCCCCACTCTTACCCTTCTCTACATTTGTTTTGAGGGTGCTTTGGGTGCATCTGTTGCCAGCAGTGTAACCAACTTGCCCCGGGCACCTGGGACTTTTAAGCAAAGCAAGACAGCTGGTCATCTATTTCCACTGCATTTGGGCAGGCTGAGGCTTGGAGCTGAATACATGAGAAGAAACCTCCAGGGCCTGCTGCCCTATGCAGCTTCTGTTTCTCTCCTGATTAAAACCCAGGCCGAGGGCCCTGGCTTTGCAGAAACCCCCTGAGGATGACAGGTGGTTCCCATAGAGAGCCGAGCTCCTGGGGCTGCGCAGATGAACTCTGACTTGGGAGGAGGCCAGCAGGGCTCACAGGGGCACGTAAGGCAAGGCTGTAGGCTGGAGGAACTTAGGAGGAGGAGCTGGGGCCAGAAGAAGTTGGTGGACAGCTTCTGCAGAGCCAGAGCCGCTGAAGGAGAGGACCTGGAGCTACGGTCGGATATATGAAAAAAAAATACAAGTGCCTCATGGAGATTAATTAAGAGCCAGCTACTAGGATGGCAGGAGTAGTTTGGGGAAGAGATAAATTGGTCCTCCCTTATGCAGAACACACTTTATAAATATCTATCAAAATTTCAAAGGTGCAAACCTTTTAATCTAATAATCTGCTCTTCTGGAAATCTGCCCTACCAAAATACTGGGATACACATGCAAAGATTTATGTGTAGGGAAATCCATTGCACTATTACTGGTAGTAGTGAAAAATTAGAGCCAACTTAAATGTCCATCTACAGGGGAGCAGTTGGGTGGTGGATAAGATACCAAACCATCATCCAGCAACTCAACAGAGAGGGGACACAGAGCCATGTATCCCTGGGGAGAAGAACAAGCACAGTGTAGTGTCCTGTCAGTAAAACCCAGACTGGGGAACTACCCCTGGACAAAAAAACAAAAGACTTCCAGGCCAGAAAGCTTATTACATTCATATATACAAGTAAACCTTCTCTGGGTCCTTATTTGAAAAAAATCAACTGTGTACCAAAAATTAAAAAAAGTTCATGAGACAAAAGGGAAAAGGAGAATATTGCCTAGATAACTGATGCTTTTTTAAAGATTGCATATCTGTTTAAATCCCACAGTATAAAAAGACAACATGTGTATTGGAAGAAAGTATTTGCAAACTATGTGTCTGATAATGGGCTAATACCCAAAATAGATGAGGGACTCAATAGCAAGACAAGAACCTAGTTAAAAAACAGGCGAAGGCCCTAAAATATTCTTCAAAGATGACATGCAACTGGCCAACAGATGTGAAAATGCATTTATGGATAATATATATATTATGTATGTGCATTTAAGAGGAATAGTTATGCATGATTTAGTTATGTGTTATAATATATTTGGGCATTCTATCATTGTAGGAAGCGTTCCATATAGTTTTATCCCACTTTGCTTCAGAACCAAAACTGTGTGTGTGTGTGTGTAATTTTAAATGAATGTGGGATATTATCTGCCAGTTGTTAATGGTCAGTACCATTCGAGAATGAGCTCAGAGGCAGAAGAGAATGAGTCTTCTTTCTACTGTATCACTTCTCTCTGTTGTTTCAGTTTATTGCATCAAGCATGTTGCTTTTATGATTTCAAAATTTCATATTTTTAAATGCTATTTGATTTCTATCTCCCCACTCCAAAACAGAAGCAGATGAACCAGGAGAAGAGCCTCAGCTCAATGCATGGTGGTCAGGGCTGGCCACCACCACTGACCGAGGGACTGGAGTCCAGCCTGGCAGGCAGGCTGGATACAGCAAGGGTTTTCCTCTGGCCACTCACACCAGCATAAATCATCTCAGGGAATCTGGGCTGGTGGATGCTCAGGGGTCTACGCTTTGTATTCTAGGCCTGAGGGTGCTGCTCTGGGCACCCACTGTGGCTGTGCAGAATCTGAGATCTCCCGCCCCTTGTCCCTGGAAGTCCCAAGTGAACTGCTCCGAGGTGGCCTCTAACACTACTACTACTACTACTCCCCTCCTTGCAGGTACTACATGAGGCCTGTTGGTCCTGTCTGTGTGATTTCTGGTGAAGAGGAACCAGTACAGGACTCGCTCCATTCTCCTTTGGTGGCCTCCAGGTCCCTTGAGTCCCACACGCCACCCCTACAACCCATCCTAAAGAAGACCGCGGGCCTGGGCTTCTGCATCATCTACCTGTTCTTCATCACCGCCCTCATCTTCCCTGCAATCTCCACCAACATCGAATCCCTCCACAAGAGCTCAGGCTCACCATGGACCACCAAATTCTTCGTGCCCCTCACCACCTTCCTCCTGTTCAACTTCGCTGACCTATGCGGCCGGCAGATCACAGTGTGGATCCAGGTGCCAGGCCCCAACAGCAAGGTGCTCCCCGGGCTGTCGCTGCTGCGCACTGGCCTCATCCCACTTTTCGTGTTGTGTAACTACCAGCCCCGCGTCCACCTGGCCATGGTGGTCTTCCAGTCCGACATCTACCCCGTGCTCTTCACCTGCCTGCTGGGGCTGAGCAATGGCTACCTCAGCACCCTGGCTCTCATCTATGGACCCAAGATTGTGCCCAGGGAGCTGGCCGAGGCCACCGGGGTGGTAATGTCCTTTTACATGTACGTGGGCTTGACACTGGGCTCAGCCTGCTCGGCCCTACTAGAGCACCTCATCTAGGAGGGGGCAGCAAGAACATCAGTGCTGCGCGAGGCTTGGGGCCCCTGGGAGACTGGGCTGTGAGGCCAAGGGCTCACAGGGCATGGCGGTAAGGCTAGTATTTCTCTTGATGCAGAGAACAGAGGATGTTTGGGCCTCTGCCCTCCCAAGATGCCAGCGAGCCATGTCCTTGCCCATCCTGTATAAGGAGAAACATTCCAGACACTTTAACAGGACTCGTTAGGGTCATATGAAGAAGGCAGTTACAAAGAGAGGTATCAACTTCATAGCTGAAGGACACCCTCCAGTGTTTGAATCTGAGTTGTCACTACTCCAGAACCAGTGGTGACACTTTGTATTCTCCCAGGAAGATGGCAGAGATTCTCAGCACCTCCTTCTCTGATGGGGACCCCCTGGAGTGGAGGTCCCCCTGGGATGGCCAGCCCTCAGGCCCAAGTCCAAACCAGCACAGACATGGTTCTGTGGGTGAGCTGGTGCTCACCAGCCAGACTGGACAGCCCAGAGAGATGGGCTTTCCCTGCTGAGTCCTTCCTGCCTTCCGCAGGCTCCGGAGGCCTCCCTGGGCTGGGGAGCTCATCAGGCCCAGGTTCATGGTGACCTGGTGGGTTATGGCCTGGGCCAGGGCAGGGTCTTTTAATATTTATGTTTACAATCTATCACGACCATTTGTTCAAGGGCCCAATAAACCCTGGAGTATTCAATGCAGCCTTACTGTGTCAGTATTAGTTAGGGTCTTTGCAAGAAGCGGCTTACTAAAGTTGGGTGATTTGGGGGCTTTTTTCTTTGTTTAGCTTTATTTCTGTCAGTACATGTTTGCAGTTTATGATGTTTACATTCCGTGTGGGGTGTTGGTACATGTGTGTAGCGCATCTTAGTTCTTTTTCCTTCCTCTTCTCCTCCCCTCCATCTCTTAGTCCCTTTCTTTTTTGCAAAAAATCTGTTTCTTGAGGACATTATAAAAGCAGATGTAGGAATCCCAAGAGGTGGTATGCATTGCTCAACAACTGGTAACAGTGAGGCTTCTCCTCCCAGGCCTGACGGTAGAGGGGAACCAGTGCCCCAGCAGCCTGAAGATGTGACCCTGTGATCTTGGGGTGAGGAGGGCCACTCGAGCCTGCTGAGCCTGTAGGAGGAGCTGAGGATTCTTTTCTGCCCTGCCTCCTGTTGTCCTCTCCATGTCCCTAAAGACTGAGCCACAGTCGGCACCAAGTGATGAAGGTGATAAAGGAGTAGCCAGGGAGCCAGCGGGTAAGCAAACCGCAGTCCAGCTGCACCTGGGTTTCCCAGGTTCCCAGTTTACAGGTGTCGGGGGCTCTGAAGCTTTGCTTGGCAGAACTCGGGTAGCCCTGTTCTGGATCAGATCTGGTAGTTATGAATGTTGAGGTGTGGGTTCCAAAGCCAGTGCCCAGGTTGCCTGGGGAGACTGCAGCCCCACTGTTTGTGATGACTGACATGTACAGATTTGGATTCTGAGGTGCCTTGAAGGCACCCACAAGGGTGTTCCCCAGGAAAAGAGGTTCCTTTGGGACCAGACAGACGGAACCAGATCAGTCCAAGAGCTTTTCCGTAAGACCACCAGGCGGCCCCCAGAAGTGACAGCCCCAAGAGCTGTGAAGGAGCCCAGTCCTCCAGGGAGGCTGTGCCGAGGTGTCCTGCGGACGGACGGCTGATTAAACCGGAAAGCAATGGTAATCCTCCCGGTGGTGGCGGTGGCGGCTTACATCCCCCCACCGTTGCAGTCTCCGTGGCTGCAGAATTGAAGCAGACACCCTTGAGAGGTTTTCTCAACTTGATACCTACTAAAAAAGAAAAAGAAAGAAAAGGAAAAAGCACTCTTCCCTCCCCTGGCAGGAGTCCCACCCTGCCCCCCGCCCCTGTGGTACTGCTAGTGTGGGGCGTGGGTCTGGCTGGCTGGTGACTCATGTGGCACATGTCTGTATTAGACAGCAATGTGTGACCTGCCCACAGGAGACCACCCTGGAGATAATGGCAAGGAGCAGTGGGCGACTCACATGCTGCCAGGGCAGGGTAGCAGGAAGTGGAGGAGGCATCTGTTAGAGAAGGGATTTGAAGTCAGCATGGAGTCCAGGGGCAGGAGGGGGAGCCTGGAAAGGAAGCTGCACCCACCTCACGGAGGACGTGCTGCCGAGGTATCTTCACTGGGTGTATTACAGAGGCTCCTTCCTTTCCGGGGCGGACACAGTGCATGAATAGGCAGAGGGGCTCTTCAGTGCCCTTTGCTATGAGGCGCTTGTGCCGTTTGGCCCCTCTGTTCTGGGCTTGAGTCTCGTGACCACAGTGAGTTTGTGAAACCAGCTTGAGCCGTGGCCAAACTTGGTAACGGGAAGAGGACTCTGCCATGTGGGAGACGCTGCCCTGAGAAGGTCCCTTTGTCTAGCTGTTGTCTGTTCTCATCCCAGGCAGTGGTTACTGGGCAAGGCCTTGTTTGTTCCCGGACTTGGCACCTTCTCACTTTAATCAACAG
Source organism: Hydrochoerus hydrochaeris (assembly GCA_004027455.1). NCBI lineage: Eukaryota > Metazoa > Chordata > Mammalia > Rodentia > Hydrochaeridae > Hydrochoerus > Hydrochoerus hydrochaeris. The sequence goes on along the minus strand of PVLA01003954.1, from coordinate 43,317 downwards.
AGAAAGCCAGGTCCTCTACAAAAAGGCTTGTCCCCGTGTGCATGGGGACGGGAGAGGCCTGGAGCCAGGGGGCGGGGGGGTCCAAAGCCCCTTCATCCCTGGCCTGTCACCCAGTGCTCCAGGGAGATGAAGGGATCCGCTGCCTGGGGGAGGACACCGAGGAGCCCAGCTTCAGGACCATATGGACATCACTCTGGAGAGCTCCAAATAAAAATGGATGGGGGAAAGCCCTGGTGACATTTAATTTAGGTTGAACTCCATGCTCATTTCACTCTGTGTGCCTGCAGCGCATAAGTCTCAAGCACCTATTTTACCACCTTTGTGTCCTGGTAACAGCACGGGCAGTACCAGCTGTGTCCAAAGCCCAACACCCAGGTCCTGTTACCCCTCATCCACTGGCTGAACCCATGCCAGCTTTGACCCTGGGAGGATCCCAGAAGAAATTTCAGTCCCACCAGCAGGTGGAAGGTGGGACTAGTCATGAAGCCAGCAGACCCAGGGCCCAGGACGGCTGTTTTATCCAGCCGTTTTGCCCAGACTCCTGGCCAGCACTGCCCTGGGCTAGGTGTTTCCTTCCTCCATGGATGGACACAGCAAGGCTCAGAGAGGTTAAGTAAGTTTCCCAAGGTCACTCAGTTACTAACTAGCTTAAGCAGGAATTGAGCTGAGGTTTTTTTTGAAACTCACACATGCTCACCTGCCCTGCTCTCTGCTGCCCTGTTTGAGCCTGAGCTTTGTCTTTGTGTCTGGGCTTCTGTCACCCCTTTCCTCACATCATGACCTGGCTGGGGTTTTGGTGGCTGGCTGGAATTGCTCAGAATTATGGCACTGGCCCTGGTTAGAGTGGATCCAACCGGTATAGCTAGCCAGACCTCTGCTTGGTGGGACCCTACAGATCCCAAGCCTGATCCAGACTAGGCCCCTCTCACCACTTCCTGCTGGGCACTTCCCCCTCCTCCCCATGCTACCCTCTACTGTGCAGGTCACCCAAGCATGGCTAGCTTCTGATGGACCCGCTGCAGGAAGTCTTGCTCCCAGCCCCATCAGGAACAAGTCAAGTCAGTCTTGCTGAGTCTCATTTCCTTATCTGTAAAATAGGGATAATAGTAAGTCCCATAGCTATGATTGTGTTCCGCCCAGTCAGCCTGCCACACAGTGTCACACCCTCTACGCAGCCCACACAGGCCAGGCCTATGCCAGGGCTCACAGCCAGTGACTCAAGGATGAGTGACAGGCTTCCAGGCTGTCCTGAGCTTGACTCTAAAGAACAGTGACAAAAATGACTGAGTTCTCTGTCCCCATGACTTCAGCCAGCTGACCCACGCTGCACTGAGAATAGTTCCTGCTCTTGGCATGAAGTTTGAGGAGTCCTGGGGCCACTACACAGGGATGGACAGTCACAAGCTTCAGTCACCAGACTGAAATTGAAATGCCACTTCCATTGCCTCACTGAGTCACTCAGCCACATCTTACTGATGTCTAGGGCTACAGAAAGATTACATGAGTCCCAGTAGTGTAGGTGAGAGTACTCCATGTCTTACATCCTCACAAACTTGGTTTTCTTCCACATTTTGCTGCTGTCCACAGCTTGTGATGCCCAGGTACTTCCCTGTGGCTGGTTGTACCCCATACCTGGTACACAACACCTCCCTTTGCCTGCCTGTGCCATCACCTCCAGTTCTGATGTCCAGGTCCCTTGACTGAGTCTGCCAGCCCAGATGTCTCTGACCTGAGCGCAAGGTACACTGGGAAGAAAGCTGGAGAGCTGAGAAACCAGGTCAAGCTTTGCCATTCATGTTGTCCTTGGAGGAAGCCATTTTGTTTTTTTCCCTAAACCTTAGCCCCAGAGCCCAACCTGTGTCCATCGTGAACACAGAACCACAAGCACAAGTGTCCTTTAAAAATTGGTCATGTCCCAGTGTGGTAATGAGTCTGGGTTCTAGAGGCCGATGGCCTAGGTTTGCATTTTCACTGCTTCCTAGCACTGTGACCATGGGCAGGTTCAGTTTCCACTTCCTGTTTCTCTGCATTGCTGTGGTCCTGGCCTCTTACCTGGCTTCTGTGACACACTTGTAATGCACAGAAGGCACTAAAATGAAGCTTCAATAAACTGAAAGCTCCTCACACACCCCCGCATGTTGAAACCCTAATGCCCAAACCACTGTTAGAGCCCTTATGAAGGGGATTGGGTAGCAGTCTAACCCACCTGGCAATATGGCACACGCGCAAAAGAAAGACATAGAGAACAGTCGCAGTTGAGGAGCTCTGGGATGGCCAGTGTTCTCTGTGGAACAAAAGGCCTTATCTCCAAAACCTCATAGCTTTTGTTGGTATCAATCAGGGAGGTGCGTAGGGGTAGGGGCAGAATGCACAGGGAAAAGAAATTCTGTGGCCATACGAGGCATAGAAGCATCCAATTAGCAATACACAGATAGTTTTGATGTAGGTAAAGCTGGCACCTTTACTAGCAGGAAGATACCATTTGATTCTGAGTCCAAAGGCCTCAGCTGAGATGGTATCTCATGTCTTAGCCCTGGAGTCTCACAGGTTCCTAACTCGAGCCTCCATCGTAAGCATCAACATGGAGGCTACTCTTGCCTGAGTGTTACTGCTTTGCTATTAAGGAGACCCATCAGTGCCTCAGCCGGATTCCATAACATTCTTTTAGCCAATTGAGGGACATTTGCTTCAATATATCCAGCCTTGGATAGCTCATTGAATAGGGTGAAGGAGAGGTGAGGGACAGGTCACAGCAAGGGCTTCACTTTTCAGGAGAGAGCAATGGGCAGTCTGCTCCCCTTATGAGGGACTTGGTAAAACAGGTTCAAGAGAGCTCCCCCATCCTTCCCACCATGTGAAAGCAAAGCAAGAGTTTGGCCACTTGTGACCCAGGGAACAGACCCTCACCAGATAGGAAATCTGTTGCAGGATGGATTGTGAACTTCCAGAACTGTAAGGAATACAGTGGTACCTTTGTTCACAAAATTAATTGCTCCACGGTTTTGGAAAAGATGGTCACATCTGTCTTTATGTGGGAAAGATGGCTATGGTTGTGTTTGTCACCTGAGTTTAAAAACAAAAAACAAAATTTTCCCAAAGTTTTTGTTTGCAAATCTCATTGTTCTCACTATATATTTTTATATAACATCATTGTATGTTTTTATTGTTTATAAACCACTCACTCAGTCCATGGTCTTTGTTAAAGTAGATGAGAAACCTAAGACAGAAATGGATACTAGCTGGGGTGCTGTAATAAATGCCTAGAAATGGAGAAGTGGCTTTGCCACTGGGTAATGAGCAAAACCTTTTGCAGTCTTGTGGTGCATGTTCAAAAGTCCTAGCGTGCTGTTGATTGTGCAGAAAGATGAAAGGAGAGCTGTGAAGAAAGCCCAAGTCTTAGAGGACTCCTAAGACTGGAATTCTGACTAGGTCTCTGAGGTTCCAAACCCCATCATCTTCTCCATTTCCTGCCTTAGATGGTTAAGGGCCAATTCCTTTTCTTCAGTTTAAATAGTTTGCAGATCTAAGAACCCACAGGGCACATGTCTAACTAGGATAGGGATGGGGAAAGGCAGAGACTGGATCAACTTGTCCAGTGAGAATAGCAGTGGTCACTTAGCATGTTCTTATGCCTCTACAATGTTAGCTTCCTCATGTGACTCTTTATCCAGGGTCGAGGACATCTCGTGCTCCTCACTGAACCATGAGGTGGGCAGGATGGGGTGATCCTGCTTGATGAGGAAGCACGGGGGTGGGGGGATGATCCAGTCCACAGCTTCTGCTGCCAGTGCAGCTGGCCCCTGACGGTCAGACAAGCTCCAGACGAGAAGTCTGTGTTCTGCTCTCAAAGGTGGGGGGATGCCCTTTAGGGAAGCTGGCAAATCAGCCAGATCTACCTACAGTTTCAGTACTGGTCAAGTAGGGAGAATCAGTCACAGGCCACAGGCTGCAGGAGGTGGCTTTGGACATGATCAGAAGCTGGACATTGAACGGCCTGACGAGCTAACCTGCAAGCATCACCCCGTGCCCTTTTCTGCAGCCCCTTCTACTTGATGTCTGGACAAATAGAGGAGCTACTGCCCATTGAGTGGTATGAACCAAACATATTGATACAGAATCTTTTTTAATGCCTTCAATCACACTTCAAGCAAGTCGTATTATCCCCGCCACAGAGGAGCCAGGCACGCAGCCATATGTGACAGTGCTGAGCTCCCAATGCAGTCTGCCTGCCTCCAGGACTTGGCTCCTGTCCCTCCTAGACGCAGTGGGGCTCTCAAGAGTCCCCAAGAGTGCTTTGTCGACACAGAAGGCTGAGCCCACTTCCAGAGATTCCCATTCCGCAGGACAGAGTGGGATTCTACTATTTTTGTTCCCAACAAGTTTCCTGATGGTGCTGGTCCTGTTGGCTTAGGAACCTCACTTCCAAGACTGTGCTCCCGAAGACTGATGAGGTGCTGTCAGGCACTCACACCTGGCGGGGGAGACAGCGAGGGCTTCATCTGCTCCCGTTCCAGCTGAGGGCTCAGCCTGCAAAGTCCTTAAAGGAGCTGATGTATTCAGCCAGCCTCCCTTGAACAGGATCAGAGACTCAGGTAGCCTCTGTATCCCAAGGGCCAAGCACCTCCTCTCCACCAACCCCTGCAGCTGGCACTGCCTGTGGCTTTTACTCTTCAGGTGCAACTTTTCCCACTTGCTCTCTTGAGCTGATGCTACCACCATAAATATTCAGGAGGGCCAGGCAGAGGGGTGGGGTGAGAAAAGGTGAGTGGAGGGGCAAGCTTGAGAGGTGGAGTAGGAAGGAGCTGTGGTCTCACCCCTGGCAGGCAGGCCTGTAACTGGGGAGCACTGGGTGGGGTGCAGGAACGACCTCCTGCCAGGGAAGGTCACACCTCCTACCTGCTCTCTGGAGCTCATTAGCTGCAGAGGTGATATTCACTGTTTTTCATTGTGCTGAATCTTTGCTGAGACTCAAAAAGGGAAATGAGCCATTACCAAACAGCAACATTTTTGAAACAGAAACTGAATTGACTGCATTTTCTAATAATGTTCTGTGAACTAAGAATGCAGAAGTCAGGCCTTGCTTGACCAACATCTTTCTGGAGAGCGCTATCTGCCATTTGCCTTCTGCTTCGAAAGCTCCAGACAGGGTGTGGGAGGTCAGGTGCCAAAATGTGCCAGGCATATTGGTGCCATGCCAATTGTATTCAATGGTTGGCCCCTGGTCTCCCTGAAGGATGTCAGGAGATCTCGCTTTCCTTTTTGCTACCCAAGATCCTCAGGCTCTACCCTGTTGGGTAAGGCCCAGTTTTCTCAGTTCTTGAAATAGGGAAGAGTCAGGACACAGCTTAGAATCAAGAACTCCAGGAAAGTCTCTGACCTCCCTGACCTCCCTGACCTCAGGATCTTAGATCGGTTCATCTTGCATACCTCAACATTCTAGTCACGTCAGGGTCCTATAAACTGCAAAGGGCATGCAAGATATAGCACTTGTGATGATTATACTGCTGTTGGATCCATTCACACCCCATGCCCTGGATAGGTGTCTGCAGGACCAAGAGGACATGATAGCCTGGCACTCACAGCCCTTGTCCTTTTGAAGCTTATGTTGAGTGCCTGGCACACTGGGAATACATGGGTTGGGATATCCACATGTGTGCACAGGAGACAACCTCCAGACGTGGAACTGAGCAGGTCACTCTAGATTCATCCTGACCTTCCAGTTATAGAGGTATGTGTGTCAAGGTAGAAAGCAGCACATTCTAAATGGGTTGCTATATTTATGACTTACGTACTGAGACACGTGGTATATGGCCTTCCACTCATACACTGGTCCTGGGTCCATAAATGTTCTTAGAATTTTATTTATTGCACTGCTAGGGATCAAACCCAGGACCCTCACACATGCTAACCAAGTGCTCTATCACAGCTACATGGCCAGCCCTTCATGAGTGTTTTTCATCACTGTAAGTTTGAATTCCACTTCCTTGGAGCCAAGAAGATCTCTTTAAGTTTCCTCTTGATCTGTAGCGTCCCTCATATCTCCCTCTCCTCTGTTTTCCTAGATAGTTAAAGCTGTGCCTTATTAGGAAAGGTAGCAGGGTGAGTAAAAATTAGTAGGTTTCAATGACACCCTGCTTTGTCTCTTAAACACTGCAGGACAGACCGGGCAGGATTGGCGGTCGCACCTGGGCAATGGCTGGCCTCCTTTTTTGTCTGAGTGGTATCTGTGTTACTTCACAGTAACAAGATAGAGCTGTACTGTGCTCCCACTGTGAAGTCTCCCATGGCATGAGACTAGATGATACTAAGAAAAGCCCCGGGCTCCGTCGTGTGTGTGAGTGAGACCAGGCTCTAGGAATCTAGGTGTTTGCTCGGGGAGTAACTGCAGGAAGAGTGGTGCTGCCTGGTCTTCCTGTGCCATCTCTATCCTGGAAGGGTGCATGCAGGTCCTCAGCTAGCAGATGGAGTTTTCGAGTCAAAGGCAACAGACAGCTAGCAACATCACAAGTTTAGGCCCCTCCTGGTGTAGAATCTGAACCTCCTACTTGTTCCTTGACTTGCAGCTCATATATCATACCTGCATTTTTAAACATGTAAATCCTTCCCCACTGCACCCTTCCTGCTCGGACAGCGTTTGGCTGTGCAAAGACTCTGATCCAGAAGTGAGTGTGCTGCTTGCTCCTGTGAGTTAAGCCTCCCTTGCCCCCAAGAAGTCAGGGAGGAACAGCTGCTCCCTACTTGCTTCCTGGTAAGCAGCAACTGTAGCAGACAAACAGCTTCTGGTGTAGATAAAATTCTGCTGACCAGTTCATCTCACCCATGCTTGAGAAGACCATAATACGGAGCAGGGGAAAATGGGCGGCTTGTGATGAACCCACTTGGGTTAACCTCCCATTCCCACCTGTACCATAGGCCCTAAGAGAATCAGAGCAAATGCTGGACAGTAGACATGTGGGAGTGGGCTACTGTTTATCCAGATGTGGAAGGTGAAGTACTGGACCTGTGCTGGGTGACCTGCCTGAGGTGCTACTGAACAACGTTAACACTCAGCACGTAGACATTCTTCTCTTTAGTTCTTCCAATTCTGATTACCCACAGGAGAAACTTACAGCTTAGTGCTTGACTTCATTAACACCTTGCTAAATAAAACTTAACATTCTTTTTTTTTTTTTTTTTTTTTTTACCAGGAATCAAACTCAGGACCTTGCACTTGCCAAGCAGGTACTTAGGCCATTATCTATATCCCTGGCCCAAAATTCTCCATTTTTTAACAAAGTCAGACCTCAGTTAAGGTCTTGCCCACTGAAACTAAAAAAAAAAAAAAAAAAATGTGTTTTGTTTTGTTTGGGGGAGGTGTTGAGACAGAGTCTTGTTAAGTAGTTCAGCCTGGCCTTGAACTCACTATTTCAGCCTGGCTTGGAATTTAGGTGATCCTCCTGCTTCAGCCTTTCTTGAGCTGCTTTACAGGCATGTGACCATGGCTGAAAATAATTTATCTGTTTCTAAAGTTTTTTTTTCCTAAATGTTATGACAAGTGATACTGGTTTCCATTAATGTAATGGTACATGTTTTTAAAATATGTAAGTAAAGAGCTGAATTAAAAATATTCAATTTAAAAAGACAAGTGGTTCTTGGATATAGCAGGTATCATTCAATTTTTATCATGAAACCCAGGTAGGATGGTTTCCCCAGAAAGGTGTGCCTGACATTTAGAAAGAACATCCATTTAGAACATTTAGCTGTCTTTCCTCAAAACCCCAGCCACAGGCTAGGAAAGCACCCCTTTTAAATTCAGGACTCCCATTAACAAGAGCCCTCCTTTTGTGGCTGGCTTTTCCCTATAGCCAAGAAAAGTAAGAATTTCTGAGGTTACAGGTTGTTCTTTTTAAGTTTAGGGAAGAACTTGGCCATTTTTCAGAGGCAAAGTGCTTCACTCACGAAGCTAGCTATATACACTAGAGGGACAGGAAGGGATAAAAACAGAAGTGGAGAGAACTGTAAGTAGGAAGTTGAGGACACAAGTCAGAGGAGCTTGAACATTTATAAGGGCGTGAAGCTCCGGGGAGTAGTGGAAACAAATCCCAAACTGTTCCTGTCCCCGATATATTGTGTGTTATCCCTAACTTACCTGGCCAAATCATCCCTCTCCTCAATTCTCACAAGAAGACTTTTTGCCCGGGGTGGCAGCTCAGGTTTGTGATCCCAGCAGTCAGGAGTTGGAAGCAGGAGGACCGTCCAAATTCGAGGCCAGTTTGAGCTACACCAGTTTAAGACAACCTGAACTACACGGGGACACCCTGTCTCAATCAATCCATCAATCAATCAATCACGAGCTTTGGAAATGCACTACCTGGGGCTGGAAATCTGACCATATTGAGGCCAAATAAGAGCAAATTAAATTTTCTTAAGCCTCAGTCATATAAATAGACATAATACCTATTTCTTAACATTAGAATGGTAACGAGAAGTAACCAATAAAAAAATCACTTATTATTCACTATTTGTATTAATACCAGAGAGGCACAGACGCTTCAGGTCACTGTGTCCAAGGTTACAGGGCCGAGGCAGGGAGGTGCAGGAGTGGCTGCGGGTATGGGGTCGAATTGTCCGGCCGGGGCACTCAGAAGACGTCAGATCCCTGCCTCTGCGGACAGTCTCCCAAGAACTCCCACTGGGCGATGACACACGAGGCAACGCCTTCCTACCCCGGTGCTCCACCCCGCCCGGATTCCCTCCGGCACAGCCATAGGCCGCGACACGGATCTCCCCGCGCGACTTCCGGGAGCTGCGAGGCATGCCGGGAGCGGGCCGCACAACCAATCCCTGCGCAGAGTCCGTGGCGGTTACTGGGTAACGTGGTGGACGCTCAGGTGGGGCGGAGCTAGTAGGGCCGGGAATACACCGGTGGCGGCTGGAGGAGGTGCCTTGGCAACCAGTTCTAGAGGATGCTGTTTTTTGTGCCTCCAGTTCCCTCATGCTTCTGTGGACTTGAAGGAATGAGATCATCGAGCACCCCCCCCCAAAAAAAAACCCATGGGACCAAATAGCGATAAAAAGGATACTCCTATTTATTAAGGATCTGTGGGCCTGGTTTTTTTTTTACAGGGAGTATTTCTTTGAATCCTCATCTGATTTTGATTTTGTAAGGAAATTACTATGTTTCTAACTGGACAGTGACCTGGAGGGCCTGAAAACTTGTTAAAATGCAAATTTTCACCCACCCAGCATGCACTGCCTTAGAAATGCTAGACAAAGTCCAGCCTTTGGTGTTTAGAGATCCCTCTGGAGTCTGATGCATGTTCACGGTTGAGAACCACTGTTTAACTGTACTGCACTGCACCCCCAGAGCGTGAGATCCGCTGTCTGCCGTGGTGGCCTGCTCAATAACACACCGCTCTAGGTCTCCTTCCTGTCCTTGTTTCACATCTTCACCCTTCAGCTACACCTTCCTGGGATCACCTCCCCAAAATACTACTTGCACTTGAATCCTTGTCCCAGTCTGCTTCCAGAGAACACCGTCTGAGAGATCTGCAGGGAGGTGTCATTGCTCAGAGAGGAGGAGGAGGAGGAGAAGGGTGGTTGGTGAGGACTGAATGATAAATACTTTTCTTGTCTGCTTTGCTCTTAGAATGCCTTTGATAAGGGGGGGTGACCTTGAGACAGTTAGGGACCACTACAGTGGGACAGTGAGCTGGAACAAAAAAGTAAGCCGCTGAGCTCAATAAATGATTACCCTTTATAGCATGGCATGTTTCAACAGACGCATCCAGAGACCCCGATAAAACCATAAAAGGAATATGTTTGTCTGAAATGAGATATCGTTACCAAGAAAAAAAAATCTAAATAAGCCTTCTAGCCTCACTTGCCCTTAATGTAAAAAGTATTTTGGAGGACACACAGTTGGGCATTACATGATTAACTTCCCACTGGCGTTGCCATCAAATAACACCTCTGATGTGGGGGTAAAGGTGACAGTTGCCTAAGTTACTTTTCAGGGACCTGAAGGCTACTTTTGCTGAAAATGTTGACCCTTCACTTGAGCTTAGAAATCTAATGGGTGACTAAAATAGAATACAAAGCTTAGCATCTGTCTCATATTGTGTCTGTCCCTTTTGTTGTGTCAACCCTTGGGTCAGATTCTACCTAGCTCTAGACATGTTGACCATTTTAAAATGTTAGGTCCAAAACTATAATGCAGGGTCAACTTGGCCTATTGCCAACTGGAACTGGTATGTGTTTGTTTTTGTTTTTTGACTTTCTTCCCCCTCCCTTCTTTTTCAGCCTCATCCTGGTGCCTCTTCAGAAACCACTAAAGCCCACACACATAAAATCCTTTGTCCCACAATAGGGCACAGACCCACAAGGCTAAGATACTTTGCTCAAAATGATAGCACCAGATACACAAATTCAACAACCTCTAATATAAGTTGACTATGACCACCCAGTTATCCAAGCCCATTATAAAGAACATGTCTGGCCAGTGAAAATTATCAACCTCTAGCCCAGCCCCACAAGTTAATAAAGCCTTGCTGCTCTCTGATCTAGGAGTGACAGCTTGGTGACTCTCTCAACAAACTGCTAAATCCCTTCATCTAAGGCCCCAACGCAGCCAAATTAAAAAAAAAATCTTTGCCTGTGCAGGAGTGCATGTGCTTTCAGTAATACCCAGTCTTGTTCTACTGTCCCTGAGTATCATTTCTGCGAGGATAAAGTCTGGAAGAGTTTGGTGGCTTGGCCAAAGGTTCAAATGAGGTCTGTCTGAGTGCAGAGAGATTATCCAGGCACAGACACTTTCAGTTCATGTGTTCCCTGGACCCTGTTCCACCAGAGGCTGCTGGTGTTACCCAAATGGTAGGGCCCTGTCTCCAGGATACTGGCAGCCTGCCTTTCAAGAAGGGAAGGGACAGAAAGGATTACACTGGCCATAATTAGGCTTTAGGATGCCCCAGTGTCTCACCCTGCCAGAAACTGACCACCTTGATCCTCCAGTCAAAATGGGGTTCCTTTATAAAAGACCATTTACTCTTCTTATTTCAAGGGGTAATTATTTATCTGCCTCTGTGTTTTTCAATGAAAACTTATTACACTGGTCAAGATTGTATGCATCTGTATCTCCAGCTACTCAGGAGGCTGAGGCAGGAGGATTGTACATGCGAGGCCAGTCTGGGAAATTTAGTGAGGCTCTCTCTCAAAGCAACAACAGAGGCCAGGGATGTGACTCCGCAGCACGGCACCGGCCGTGGTCCTCAGTGTGATTGCCAGTATGGAAACAAAAACAGAAACAAAACTTTTATTACAGAATATTTCAAACATTAATAAAATAAAACAGAAAGCTATTGTGGATGGCACAGACTCATCACCAGCTTCAACAATCATCAACTCAGTGCCAGTCTTGTGTGTCCCTTTCCCAGCCTCCGTTCCCATAATCGGAGGCATCACTTCATGGCCTCCATTAAGCCTGGTATGTATCCCATCAGGAAAAGATAAGGGCTCTTTTATAAAACAAAACCGCAAATAGAAATACATGTATCCAAACCCGAAGAATGTGCAAAACCTAGAGTGAACCCTGCTGTGAACTGTGGCCTCTGGGTAATAATGACATCTCCATGTGGCTTCATCAGTTGTGACAAATGCACCATTTTGAAAGGCAAGAGGCAAAGAGGAAGTGGTGGGAACAGAATATGCCCTCCAAAGCTGCACCCTTTGTGACCTGCCTCATCTGGCTAGGCCCCACCTTCTAATAAACCCATTAAGCTATGAACATATGGCTGAATTAATTCACCTGATGAAGTTAGAGCCTCATGATCTGATGCTTCCCCAAAGCCCATCAGTTAACACCTTCAACACAAAGAGTCAGGGAAGGATCAGGGCACATTTTGGGTCTCGACCATAATGCTTGCCTGTGCCTTCAACATTAAGTTGTGACCGCTGCCTTGCAGACCCACAGAGACCCTGGCTCTGGCAGGTGTGAGAGGCATCAGGGAGCTGTAAGCCTTTCTCAGTTTCTTCCCCTCCCAACCTGCATCCACTTAAACCTCAAAACCAGCAGCAAGTCACTAATCCTCTACTGATGGCTGCGGCCGCCCCCTCTGTGTGGTTAATTCCACCCTCTGATTTAATCATCATACTTAGTACTTCCAATGAGGACTTTTCCTCTTCCCACCCTACTCAGGCATTAGCTGATTACTGTAATCTTTCTTGTTCTTGGGGCATCCACTAGGAGGGCTGGGGAAGGATCAGAGTTTCACTTATCCTCTCAGAGACTCAGTTTCCCCACCCATAAACTGGAGAAATATATCTACTTGTCAGGGGTTATGTAGGCATTAAATAAAATGAACACATCACACAGCTGTGAACAATATCTGAGTAAGGGTAGGGTCCAGGGAGGCACAGGAGGATATAGGGAAAGATCCTGGGATCTGAACAGGATTGCACTGTTGATAGCTCTCAAGTTCTTTATCTCACAGGGAGCAACAGGAAATAGGCCAATATCTACATTTCACAGACAAGGAAACTGAGGCTTTGGGAGATAAACACATGCCTGCAGCTGCCTCTACTCTAATTCAGATGCTCAGGAGGAAAGTGAATAGCATTGCTTTCTGGGGGAGCTGGGCCTTTGTCTCAGCTGGAATTACAAATCTTCTGGATCTTCAGGAATCTAGAAGCTGCAGGAAATCTACCTGTTACTCTGTTCTCTCAATGTGCCTGGTATGGGGCTGTATCTTACCATACCTGCTCTTAGTTACTGAGAATTTCCATATAGCCAGGAACAGCTGCTATGGTTGTACACTGTGCAACTCCAGGGAATTATTAGATGTCATTGACCACCACAGATGTATATCAGCAATGAGGTCAGTCCTCACCAGAAAAGTGGACGTAAGTCTAGAAGAAGGTGAGGGGCCGTCCCCATGCACTGGCTGGCCCTGGATTACAAGCACTGTTCCAGGGGCTCCTGGCGACTCCCTGACAGGGTGCAGGGGAACAGGTGTGAGCTGAGGAGGCTGTTCCAGCTCTTCTTAGCAAGAGAGAAGGAAAGCTAAGTCTGTGTTTAAAAAGGAAGGAAATTAAGAAACAGGAGCAGGGTTCTAGAATTTCATATACTACATCCAAGCAGTAACTTAATTTTGATTACTAAACATTCTTGAAAGTCACATTAACCTGTTTTAAAGATAAGTGACCTGGGGCACACAGAGGCTAATTAACTTGTTCAAAGGTCATATATCAAGGGAATAGCACTGCTGAGGTTCAAATTCAGGCCTGCCTGACCCCCATCCCTGCTCTGTGGTCCCTCGCTGTAATCTGTTGTCATTTTACCAGAGAAGCAGCGGAGGCCCAGAGAGGGCCAGCGGTTTGCTCAGTCACACAGCCAGCGAGGCGCCTGGAGCAGACAGGACAAGAGCACAAGCGCCCAGGCCTCAAATGAGCTCAAAAGGGGCCCTGGCCAATAGGAGACTTTCATTTAATATTTGTATAGAAACAGAGATGGGGAGAAACCCAGGGTGGCTGGGAGTAGGGGAGCTGGGGGCCGGGCAGATGGTGAAGGAAAGATGTGGTTAGAGACCCCAGCCCGCTGCACTTTTGGTCCTGGTTTCTGTAGAAGTTGCCCCCAACCTTTGATCCAAAGAGGCCCCACCCCACATCCCCAAGGATGAGGTGCTGTGCAGCGCTCGGCCTCTAGATGGCGCCCCGCGCTGCCGATCTGGACTCCAGCGCCGGGAATCTATGCCCGCGGGAGTGTTCCAGCTGGCCCACTGGAGGCCACTGCAGTTGGGCTGTCCACAGAGCTTTCAGGGGGACCTCAGACGGCTGCTTCCCTCTCTTCCTAGGTGACCTCTTCCAGGCTTTGGCAGCAAAGAGCTTGCAGGGCTGGGACTGGGAACTCAAAGTACAACTTGGCCCTCCTGGGCCATGTCTCCGCAGAGCTCTGGTGAGACCCTCCGTAGGGACTTGGCGTCACCCAGCAGTCTCCTGCTGTTGGCCGAGGCCAGCTTACTCCACCTCTTTAAGACCCACTTCCCTCCCCTATACAGTGGAAGTGGCTTATTTCAGGCAACTGGGGGGGACCTGACCCAGAGCTGTCCCCTGGCAGGTGCTCAGTGGACAGGAGCCATGAGGACTGTTCGGGGACAGCCGCGGCCAGAGCTAGAGCTAGAGCTCCTTGGCCTGGCTGCTCTCTCTTCTTCATCTTTCTTCCCTTGTGATGCCAATCTGTCACCCCATGCTATCAGCCACCACTCAGCTCTGTCATTCGCCCCTACGCCCGGGCACTCCTTGGGGACAGCAGCAAAGACTGGGTAAGTAGAGGTTCTGAATCTCGCCATGAGGTTTGGTGGCCTCTCCATTTCCCTGGCAGGCCCCAGAGACCTTACCTGTGAGATGGGGACAGTGATAACAGCAACTCTGTCCCCGAGTTGTTCAGATCAAATGATGTTATAGATACAAACCTGCCAAATTGTAAAAGTCGTATTTTGTTATTCCATGGGAAGACAGAGAAAAGAATGAAATGGTTTTAGAGCCTTAGAGCAGGTCATATGCAGACAGGGAAAGTTCTGAGGCTCAGAGGAGGCCAAGGCCCTGTCTGGGAGGCAGGCAGGGAAGGCTCCCAAAAGGTGGCAGGACTTGAAAAATGTGATTCTGCAGAGACGAGGTGTGGACAATGGGCTCTGGCAGGGGAAAGAACTACAGAAGCCAGGGCCCAGGAGTCGGGGATCCAGAGTGCAGAGCGGTGCACAGGCCTGGTAAATCAAAGCACCGTGTGGTTAGCCAGACCTGCGGAGGGACATGCAGGTCTCTTCCCTTTTTGTTGCCTAGTAAAGAACACAAAGTGTGTTTGGGTCTGCCTTGATATATCTGTGTATTCTGCAGGCGAGTGCTGGCTTGGGAGAGAGGAGAGACTGGGTGAAGCCTGAAAAGGTGCCTTGGCCTGATTTGCAGGACTAGGGATGATTTGGGGGGCATTGGCTGCTATGATGTTAATGCTTCAGCCTAACTTTTCAGCCTCTGTCCTCCCAATTTCAATTATGTGCAACACGCATGTACCAATCTGAGCCTGTCCACATGGCAAGGACACTATTTGTAACCCCACTGAAATTTTAATCCCTTACTTTCAAAGTCTTAACTTTAGAAACTTTTTATTACCACCATAAATTAAAACACAGTGCTAACTGAAAAACAATCAAAATAAATACAATGACACTAGAACAATATGAATAAATGCAGTCAGAGTTGCCTGCCGGAGGCTGAGCAGAAGGCCTGGTCCTTCCTGGTTGAAAAGAGAGGGTCATCAGGTATCAGACAGACTGGCACAGACGGAGACGCTCTCCTTTTTGTGTGTCTACACAGGAAAGCGAGTAACTTTCTCACTGTGTAATTCAAAGAGGTGACCTGAACGAGGCTTATAGCTAGCAGGGAGCAAAATATGGACCATGCCGATGAAGCCCCCACTCTGAAGCCTATGACTGAAATGGGGGTGAGCTCTTTTATGGGGTGCTTCCCCTGCAGTAGAAGCTAGAGACGGGGACTGGATGATCACAGCTGCCAGTCCTTTCTAAGGACCCTGAGGTGGTTTAGTGCATGACGGCAGGGCCGGGTTGGGGGCTCAGAGCTCAGAGGGAGAAGGCCTTGCTCACTGTCACCCTGTCCAGCCATGCTCGTTCCTGTGGGGACTGCCAACTCCCTGGGCCATGGTCTGCAGTCCTGGCCAGCTCCCGTGGGCAGGTGACCTCTGCAGTCACACACGACCTCGTGTTTGGAAAGCCCTGGTGGTTCAATGCTGGTACCACATCTTTCTCTGGAATAGGCACAAAGAGGAAGGCACATCCTCTGTGTGCCAGTGTGGAGAGCCACAGGACACATCTTGAGAGAAAAACAAGTTACAGAACAATATTGCAGCCTGACTCTATTTATAAATGCTGATTCTTTAAATTTTTAGCACATACACACATATGAAACACTTCATTATTCCATTTCCCCTCCACTGGTTGGTTAGCGATACAGCCAATTACCATTCCTCTAGGGTTAGCCTGGAGACGGGGCTGGCTCGATTTATTACACTTACCACACAGTCGCATTTTTACCCGCTTTCTACGGCACGAGGACCTTAAAACATTCTAACTCACTCGCCCCCTTCCTGACTCAAGTGCTATTGTGTCATGGATTTTAATTCTCTTGATTTTAGACATTAGTTTTGTAAAACAGAGATCATTTATATTTACCAACATTTCTCTTTCTATTGCTCTTGTTTCCTTCCTGAATTTCCAAGCTTCCATCTGGGACCACTTTCCTTCTGCCTGAAGCATACCCTTCATATTTATTTTCATATCTGAGCCTTTCATATGGTTCAAAAGTCAAAAGTACAGAAGTGTGCCATGATAGATGCCTCTCTCCCGTCCCTGCTTCCAGCCAAACCTTGCTATTTCCATATGTACACAGAACATTCTTTGGAAAGCAGCACATCAAATTGAGAACATTCGTTGTTGAAGCGATCCAAACTTTGCGATGGTGGTGGTTTCCTGTCTCCTGTGCGTGCATGCAGAGACAGAGCTGAGACCCACAACAGCAGCCAGGAGACCCAGTCGCTTCCAATCCATGGCCTCCCCTGTGAGCTGTGGTATCCACAGCTCCTCTGTGTCTTACCTTTGACCCCAGCCGCAGCCCCATGGACCATTAGGGTTAAGGTTGCCCATGACCGGGAAAGTAAATCAAGAGCACATATGCCAGAGACGCTTTATACTCACTGATGCATTCAACCCTCACAACAGCTCCACTAGGAATATCACTATTGATAGATGAAGAGATTGAGGCAAATTTAGAGACCTGACCAGCAAGAAGAGCCAAGAATTCAACCAAACCCAAACAGTTGGACTCCAGAGTCATATGAGTATTAAACCCATTTTACAGATGCAGAGACTGAGGTCAAAATGGTTAAGCTATACATTCAAAGCCACAGAGTGAGAGATGCATAGCAAGAATTCACATTCATGGATTTGGGGTCAAAATCCACTCCACACCCTCAGAGGTTTCCCTCCGCACTTAGAGCCACCTGGAACCGTAGGAACAGATGCTGAGTTCCAATATCCACCCAGCCTGTCAGACCTGAAGCTACCTCATCCCTGCTCTGTCTCCCAAGAACCCCTTGGGTGTGGCCAGAGCTGCCCCTGCCCACTGGGCCAGGACCGTCAGGCAGACTGTCTGGATTGAGTTTAACCCAGCCTGGGGAGCCTTGGGCCTGCTGGGTTCCTACTCCTGTGCTGCCTCCATCTCCCCATTTGTCAAGTCTGGTTAGTTATACTACTGTTTTCAAGTGAGGACTGAATGAACTCATCCATGCAAGCAATTGGAACTGTGCCTGCCACAAAACAGCTTTCACACAACCCCAGCATAAACAGTAGTAGCAGTCGTGGTTGTTGCTGTGTGACTTGCCGTGAGACCTGGTCCTCCCTGGGCCTGCAGCTCTCCATCTGGGAGCACATCATGAAGGTTGGGCTGTGCGTGCTTGAGCAGTGGTTATTGTGGCTGGCTAGCCGGCAGGCCCTCTCCTCCGCCCCTGCCTGTCCTGTGTTCCTGGAGGTGGCCCCAGGCACATGCTTGCAGAACGGAGGACCTGTATGTGCTTCTGTGCAGGAGCCTGGTGTGTGCTTATGATGCTCGCGACTCTCACGGGAGAGGAATTGTCCCCGAGGGGTGATGGCTGACATGGCTCCAGCTGTCCATGGGAGAGGCCACGTGGGGGCTCCATCCTACCTCCTACCAGTGCCCAGGGCCCTCAGTGCCAGTCTTGCCACAGAGTGCCATTCTGTACCAATGCATAATTCATGTGCTCGTGTGCCAATCTGTGCCAGCTTTAATTAGCTTCTAACTTTTTGTCATTCATTTTGCTAGGAACACCTTATAAATAAGTGATAGGCACAGGGATCTGGGAGTGGGGCAGCCGTGTGAGGGATGGAGGCCAGCTCCAGAGACCAAACAGGGGACCCAGGGGCTCCTAGGGTTGGGCCTCGAGGAGCCCTGTGCTCCCAGGGGTTTGCCGGGACCCCTCCTGCCGTGCAGACCCGTGGCCCCAGCCTAGTTCGGCGCCTCCCAGCCTCGTTCATCTCTAGCCCTGCGCTACACAGCTGCGCTGGGCTCCACGGGCTCACAAACCAAACTTGGAGCACACATTTTGGCTTTATGGTGGTAGCATCGCCCCGGGAGAGGACGAGAGGGTTGGGGACGGTGACAGGAAGCTGCAAACAGCTTTTCACCAGCTGAGGGATGGGAAGGAAGGGGACGCAGGAAGCAGTGCTTCGTGGTGAGGCTGGAAAGGGAGCTGCGCCAGAGGTGCCCAGAGGAGAGGCGGTTACATGCATTAAAATAATAGTGGGCCTCTCAAGAGGAGGGAAGACGTGCTCGCTCGCCAGTGTTGTTCTGTTTTTACAGCTTAGAAGACACTTCGGTATGTGTTTTTCTCTCTCAACCTGAACAACAGTCTCTGGAGATGTTCAGAGCGGGCAGGGGTGCATGTCACTTGGACAGCTGAGGAAATCAAGGTCTGGGCAAGTTGTTGAAGGCCAAGGCTGATGGCATCCTGGTCCAGGGAGCTCTGCGTGGTATTACTTTGCCTCTCTTGCAGTCTCCAGGGAGGGCAGCAGGGCAGAAAGCACCTGGCAGAGGCTGGGATGCCAAGTGGCATCTGGTTAGCAGGCCACCATGTCTAAAATGACAGATTCGGGTGCCTCCCTCTTTCCCTTCCTTCTTTTCCTTGCATATTCCTCGAGAACCCCAACAAGCCTGGCCATGCAAAGATATGGTGTGGCCCGGGCGTGTGGCTCGGTGGTACAGCATGGACTTAGCATTAGTGCAGCCCTGGGGTCAATCCCTGGGGAGGGAGCCACTGAAGGAAGATGTTCTTGCTCCAAGAAGACAGCTGGGGCTGCCCTGGGACCCTGCACAACCCTCCTGTCACCATACTTCCCCTGTTACTGTGCCAAGAAGCCTCCTCCCCCACCTCGCTGGCATGAAACTCCAGTCCCCCATGTGCCCACCAGGCCCTTCGTAGGGCAGCCCCTCGTGCACCTCCTGAAATTCGTCTCTTGCCTCTGCTTGACAAGTGGCATGGTCCATTTCTGCTGGCATCCAACAGTCTCTAAGTCCCCTCTGCAGATGGCCTTGGTGGCTTTCTCTTGAAGGAACACCATTTTTCATGGCCCTCTGTAGTTAAGTGCTCTGTGTGAAGTCGGCCCCAATCTCTTTGGCTAGAGTGGCTTACACCTTGCTGGGGTCTCCTCTGTCACACCGCTGGCCTCAGGAACGGCTCTGTGGCCTCAGGAGTGACTCAGCCTACAGTTGCCTGCTTCTGTCTGTCTCTCCAACCGGATCATAGCCCTTCTGAGCACCAAACTGATGTCATATGCTTCTCTCTGCCCTCAGCACCTCAAGTGCAGCACACTGGGGGCCTCCGGGAATGGCTGTGAGATGGATGAACAAAGACATGGTCTCTGTCTTCAAGAGTCTCAATGTCAAATGTGCCTCTGGACTAATGATGAAGTCACCACAGAGATACAGCTGCAGATGCATAGTCACATAGGTGCCCTGGATAGAAAAGGAGCCAGTCTATCTCTTTTTTTCTGTCTAATTTTAGAAAGATGTGGAATTACTTCAGCAATGCTGTCACCCTGTACTTGTGGTCACTGAGGGCACTGCCATATGGTCTACATGGATGCCTGCAACAGAAAAAACCTCAGGCTACTAGTTGGATGGAGAGGGCAGGTTGCAGAATCAGCTAGAAGGCTATAGGACAGGTCCAGACAATGCTTAGGAACCAAAGAAGGCTGGTGGCCAGGATTTGCCAGAACAGGCCCCAGAAGCCCTAGTGCCAGGACTAAATCACTCTTCACTACTCCTGAACTTTGTGTCTCCCATTGAAGGCAGAGCTTCAAGAAGACTAGTCTGGGTAAAAGCACTTACACCCTGCAGCCTTAACTTTTGCAGTTAGGCAGTGCAATGTGTTGGTCAGCTTTCCCACACTGTGACAAAATATCCAAGATAAATAAGTTAAAAAGAATAAAGGTTGCTTTGGGCTCACAGTTTCAGAGGTTTTAGTCCATGGTCACGCGGTCCCATTGCTTTGGTCTGTGATGAGGCAGAACATCATGGTAGTTGGGAAGCAAAAGAGAAAAGGGGAGAGTTCTGGGCTCCAGTGTTCCCTCCAAGAGCCTCACTTCCTCTGCTGAGGCTCTGGCTCTAAACAGGGCTACCACTTCCTAAGGCTATCTGCTAGGGACAAAGCTTTGAACATAGAAGCTCTGGGGTACATTTTTGACCTCAACCAAGCACTGGGCCTACATACCTTGGGGGCTTTCAGACTCCCAGCCCAGGGGAGGGCAAGGGTGCTGGGTCCTATGCAGGAGTCTGTGGCTCTTTTTGGCTGTCACGGTGTCTTCACATCCTGCCCAGGAGAAGGCTGGATCAGCCTCCTCTGCTCCCACATAGACATGAAAACCCTGGCAACCATTCTTTGATGTGGAAGCAAGTGCCTCTTTTTTCTCTGGGCTACTGTCCTACAGCAACTAGGGGCTTGGAGAAGTGGTGGGAGTTTCCAAAGGCTAGGGACGTGGGAGAACTACAGGAGCTGTTGATGGAACCATCCTGGAATGCTTTGAGGAATGGGTGAAAGGTTGGAACTCCAGGGATGAATCTTCAGGAGACAGAAGGTGACAGTTCCTGAGATATGGGTGCAGGGGACAAAGGCTGAGCTCTTTTCTGCAACTCTGAGTGCCCTGTAAATGCCACCATTCTGCCTTTGTCTGCTTTCTATGCAGAACAGCAAGAATGCTGTCCACCCCCAGGACCCAAAGCTCCCATGGCTCCCACACAGGGGTGTGAACTCCATATGCAACGTCCAGGCCTTGGCACCCAGAACGCCTGTCTGCTCTTGCTGCGCGTGCAATTCCTGGTCACAGCAGCACACCAGCTCTGATGTCCCCTTGTGCAGGTAGGGGACTCTCTGGACTCAGCTTTTCTAGAATGAATCATTCTTCTCTACTTCCTTTGCCACACTTCCTTGCTGGATTATAATTGATTTATGTGTCTGCCTCTCGGGGACTGGAAGCACCTCAAAGACAGGCTGGATGCTATTCCTGTCTGGGCCATATCTCTCCTTTATGGATGTTGCAGGCTACAATTCCCAAGCTCCTGGGTCTGCTGCCTTTTAGTGGCAGCAGCCTGGTGGGAGATGAGACAGCTGGGGAGAAGCCAGAGTGTCTCCTCTTCGTGCTGCACTTTTGTGACAGGACCTGTGTCTGCTGTGACTCCAGCCTCTGCCAGCCAAATTCACACAGTTTCATCTCCTGCCCTCCAGTGGGACCCTCGCCCTCCAGCCTCAGGATGGCAGCACCTCCTCCTGCTGCTGTGCTCTGGCCCCCCTCCCTGTCCCCTCTGAATCCTATCCCCGGCTCTTCCGTTCCGTGTGACCCAGGTTTCTTTTGAATTCCCTGTTGTAGATTCAGGGGAGTTCTGTGGGCTGGCCGAAACTTGACTGATATCCCAGGTCCTGGCACAGTGCTTGAAACAGAATGCTCTAAACAGGGCTACCACTTCCTAAGGCCATCTGCTAGGGATCAAAGTCTTGAACATCGGAGCTCAGGGGTACATTTTTGACCTCAACCGAGCACTGGGCCTACATACCCCGCGGACCTCCAGCACTTGAGCAATGCTTGGGAGAACGAAAGTGGCCGACAAAGCGGCCCTATGAAGAGACGCATGCTGCGCGCATCCGAGGAGGTGATGGTCTCCCTGAGCTCAGTGCTGTTTTCTTCATGTGAAAGGACTGCAGCAGTCTGAGCCTGGAGAGTCACATAAAAGAAAGGCTTAAAAGGTGGACAAATCTAGGAGAACTCCTCTTCCTCCCTCTCCTCTTCCTCATCCTCCTTCTCTCTTGTTTTTTTGAGACAGGGTCTCATTATATAGTTCAGGCTGGGCTCAAACTTGTGGCGACCCTCCTGCCTCAGCCTCCTGAGTGCTGGGATTACAGACATGCATTACCACACCTGGCTTAAAACTTTATTTAATAAAGCTTTATCTGCAGAAACAGATGATGGGACAGATTTGACTGACCTTTGGTCTAGAAAATTTCCTGGCATGTAGTATTTAACAAGTCAACATTTTAAATGAACACTGCCTCCTCTTGTCCTCTATTACCCCAACACATTCCCTATTTTTCAGCTCATGACTGTCCTACCCCTCTGCCTCCACCCAGCCACCTGCTTTGAAGACCTCACTCTCAGGATGAGGATCAAGCCCTAATGAAGGCCCACATGCCCTATGCAGGCTGGCCCTGCTCCCGCTCTGGCTTTACACTCATTAAGTGTGCACCCCACCTTCCCTGCACTCCAGTTTCTCTGGTCTTCCTCTGCTATGACAGCTTCTTTCCACCACAGGCCCTTTGCACACACTGTTTCTCCTGCCTAAAACCCCACTCTTTCCATCATTCATTCTTCAGATCTCAGCTCAGTCTCCTAGGACTTTCTTGGTGCCACTAAAGCTCCCCTCTGGCTATAAGTTTGTCTGTATATGTTTCCCCTATAGAGGAACTCCAGGAGCCACAAGGCCATACTCCACCTATTTCACTGAGCTGGTACATATGAACAAAGGGATGAATGCTAAGGAAGGGGAGGTCTGGGGTCAGAGAGATTCCATCAGTTCTGGCCTCTGCCCCAGGGACCAGTCACCGACCCTGCCATCTCACTACAGACTGGGTGAAAAGGCTGTGCCGGAGGTAAAACGACTTGGGGTGCTGAAAAATCTCCACCCAGAGTCTGGCAGCCCCTGTCAGTATTCTGGCCGGCACAGTGACAAATCCAGAAATGCTGTCATATGGGAAAGAAATTTCTAATGTTTAGCCTGGGAGAGTGAAGATCAGAGCAGAGAACAGTCCGGGTCAATTGTGTGGATGAGACGTTTCCAGTCATGAGGTCCTGGCCCTACTGGTAAGCAAAAAGCCTCTGGAGGACGCCTTCCTCGGGCACTGCAGAAGGGTCGGTGTGGATGAGATGGGATGCCTAGGCGACCCCGGGCTCTCTTCCAACCCGCACCACCACCCCATTTTCTAAGCATTTGGAGGCATTCTGAGCTCGAGGGAGGGAGGGGCGCAAGTGGGCGCAAAGGCAGCTGCTGGAGGCACGCGACGGCCAAGCAGTCCCCATAACCAGGGGGCCCAGTCAGCGACTCTGGGAGTAGAGCAGGGGCACTTAAAGCCAGCAGATGGCGCGGCCTCACCTAGGCCGAGCGCCCGCTCGCTTCGGCTTCCCGGGAGCGTTTGTTTCTGCGCTCCGCCGACTGGAGGCACCGAGCAGGCTGGAGACCGGCCGGGCCCAGCCCCCTGCGCGCGCCTTTGCAGGACGAAGGCCCCGCGGGCACCGCGCGGGCACGCACCTGGGGCCTCTTCCTCGGGCCTCATCCCTGGCCCTTTGGGGGATTCGTAGAGTTGCCACAGCAGCCGGTGCCATGACATCGGCAGAGGGCAGCTCAGCCAGCACTGAAATATTCATGCCCGAGCACCCAGCTGGGCTCTGTGCCGTTCCCGGGGGTCTGAGGGGCTGGGCGGCTGCCAGGGGTCCTGGAGACCCACCCGGGTGCGGGACTGAGCCGCGAGGCAGCGGGCCGGGCGGGGGCTGGGAGAGGCGGAGGTGCGGGCGGGAGCGTCAGGAGGCGGGGTCTGGACGCGGGGGCCGCGCGGGGCGGAGGAAGCGAGGGAAAGTTGATCGCGGACTTGAGCGGCGGCGGCGGCAGCGGGGCGCGGGCTGAGCGCGCGATGCGCTGCCAAAGGACGCGCCCGACGGCGGTGGAGCGCTGAGCCGGCGGGGTGGAGCGGCCCGAGCCGGGCATGGAGCTCGGGGCTGCCGAGCCTCCGCACGTTTGGGGCGCGCCACAGCCGACCCAGCGGCGCACCTGAAGTTGCGGTCGGCGAAAGGCTAGCGGGCGGCCCGAGGGGACCCGGAGCGGCCGACGCGCCGCGAATGAGCCTTCGCGCCGGCGGCGAGACGCGGAGGTGGCCAGAGCCCAAGCAGGCGGCACGCGGGGGCCGATCCAGCGGAGAGCAGAGCCCGAGGCGCGGCGCGGCGCCGCTCCACACTCGCACACGGTACCCAGAGGCGCGCACTGGCCCTTCCCTCCCCGCTTTCCTCTCCTTCCCCGCGCCACTCGCCTGCCGAGAGGCGAGAAAGTTGGAGCTAAGGGGTCGAGACCGCAGTCGCGGAGCCACTTGTTCCCGGCGCGGCCATTGCCTTCGGCGGATGCCCAGAGCTTCCTTCCCTAGGCGCTTCTGGCCTGGCCCTGTGCCTCGCTTGGAGCCCGCGGCCGGACGCTCGGCAACTTTGATGCCCGGGAACTCCAATTCCCTCCGCGGTGGCGGTTGGAGGACGTGCACAGCTCCCTACGCGCGTACCAGGGACCGCGACAGTTCGGGGGCTTTGCTGTTGGCGCAGGAATGAGGGTGTCATGGTCTGAGTGTGATGGGACTCGGGGTAGAGAGGGCATTAGGCTTCAATCGAGCTAGAGGTCCCTCAGTTTGGACCGTGGAGATGGGGTGTGGCGCACCTCCGCTGCAGGTTGAGCAGCCGGCGCTAGAAGGATCTAAAGGCACGTACCTCTTCTTGTCCCTCTTCACCTTTTCGTGCCCAAGGGAGACCCTAGGGAGCTCCCGCAACCTCCGCAGTCCTGTCCGGCTGCTGGAAGACGCGCCCCTCACAGCGCTGGCGACCTCGTGCGGCTCACGCTGCGCTTCCCTGGCCCGGGGCTGGCGCGCTACAGACAACTTGGGTCCTCCCCGGGGGCTCACCCCGGGAGTGCTGCCCCTTTCCTCCGGCGGGTCAGCCCAGGACGCCTGTGGAACCCGTGTGTTCCACGGTGGTGGCGCGGTTAGCCGGCGAGCACTCGTTGCATTTCCCGGAATAGGCGCGCAGGGCCACCGCTTTGCCTCCGTTGGGGGCACGGAGAGATCGGTGCCCTCACCGCCGCTGGCCGGCGCCCCGCTGCGACCCCAACCCTGCGGGGTCTCAGAAATTCGCCTTTCCTGGGTTGTAACCGCCCCACCTTTCCAGTAATACAGAAAGCATATACCCCTCATGGGCATGGTTTGCCCCCTGGACCAGAGTTGGCGCTGACCTTAGCCTTCCAGCCCCAGAACGTGTGCCCCTTCCCAAGTCTGGATTTTGAGATAAACGAGAGCGACACACGAGGATTGTGTGCGTGCGGCGTTCGTGTGTTGCGCACACATGTATGTTGGGTGGAGTCAGACCCTTGGCTAGGGAAGAATTAGGCTGTGGAACAGAGGTGGGCTTGAAGAGCCTGTGTGGGCCTAGGTACAAGGTGGTGGTGAGTCGCCACGGTGGGGGAGAGCTGGCTTGAATTAATGCTTGATTCCCAGAGCAGGGTCGGCAACTGCGGTCAGCATGTGTGGGGATGGGGATGCCAGGTGTCACTCCGTGGAGAAGGGGCCAAGAAGGGGCCATTGGCTGGGGAGTGTCTGCACTTTGCGTTGGTTCCCCAGGGCTGGGGAGGGTAGGAAGCCATGGCAGAGAGTGAGAGTACACTGTGGGCTGAAAGGTGGCTCTAGAGAAGTGAGCGGTGTGAGCCAGATAGCACCAGCACCCTGGCCTTTGCAGGGCCCCATTCACATGTCCAGTGGGACCTTCCTGAGCCCCAAAAGGCTAGAATGGAAGGTTATGTTGGTACATGGTCCGAGTTGCATCCCTCAAAAACCCACCCCAAAAACCACCTTACCTGTCATTTCACCATTTGAGGTTCATTTCTTTGGGCTCACTGTTTTAAGGAGCACCTTTTCTGAAGTTCTGCTTTAAAATTCATCCTTTTCTGGGAGGCAAGGTCTAGTGGAACCTGGCTGCTCTGAGAATGCTCTGCGGCTTCTGCTGGTAGCCTGTTAGGAATGTGGACTCCTAGGCCCCATCTAGGTGACCCCACCCCCACTCCAAGTCAGAGTCTGTATCCAGCAAGTGCCCTCTGAAGCTCAGGCTGTGATGCACAGAACCTTCGAGGGGAGCTTTGCACACAGTCTCTTGGTGCAGTGTTAACAGGGTGCACGTGGATATGAGTGCAAGGATGAGAACCAACACTTGTGCTAGGGTTGGTTTTGCCGTCCCTTGCCTGCCCCTTGTGCCCTGCTGATGCTACAAGGAGGTCTAAGTTTGGAGAGCCATAGTGAGGATTCAGGGCTCAGCTCAGCTTCCTGTGCAGGGCCTGAGGAGGTGGGAGGAGGGGTGCTGGCTGTGCCTCTAGGACTCCTGGGGCCTGGTGATGCTGCCCCCCATGGGAAGGAATTGAACACCTCTCCTCCACCTCCTCTGACTTCCAGATGGGTGGAATGGTCCCCTGAAAACATCTCTCAGTACCCATGGGAATTATGCAGAGTTGAGCTGCTTAACAGCCAAGTTAGGGAAGCCCATGGTGGGGGAAACTAATGGGGGCTCCACCATACCCAGTCTGGACTGGATGTCCCTCTTCTGCCCTGAGGTACTAGGAAACCCTTAACCCCAAGACATAAGGGTGATGCCAAGCAATGCAAGCCATCCCTGGTCCTCTGGAGAAATAATGGTGACTCTGAAACCATCAAGGCTGCTCTGAAATCTGGGCATGAGGCCTGGTGGGCTGATGAGACAGTAAAAAGGTTATCACCTGGCACAGGTACCCAGCCCTGAGAGGAATGAAGTGTCTTTCCTAAGGGAGCCTCTGCCAGGAGGAGGGCAGCTCCACTAGCACATGTGGATTGGCTTGGGCATAGGCCTTACAGAGCACAGCGCTAAGACTGAAGTCTTCTTCCATAGGTCTGAGAATCGGAGGTTCAAAAATACTGAGATTAATAAAGACTGACAGTTTTCTTGAACCTCAGGTTTTAAAAAGGATTCAGTGTTCTGTTGTGTAAAGATGGTTTTGAAAATTAACTTAATTGCCTTTGAATTCATTGTTTCTTAATCAGTAAACTTAACATGTTATTTTTGTTTTATTTTATTTTGAGGACACCTCCTCCCTTGTTCTGGGGTTTGAACTCAGGGCCTTGTGCATGCTAGGCAAGCACAGTATATCAATGGAGCTACATCTCCAGCCCCATATCCTGAACCTTGATTTGGGTTCCTTGCGGCATTGGGGGAATCCTGTTTGTCCACGGGTAGGTGAGCATGTGAGACCCGGCTGGATATGGATGGGTGATTTCAGGATGGGAAGACACACTTTGCCTCCAGTGGAAGGGAATTGAATTGGGAAGGATCCCTCTGCCGGAAATATAGTCACAGTGACACTGCGTGGGGTCTCTACCTCCAGGAAGCCTTCCCAAGCTGGTGGCACCTCCCTTTTTTACTGTCTCGTCTTGTATGCTTTCATTTCCTGCATTGCTCTGGCTGCTCTCTACACAGTGATTTCCTCCAGGGCTCCAGCTCCTCCTTGTTCCTCCAAGTTGCTGCCGTTTTGGAGCTGGTACTCAGTGACTCTGTCCTGGCCAACTGGGTTTCTGCCAGGTGATCAAGCTGCTACCTCCTCCAGCTCTGACACTAAGCATTTGCTGGGCCTGTGGCAATTTCAGCTGTTCATGTTGGTTACTTTCATACTGCTGGACTTGGGTCCCAGGCACCCACTCCTGGAGTTGAGATCACATGCTGAGGTGCTGGAGATGTAGACAAGAGTAAAGCAAGGCCCAGAATGAGACAACAGGGAGAGGTGGGGACTGTGACTGCAGAGCACTGGCCCCCTAGGCAATGATTACGTAGGCAACACCCATTAATGTGGGAGACGTCAGAATCAGCATTACCCCTGGGAGTGTTGGACCTGGGGCACAAGGGATGCTTCTGGGGTGCTGGAAATTTCTGTAATTTGATCTAGATGTCTACAGTGGTGAATGATCATTTTTGCAAAGGAGGTAATTCAGAAAACATTAGAACAGTTATGGGCCCTATTTGTTTGGATTCAGTATGCAAATAGTTTTATAGAGCCCCTGTTGGGCAGAAAATACATATTCTTACCAACCTTATTGTCAGTGAGAAATTGGCTGTCTATTTAAGAAGTGGCCGCATGGAGATCACTTTCTGGTCTTTCACTGTGAAATGTGATCGGGCCCTGCCACGGGGAGCTGGGAAGGCTGCCAGAGCTGGATTCCCGGATGTGGACCTTGGGGCTGTGCTCCCGTGGCTGCTTCTGGCTAAGATAGGGAAAGGCTCAGTGCATTGCCAGGAGGAGCGGGGACCTCACATGAGCTCTTCAGCGGGGGCCTGCAGGCAGTGTTGCTGAGGGGAACGCACAGCTCCGCTTCAGCGTTTGTGTTTTTTGTCTTCTTTTTTTTCACACTGCTGGGGAACGAACCCAGGGAGTGCTGAGCTACTATAAGATTTTTATTTTGAGAGAGAGTCTTGCTGAGTTTCTCAGGCTGGCCTTTAGCTTGTGATCCTCCTGCCTCAGCCTCTTTCTTCAGCAACTGGAATTACAAGCGGGCATCACCACATCTGGCGTATTTTCTACATATTCTAAAACCACACCCAGTGTCAGCTCTTACTATGATCATAACTCCTTTTGTGATTTTTTTTAAATAAAGCAGCTTGGAAGCAGACAGTCTGGCATTGTATACCAGTTCTCACACTCTTGAGCTCTGAGGCCTTAGGTTTGGTTACACGACTTTGCTCTTAGTTTTCTCATCTGTAGCATGGGAATAATTTTCAGTTGCCTAGTAGGCTTCTTGTAAGCATTAAGGTAAAAACTCTATAGAAAGCCTAGCATGTGGTACATGTGCAAAATGCAAAATATCCTTTTTGACTTAGTTGTACGTGAGGCACATTGCATTCTAGCAGAGAGGTGAGTTTTCCTGTTTTCAAAACTTGACGATCTTTCACAGTGATGGTGACCCTGTTAGAGACTTCAGTGATAACAAACAGCTGGCTGTGGCGTATATGCCATAGGTTCGCCACCACTGAATCTATGAGGTCACACATTGAACTTTGCCTGAAAAATGTGTGTGCATGGGTATGCATGTATGTGTGCATGTGCGTGTGTGTGTGTGTGTGTGTGTACACAGCATTACGGTTTTTTGTTTGCAATAGCCCACTAATAGCATTTAAACCTCTGGCAGTTTCACATGAAAATCTAGACTTTGGGCATCTCTAATTAGAATTGGTGACACTGTATCCATAGTGCCCATTGGCAGTTGTTGGTTGGCGCTCATTTGCAGCTGCCTCTTCTATTTTATTTAAAGATTCTTTAATGGAGAGATCTGTGCATATAAAGAGGGGAAGAATCCTAAATTAGCATGGTGGATTTTCATGCATGGGTGCACCTCTGTGACCCTGGGTGGTGACAGAATACTTTGGTTCCCTGCAGGCTCCCTCCTTCCCCTCCCAGGCCACCTCGAATCACTCAAGAAGTAACTGCTGTCCCTCTTTGCTCTGACTTCTGTCACTCGTGCCTTTTGCCCACTGCCCCTTTCAGGTTTATTGAGCCTGCTGTTCTCAGTTGTCCTTATACCCCACCATTCCCTGTTGCTTCCTGCGAATCCTTCCCGGTCTCTTGGCCTCTATGTGTTGTGAGTCTCCTCAGGGGCTGGAGAGTTCTGGGGACCAGTTGGGCCAGTGATAGTGAAACTTCTAGAGCTTTCAAATAATATAGATAGCTCACTGTGGCATGTGTGCCATAGGTTTGCCGCCACTGAGCTAGGCCTATCATTCTTACCAGCAGTGGGAAAACCGAGGCCCAGAGTTGGGGAGTGAGTCCAGTTAGGGCCTCAGGTGAATCTGGGCCTGGAGGATGACTGGAAGAAGATCCCGTCCCTTCTACTGATGCATGCCTGCAACCGGCTCTGGCCCTGTAGCCTAGTCACCCAGGAGTTCCTGTACACTGGTCAGCCTGAGAGGGAGGCAAGCTCTCGGGCCTGTGTCCTCCTGGGTGCACGTCTTCCCCCAGACCGGCTGTTAGCAGAGCCACTTCCTCCTTAAGGAGCACTTTCCATTTGGAGAGGATCCGAGATGCCATTCGTGATGAGGACCCACAGCACCCAGATTGTGTCTGTTTCTGAAAGAAGGCTGTGATTTGGGAGCCAGTGAAAGTGAGGGGGAAGGGAAGCAGTGGAAGGAGCAAGTGGGGAAGGAGGGAGAGCAAAAGGGGCAGCTGAGACCCTGCATGGGGATCCGTTTGTGTGCAGTCCTGTCTCCATGTTGTCTGCTTTTCCTGGTCTCCCAGGGGTTAGGACTTGGGTGTACTGAGTTCCCTCTGAGGGGTGCCCTTTGTCTCGCCCCACTTCTCTGTATTTTGCTTGTGGAGAGAGGCTTCAGTTATCCTGCCTGGGCTCACCCAGGCCTCCCTTCTCCTCCAGCCTCCAGGTTCCTTCTGCTCTGCGCTGCCCTGCCTGGGTAAGCTGTTCTTGTCACTCTTCCCTGGGGCCAGCATTGCGCCGATACCATTTCAAGACCCTGAACCTCTCTCTGCTCCTGTGCAGGGTCTGAGGCTTGGCCTTCGTGGGCTGCATGGCCAGGCTGCCGCTGGAAAGCCAGTGTTTATTCAGCCGTGTTGGCAGCTTCTGCCCCCACTCTCCTTTGTGCTTCAGGGGCCCGTTCCCACTGTTGAGGCCACCCTTTATCCAGCCAGTCGGGCACCAACCAGGTACCAGCCCCTACCTCCGGGCTGGGGCTCACAGTGAGGCCTTTACAGCAATAGTGCATGATAGAAAATGATGTAAGCCATAGGTGTGGTTTTAAATTTTCTAGTAGCCACTTTTAAAAAATTAAAAGAAAAAGTTGACGTTAGTTTTGACATTTGTTGCTATAATTTCAACATGTAACCAGTGTGGCAAATTATTGATGCTTTGTTTTCATATGATGCTTTGTTACATATGAAGTTTCGAGGATCTTGTGTGTATCTGGACTGACAGCACATCTCAGTTTGGCCACAGTGTGCGCTCCAGGCCTGGTGACAGTCCATCCATGCAGTGCCTTCCAGCACACTTGGAGTGCTGGGGCCATGGGTGTTGGTGGCCACTGCATTGGATTGGAGGAGGCAGACAGTAAATACACACATGAGGCTGTTGCAGATGGACACGAATGCTAGAGAGAAGACGGGGATAGTTGGTGTGCTGGGAGGAAGCTGGGTGGCCGGGGAGGCTGGGAAGATGAGGTCAGTCCTGTGGACCTGAGCCCTGGCAGGAAGGGGAGAGGGAGGAAAGGAGGCCGTGTGCTCAGGCAGCCCCCCTCTTCCCAGCACACCACAGCCATGCTATCAGTGCACAGGGCACAGGTGCCCTCTTACGGTAGACTGCAGGGCTCGTGTGGGGTGGGGCCTCAGTGGCCTGCAGGATTTTAGGAAAGTGCTTTCTCTCTGCTGTTTGTGCTTGTTTGCTTCCTGGCCTTCTCTGCGCTCTTGCTGTGAGACAGGTAAGTGTGAAGTTGATCTTTCCCTTGATTTTTGCACTTGGGAGTTTTCCAAGCAGGGAGTTCTCCCCTAGGGGAGAAGGCCTGTCCTGTCCACAGCAGAGGGGGCCTGGGTGCCAAAGGGTCTTCAAAAGAATCTAAAAAGCCTGACTTAAAAAGAAAAAAAAATCTCTCTAGTCCAAGTGTTAGCAAGTAGTTCAAATTTAGCAAATACTTACCGAGTCCTCGCCATGGACGAGCTACTGTGCCAGTCCTGTGTGCACGAGTGGCCTCTGCACTCATGGACCAGATTCTATAGGGGAGACTCTTCAGGTGCATGTGGTTCGTGGACAGCCAGTTGATGGCCTCATTAGACTTAAGATCAGAACAGACACAGTGATAATGAGAAGCTTTTATTAAGCACTTGCTGTGTGCCAGGCTCTGTAGTTAGCATTTTAACTAAATTTCCTCATTCTCTTCCCCTAGGACAGTGACAGTGAACCTTTTAGCACTTTCAATGATACAGACAGCCTGCTACAGCAGGTGTACCATAGGTTTGCCACCCCTGCCCTGGGACGAAAGCTCTGGTGTCACCCATATTCTACAGATGAGAAGTCTAAGGCACAGAGAGGTTTAGCACTCAGCCCAGACTCACACAGCTAGCAGCTGGGGGCAGATGGGTGTAAGCCAGCGGTGGTCTGCTTCCTGGGTCATTACACCATTCTGCACTTAGAGGAAGCCCAAGCCAAGTCCCTGGCTATACACCAAGAAGCCTCTCAGGGAGGACCAAAGACTCACCTCTGGTCCCCAGGAGGGGAATGACAGGGCTGGGCCTGTGTCTGAGTCAGCCCCTCTCGCCTCCCACCCTGAGAAGGCTGGACACTCACCTGGTCCTTCAGCCCTGGCCAGACCCCAGCTCCTTCCTGTCTGTCGCAGAAGGGGCTTGTGCGTCCTGGCTCCTGTCATTTAATGCCAGCCCCACTTGTCCCCGCTGTTGGCTGGGCTGGCTCATAAGCTGCCTGCGATGCTGCTGGCAGAGTGTGTTGGTCTGAAACTGGCCCCAGGCTGGGCTCCCGGGGGCTTAGCCAGAGTCCCCTCCTTGGAGAGCCCCATTCTTGGCGTGTGGTTGTATTGGCTTGTGCACAGTAGCTTTGAGGCAGTGACACACGTGTGGATGACACGTGTGAAGATGTTAGGTGTAGCCCTTGCCTTGAGCCAAGTGCCTGAACTTCGCAGAGCTCTGCTTTTCTCATCTATAAAATAGGAAATTAAGAAAAAAAGCTTCAAGTGATCAGCCTGTTTATTTTGGGAACTGGAAACTCTCACGAAATGTAAGGAAGTACTTGGCAAAATTAATCATGACATGTATATCATGGCAGAAAAATGTGTCATACTTATTAATTATCTTTCTATAAGTGACTTAGATTCTGTGGGATCCACCAGGTATGTGGTATATGCAGACAAAGGTTTAAATAACAGCAATTTTCAAACCCAAACAGGTTTTTTTTTAATAGTGCTAGGAATTGAACTCAGAGCCTTTACACTGAGCTACATCCCCTCCCCCTTTAAAGGTTTTTGTTTTGTTTTGTTTTTGTTTTGAGACAGGTTCTCATTCCATTGTTTAATTGCCCAGGTTAGGCTTTAACTTATGATACTCTTGCATCAGTCTCCTAGATGAGCAATTTCTTTTGAGTGGCTTGTCACTCGGGGTGCCCATCTGTTAATTTGACATCCAAGTCAACGAATATTGAGCACCTACTATTTGTGGAACATTGTGCAAGGTGCACTGAGATATACTCATGACTCTTCTCTTCCATGAGCCTTTGCTCCTGCTCAGGGTACCCATGGAGGCAGTCTGATCAGTGTGTGTGTGTGTGTGTGTGTGTGTGTGTATAAAAGGGACAGAGAATGCTGGAGCTCCATTTGGAAGTCTCAGCATCTAGTGCCTGACTTAGCCAGCGCCTCCTTTCTTTGTCCTTCCTCACTGATCCCAAAGTTGTCCTCTCCATCACCTGAAATGCTGCCAGGGTGGAGTCACCATGGGGTGGCCGCAGCCTAGGGAGGGGCAGAGCATGGTGTGAAGTCAGGGGCTGCTGTGGGCTGGGTGCAAATGCTGACCTGCCAAGCCGGAAACTAGAGCTCAGGCCGGAAGAAGGGAGCCCATGAATAATACAGCGGGAGAGAGCTGTTAACTAGGTGACCTCCTTGCACCTGCGTTTTCACAGCTTCTGGGGAGCCACTGTGAGCCCAGGTGACAGGGGCTAGGGCAGGGGGAATGAATGGGAAAGGCCAGGTGGAGAAACTGCCTCTCCGGTTCCCTTCTGTATTCCTTTCAGTGCCCTAGTGTGGAGGTTCGGAGTCCTGACAGTTCCTCTCCTCTCCTCTCCTCTCCTCTCCTCTCCTCTCCTCTCCTCTCTGCCACTGAGCCAGGAGGGCTGGGCTATGTGTGCGTGTCACATATGTGTGTCTGTCTGGCTGTTTGTACTGGCTAAAAATAAGTCCTTCTCTCATGGCCTGTTCCCAGGCCCGGTTTCCAGTTCTGCTTGTCGAACCCGGCCCAGAGCAGGTCTCCTGCACAGCTATGCTGTGTTACCTCCTGCCAAGATTGCCCCCTCTCTGGGCTATTTCAGGGGGCCATGAGAAAAGAAGACTCCTGGGCAGGACTGTTTGTGTCCAGAAGCTTTGGCTTCAGATAAAGGGGTACTGTTTGATGTAAGGGGGGACAGGACACCTGACTTTCCCTTCTAATGCTATGGGATCTGTCACTCCCAGTGTCTGTCCCTGAAACCTTGGCACCACACATCCTGATCTGATATGGAACGGCTGCTCTGGAGCCAGACCTCTCAGGCAGGCAGGAAAGTCCCTGGGCCAGCTGAGTGCCTCCTCACAGGGCAGTGAGCTTACACTCAGTAAGAGCAAGGTGGCTGGGTGTGGAGGTGCAGATGTGCAGATGTAATCCCAGCCCTCAGGATGCTGAGGCAGGAGGGTCACCATAAGTTTGATGAGAGCCTGAGCTACATAGACAGACCCAGTCTCAAAAAAACTTAAAAAAAAAAAAAAAGGCAGGGCAAGCTGGATGTGGTGACACACACGGGTAATTCCAGCATTTGAAAGACTGAACTACATAGTAAGACTGTCTCAAAAAACAAAAGAGAACAAGACAAAAAAGCCAGGAGGTTCCAGGCAGACCTAGGAGGAACTGGTTCTATTGTGTATCCCTGAGGGCTGAACCTGGCTTTACCTTTCAAGGGGACTGTTTCCTACGTGAAGCTGAAGGCGGAGGTGGATGACATGGGCTTGAGTGGGAAAGAAGCAGGGCGCCTGGTGTCCACCCTTCTCTCTTGTCCAGAGCATTGTCAACAGAGGCCTGAGGAGCTCAGAGTCCCCCATGCAGGATCAGACAGTGCAGCCCACACTGCAGCCCACCCTGGGCGGAGTCTGCTGCTGCTGCCCTCTGGCCTTGGGACTAGCCCTTCTGGAGGTCACCTGCTATGTAGATACTGTTGACACTGTGGCACCACGCACAGGCATAGTGGCCTGCTGGGCAGGATGCTCTCTTGCCTGCTGCGGTGTCACCCAGGGAATGTCTGTAACTCTGAAGCCAGACCACCCAGGTCCCCCCATACCTAGCCCACCCTCCAGAGAGCTGTGGGTGGCGTCAGGCAATTTAATGAAACCTCTTCAGTTTTCGATTGGAAAAATGAAACTAGTAACTCCCAACTCAGAGAGTTACTGGGAGGATCAGATGAGCCACCACGTGTAAACTGCTTAGAAGACGGGCCTGCCACATGGTAAGTGTTCGATGCCTCTGTTTTTATTACGATGCTACCGTCTCAGTTCCTGTATTCTGGGAGCTCACAGACTTGCAGGCTGTTTGGGGCACCAGAGTAACAGTCAAACCTATGAGAAACACTGTGTGGGTTGAAAGACGGGCATTCCAGGGAGGCTTTCGGGGGTCTGCAGGCCCTGGGCCTGAGGCTCCTCTCTGTCCACTGGATCTGCTTTGCACAGTAGGAGGGAGAGGAAGGCAGGGCAGGCAGTGGTCAGCAGTGACATCCATGCCAAGACAACTAGGGCTTTTCTGCCACCCTTTTCACGGAAGTGTAATGTACAGAAAAGTGTACAGATTGTGTGTGCACAGCTTGAGGTATCAGCGAGTGACCTCTCCCACATGAGCGCTACCTGGACTAAGAGAAAGCTGAGACTCACTCGGTGCTGTGTCTCTGTTGTTATTCCTCATCGGTTACGTCTACCCTGGTTTCTAATGCTAAAGATTCATTTTGCTTATATATTTATTTAATATTATTGTTATTATTCTTTGTGGTGCTAGGGATTGAACCCAGGGCCTTGCACATCCTAGGCACATGCTTTACTTTTGAGCTATAACCCCAACCTCTGCTTGTTTGTTTATTTATTAGAACAGTTTCTTACTATGTATCCTAGGCTGGCCTTGAACTTGCAGTGAACCTCTTGTTGCAAGCTCCCTAGTGCTGGGGTTATAGGCATGTGCCACCACAGCTTGTTCTGTTTTTATATTTTTACTGTGCTGGGATTGAACCCTGGGCTCTGTGTCTAGTAGGCAATTGCTCCATTGCTGAGCTTTATTCCTGACCTTATTTTTAAATTTATATAATTAAATCAGGCAATGTGTGGTCTTTGGGACTTTTTCTTCCTCTCACCTTGTTTTTGAGACTCATCCTTGTATGCAGTTAACTCTTGTACATTTTCATTTCTGCTGAGTAATCCATAGCAACCATGCTACAGTTTGCCCATTCTACTGTTGATGGATGGGTGTCGAGAAGTAGGCTTCACCTCTGTGTCCCAGGCTGGCCTTGAACTTGCAGCAAACATCTGTCTTTTGGTGCACTTAGCTTGAGATCCCACTGTCCTGGTTTGAGGACAAGCTTCGTGGCTTCAGTGTGGTAGCTTTGCATGTGCTGTTGTGGTAGCTGGCAGGGTAACTCCTTTTGTGTTCTTTAAGAATCTGTTTATTTTTGGGCTCTGTGCATTTCCATATAAATAATAGAATCAGCTTTTGAAATTGTACAGAACTCCTGCTGAGACTTTGATTGAGACTGCATCAAGAATATGTCCATCAATGGGAAGAAAATTGACATCTTTACAATATTGAGTTTTCCAATCCATGAACAAGACATACACCTCCATTTATATGGGTCTTAATAAATTTCTTTTAGGAATTCTTTTTAGTTGCCTGTGTAGCAGGCTTATGCTTCTTTGATCAGATTTACTCATGTATATTTTGTTTTTGATACTATTGTGACATTTAATTTGTCTCACTTCTAATTATTTGTCATATAGAAATATAATTGATTATGTAATATATTGGTCCCATATTCTATGACCTTTGTTAAATTTAGTTGTTTTGATAATTAACCTATAGAACTTTTTGTGTTTTAAACATACACAATTGTGCTTTCTGTACATGATAAATTTTATATCTTCCTTTAAAAAAGATACGCAGTTTTTCTTGTCTTGTCACAATGGCAAGAATTTTCAGCATAATACTGAGTTGAAGTGATCATGGCATCCTTATTTTGATTCTGTGATCAAAGGAGAAAGCCTAAAGTATTTTTTTTTTTTGAAACAAAGTCTCACTGTGTATTTCAGGCTGGCCTTGAGCTCACTTTGTAGCCCAGGCTGGTCTTGAACTTACTATGATCCTCCTGCTTCAGGCTCCCAACTGCTGGGATTACAGGAGTGTACCACCATGTTCAGCCTAGCTTTCAGTATTTTGCCAGTAAGTACGATGTTTGCTGTGGGTTTTTGTAGGTATCATTTAAAAATTATGAAATTTTTATTCTAGTATTCCCCCAATTTGCCATTTAAACCCTTTTAAAATGTACATTTCTGTCACAGTGCATAATTCACAACCATCATCACTATTGTCTCCAATACTTTTTCATCATCCCTAACAAAACCCACCTATTAAAAATAATTCCCCATTTCTCCTCCCACCACCCCTCCTAACCTGCATTTTATTTTTTGCCATTGTGAATTTGCCTCTTTTCTGTATCTCGTATAAGTGCAATCATACACTATTTGTCCTTTCATGTCTGGCTTTTTTACTTAGCATAATATTTTCAAGGTTCAACAATGCACCAGACAGAAGAATTCCATTCCTCCTCGTGGCTGAATAATGTTTTATTATATGTATATACCATGTTTTACTTACCTGTCTGGAACATCTGTTGATGGACATCTGGGTTGTTGCTACCCTCCAGCTGGTGTGGATAGCACTGCTGTGATTTTTGGTGTCTGTTTGATTCCTTGCTGGTGACATTTTTGAGTGTACACCTAAGAGTGGAAATCCTGAGTAATAGAGTAATTTTGTGTTTAACTTTTTGAGGAGCTGCCATTTGATGAGCTGCCATTTGATGAACTGCCATTCTGTTTTCCATGGCACCTACCAGTAAACCATTTTATATTTCCACCAGTGTGTAGGAGGATTATAATTCCTCTACAACCTTGCCAATACTTGTAAAGCAGCATATAATTGAGACTTTGCTTTGCACCTGCTTGTGATGCTAAGCATTTTTTCATGTGCTATTGGCAATTTGTAGATCTTCTGTGGAGATTTCATTCCAAGTCTTTTGTCTGAATTTGAATTGGGTTCTTGGTTTTGCTGTTGAGTTATGGAATTCTTTGTATACTCTGAGTATTAATCCTTCATCAGATACATGGTTTACAAATATCTCCCCCACTCTGTGTGAATCATTTTACCTCTGTAGATAGTGTCCTTCAATTGCACAAATGTTTTTAATTTTAATAAAGTCTAAGTGTCTTTTGTGTTGTCACTGTTCCCTGTGCTTTTGGGGTTATATCCAAGAAATCGTTACTATATCCAGTAGCATGAAGACCCCCCCCCATATTTTCTTCTAAGAAGTTTATAGTTTTAGTTCTCAAGTTCAGGGCTTTGATCCATTTTGAGTTAATTTTTGGGCATGGTGTAAGGTAAGAATTCAGCTTCATTCTTTTACACGTGAATATACGGTTTTCTCAGCACCATGTGTTGAAGACTGTCCTTTCACCATTGAATTGTTCTGACAACCTTTTTGAAAATCAGTTGAACCCATAGGAGATGGTTTATTTCTGGACTTTGCATTTTGTTCTATTGTTCTGTAGGTCTTTCTTTATGTCATTATTGATTACTGTAGCTTTGTAGTAAGTTTTGAAATCAGAAAATGTGAGTCTTCCAACTTTATCCCCCTATCCCCAAGATTGTTTTGGCTGTTTGGGGATGCTCTGAGCTTTTATATAAAATCCTAAGACTGATTTTTCTATTTCTCTGAAAAATACCATTGGGATATTGATAAGGATTGCATTAACTCTGTGAATTGGATTAAATGTCTTTATAGTTTAGGTAGTATTGTGTCTGAACAATAATAGAATCTTAACAGTGTTAAGTCTTCTAATCCATGAACATGGGATATCTTTCCAGTTATTTATATCTTCTTTAATTTCTTTTGGCAATATTTTGGCATTTTTATTATAAAGTCATTTGTTTTCTATTTTTTGATGCTATTATAAGAAGACCTACCACTTCATTTCCACTTCAGATTGCTCACTATTAGTGCATAGAAGTACAACTGATTTTTATGTGTTGAGTTTGTATCCTACAACTTTGCTGAATCAGTTTTTTTAGGTCAAAAGGCGTTTCTGTGTGTGTGTGTGTGTATATGTCTTTGGTTTCTGCATATAAGAGTGTGCGTTCTATGAACAGAGATAATTTTACTTCTTTATTTCCAATTTTGGTGACTTTACCTCTTTCTTGCCCAATTGCTGTAGCCAGAACTTCTAATAGTATGTTAAATAGAAGTAGTAATAGCAGCATCCTTGCTTTGTTCCTGGTCTTTGGGAAAAGCCTTTAGTCCTTTGTTACTAGTGGGTTATGATCCTAGTTGTAGACTTTTCCATATAAGGCCTCTCCTATTCTTCTTTGCTAAGGATTTTTGTGTGTGTGCATGTAATTTTATTATATGCATTATTGCATCGCAATAATGATCACATAGATGTAATTTTTGCTTCTTCTGGTAATATGGTAAATTATATTGACTCATTTTCAAAGGTAACTAATCTTGCATTCTTGGAATAAACCCAGCCATGTCTTGATATATTATTCTTTGCATAATCCCCTTTCCACTATTGCAGAAGATACAGCAGCTCTTGTTTGGCTGCATTTTGCATGGCTTATGGGATTTGCTAATATTCTGCTTGATATTTTTTCCATATGTGCTCATGTGATTTTGTTTCCCTGTAATATCCTTGTCAGATTATAGTATTAAATTTTGCCTGCTTCCTAATACAAACTGGGAATTGTTCCTTCTTTTCCTGTTTTCCTGGAGGAGTTTGGATACAATTCATGTTTATTTTTTCCCTTAAATATTTAGAAGTCAATAAAAAATTCATGTGAACTTAGATTTCTTATTGAGATTATAAATTATAATTTCCTTAGTAGACATAGGCTTTATGTTTTTGTATGTCCTTTTTAGAAAATTGTATTTTAAGAACTTTATCCATTTTATATAAATTTTCAAATGAGTTGACAAAGATATTCCTAGTGTCTCCTCAGTTATATTCCTGTAGTCTTTATATAGTTCAGTGATATTGTTCTGGTAATATCTGCAGTGATAATTTTTCATTGATACTAGATTTTAGTTTTGCTGATTTTTTTGTGAATTGAATTTTGCTTTCAACTCCACTAATTCTTATTCTTATCAGGAACTTTCATTTTCATTCTCTACTCATTTGCATTGGATTTCTTTAAAAACTTTTTGGTATACATACAGAAATGATTGCCTTATATTTTTTTCTTATTCTAAAAATCTGAATTTAAGTCTGTAAATTTTCCTTTAAGCACAGTTATAAGGATTCATAGGTTTTGATGTCAGATTTTCATTATTGTGTGGTTCACTGTATTTTCTAATTTCTGTTATGGTTCCTTCTTTGATTTATGGTTTTTAAGAACTGCCTTGCATCATTTCCAAACATGTGGGGATTTTCTAAAATATTTCATGATTATTTTTGAGCTTCTATCTGCTGTTATCAAGGAGCATATTTTGATTTTAGTTCTTTATAATGTTTTGAGATTTACTTTACGGTCCAGTGTGATATGTTTTGGTGAGTTTTCACAGTGTCCCATGAGAATAATGTTTAGTCTGTTATTGTGTGCAGTGTCCAATTTTGTCAGGGGGCTCAAATATTTAAATCATATTGTCCAGATGTTACTACCCTTAGATTTGCTTTCTGAC
Source organism: Hydrochoerus hydrochaeris (assembly GCA_004027455.1). Lineage (NCBI taxonomy): Eukaryota > Metazoa > Chordata > Mammalia > Rodentia > Hydrochaeridae > Hydrochoerus > Hydrochoerus hydrochaeris. Next base: position 2,681 of record PVLA01003954.1, on the reverse strand, counting down.
TTTTCTGAAAGGTTATTGAGAAACGTACATTGAAGTCTCCTGTTATGATTGTTAGCTTGTGTACTTCTTCTAATTTGCTTATTTTTGTTTTTGTATTTTGAAGTTGCATTATCAGGGAGGTAAACATTGAGTTGTCGTATCTTCTTACTTTCCTTGTCTTCAGTTGCTTTCCAGGTGGACTTACCCATAGGTAATGTTAAAACACCTGTCTTTGCAATATCTATCTTTATCTGTAGTAATATCTTGAAGCTTTTTTTGGTAAAATGCAACTTGTCTACTGTTAAATTGCCAGGCCAGTTTCCTTCTGACTGGATAGCTTTTTTAACTTTTTGATTTCAGTGTGTATATGTCCTTAGATTTAAGGTGCATCTTTTGTAGATAGAATATAGTTATATAATCTAGTCTATCTTTATCTTTTGAGAATTTGTCCCATTTACACTTAATGTAACTACTGATATGCTTAGCCAATAGCTACTATCTTAATATCTATTAACCTGCTTTCTTGTTTGTGCTGAGGATCATGTGCAGGGCCTCACATATGCTAGGCAAGTGTTCTGCCTCTGAGCTACACTCCCAGCCACATGCCCATCTGGTTCATCTTTCTTTTGTTTACTACTGTTATTGTCTTCCTTTGCTGGTTTTAATTTTCAATTTCCCCCTCTATTGCCTTGTTCCTTACCACTCTTTTTTTCTTATAGTGAACACCCTAGAGATTGTAGTTTGTATCCTTAACTACTAGAGTGATTTTTCAAATTATCCCTTAAAGTTAGAATTTAAGAACAATTTACCCCTTTTACCTGTAGTGTTATTAGTGTTATACATTTTAATTGCACATATATTTTACATTTCACAAGATATTATTGCACTTTTTCTTTCAGTCATTCATTTGCCAACATATTTACTCTGATGTTTTTTCTTTCTCACTGTAACGCATGTTTTCATTGAAATCATTTTTCCATTATCTGAAAGGTATTTTTATGAATATAGAGTTTTCTTGTCATGTGAAAGATGTCATTCAGTTCATTCTTTTCTGGCTTCCATAACTTTTTTTTTAATGTCACTTGTAAGTTTTATTGACACCCTTGAATATAATGTGAATCTTTTCTCTCTGACTTTTTAAAAGTTTTTTATTTTTTCACCTTTCAATTTCTACAATTATAGATTGATTTATCCTGTTTTGCATGTGTCATGTTTATCTAATTTGAGGCCTGGTTTTTTGTTGTTGTTGAGACAAGGTCCTGCTATGTGGTTTAGACTGGTATTGAGCTCATTACGTAGCCCAAGCTGACATTGAATTTGTGGTGATCCTCCTGGCTCAACCTTCTGAGCACTGGAAATATAGGCATAAGCCACCATTCCAGGCCAGTGTGGCCTCATATTTTTAATCAATGTCAGAAGCTTTTGGGCCAATGTATCTTCAGTTATTGCTATGGTCTATTTTCTCCCTTCTTTCTTTGGGACCTATATTACATCTATACTAGACATTTCTACCATGTCTCATGTATCTCAAGTTTGCTTGCTTTGTTTATTTATTTGTCTGAGATTTTTTGTTTCGTTTTGTTTGTTTTTGGTACCAGGATCGAACTTGTGACCTCGAGTTTGCCAAGCAGGTATTTACACCACTGAGCTAAACCCCTGGCCCCTTTGTTTGCTTGTTTTTTGAGACAGGGTCTCGCTATGTAGTTCAGGCTGATCCTGAACTCACTATGTAGCCCAGGCTGGCCTTGAATTTGCAGTGATCCTCCTGCCTCAGCCTCTCAAGTGCTGGGATTATAGGTATGCACCACCATGTCCAGCTCTTAAACTATTTTTTAAAATCAGTTTTCTTCTGGTGTGGTGGCTCAGACCTGGAACCTCAACATGATGGGAGGCTAAGGCCACCACAAGTTTAAGCCCAGTCTGGGCAACTGAGCATAACCCTGTATTAAAATGAAAAATAAAAAAGGACTGAGGTTGTAATTCCATGTGAAGGTCCTGGATGCAAATCCCAGTTTCACACACACACACACACACACACACACACACACACACCTGTAGAGGAGAAGCTGGTACTGTGTACCTCTTTCCCCCTTGGACCTGGGATCCTCAGATGCGGCTGCCTTTTTAGCCTCAGGTTCCACATAATCCCTGCAGCCTCACTAGATGACCAAGATCCTTCAAAACCCTGACTGGAAGAGGATTCTAGAGGGCTGACCCAGCCTGGAGCTTGCTTTCTCCTTCACTCTGTGCACCACCTCTGCCGCCCTGACAGCAGGTGCTGACTCCAGCATCTCTGTCCAGCAAACTCCAGGAAGCTATTTTAAACCCATATTTCCTCATCTCATGGAGGTGCTTGGTCTGCCACAAGTTATACCCCAGCCAGGCTTTAGATCCAGTGTGCTGCTTGCTGGCTTGAGTAACCCTGAGTGGTGACCTCTCTCCTAGTCCCAGTCCCCTGCTGTGAATTGAGAGTGGCCATCAGCACACCCTCTTTACCTGGCAGCCATGAGAACTAACTAAAAACACTGTTTGCCATGCTGTATGTACGTTCAACAGAGGACAGCTACCGCCACCACCATCACCACCTCCACTACCACCACCACACCACCATCACCACCACCACTATACCACCATCACCATCATTACCACCACCACCACCACCACCATCACCACATTACCATCACCATTACCACACCACCATC
>PVLA01003953.1:0-192722 GCA_004027455.1 Hydrochoerus hydrochaeris | reverse complement strand
AAAAAAAAAAAAAAAAAAAAAAAAGTTTCAGATATACAGCGGAACAACAGCCCTGGGTTCCAATCCCCACAGGAGCAGCACTGGATTGTGAGCTCCAGAGGGAAGAAACCTTAATTCAGAGCCTTTACCTGCTTTACTCCAGCTTCTGGGTCTGTATTAAGGCTGCCACAGAGTTTAAACTCACCAATTATTTGTGAACTAAATGGGTTTTAGTTCAACAACACCCTCCACACTAAGCTGCTGCTGGCCAGAGCCTAGACTGCTGACTCCAGGATATTACCCATTGGTGTGGAGATGTTGGGACGGGCGGAACCCCACCCATACTCCAGGATATTACCCATTGGTGTGGAGATGTTGGGACGGGCGGAACCCCACCCATACGCCTTGGCATGGCGTACACCTCTGTAGCTCAAGCTCCTTTTGCCAACTGTGATTTGGAGGCTCAGCAACCTCAGGGTGCAGTCATAGGTCCCAATCCAGAAGGTCAGGGCCACACAGTACCCTGACACAGGTGTCCTGGGCAAGAGCCACTCTATTCTCCCATGAAGGGGTTGCATTAGTGAGGGCTTTGCAGAGTCAAGAGCCGCAGCTGGAGCTGATAGATGAGCAGCCTGGTAAAACAGGCCCAACTGCTTGAGCTGGTCTGGTAGCTGTCAGGACAACAGATCAGCCCAACCTGGGACCCAGCTTCTCTGTGAAGGTGGCTTCTGTGCCCAAAGTACTGCCCGCTGGGTCCTTCCCTCCCTCACAGCAGCAGGGTCCCCAGGTCCCCGCGCTCCCACAGGAACAACAGCACAGCTCTTGAGGCTGATGTCTCGATGTAATTGGGAGGAAACTGGCCACAGCACAGGAAACGCAGTCACAGCAGCTGGAGGGTATAGGGCTGTGTGAACAGTGAGGGCTCAGGGCCCCTGCCACACAGGGTAAGAAGAGGAAGGAGAGCTGAGTCCTAACCCAGATGGGGAAGTTGGTCCCTGGGCCATTTCACTTCCTCAGAAGGGAGGGAGGAGCATCATGTCCCCCAGCTGCCCAAATTTCTTCTTGGAGATCTTTGCAGGGTTTATAAAAATCTCCCAGGGGAGACATGGCCCCCACCAGTTCCCAAATAGCTCCTAATCCCTTCCTGCCACTGCACAGCAGAGTCCAGACCCATGTGTGTCTCATAGGCCTGAGGATGGCGAGGGAGGACAGGATGGCAGGTGGTGTGGGGTGGGGTCAGGGCCAGCAGCCACCCTGAGCAGTTCCAGGGAGACAGGGCTTTCTCCACAGCACCCAACACAGGATTGGTGGTGGCTCTGCCACCTGCTGTCACCAGAGAGCCCCTGCCCTATGCACTGCCTCTGAGTGGACAGGGGTCAGGCCAGGAAGACCACGAAGATGATGAAGAAGATGATGAGGATGAGGAAGATTTTGACCATGAGCCACCGATTGGAGGTGACTGACTGGAAGTACTTCAGGATCTCGGAGTGGGCAGCCTCAACGTCCAGCTGAGCTCCCAGCACATTCTCGTCGATCCTGGGGATGGGGGAGGGGTAACAGAGGACACTGGATTAAACAATGCAGCTGAAGTCAGTACTGGCTCAGACAGATGGCCACAATTTATGGCAGTAAGGAGTGTCAGTGCACGCAGGTCTCCACCTCCAGATCCATGACTGGGTACAGAAAAGGCTCTTGCAGAGGAATATAAAATATCTTCACTGTAGTTTTAAAATAAACTCTGCCATTTACTAGTTTATGACTATAAATCATTTAATGTCAAATCTCATTTTCTTCATTTGCCCTGTGTCTTCCCAGGCTGTTGTCAGTCTTCAAAGCATTGGTGTGAAGTCCCCAATTGATATGAACCTCTCAAGGGTTACTATAATTTTTGCTTAGCAATATTTACTAATTTTTGTTGATTGAACACGTATTATATTTGTAATACAGTGGAAAAGGGTCACAAAATATTAGAAAACTCTGGTTCTGAAGAAAGTGGAGGAAAAATGCCATGCTACAGACAGGAGTTCAGGCATAAAAGAAGCCCTCCAGGGGCCAGGGATATAGCTCAGTGTCATACTGCCTGTCTGGCAAGCACAAGATTGAGTTCGATTCCCAGTACCAGAAAAGGGAAAAAAAAAAAAAAAAAAAAAAAGATTGAAAGAAAAGCCTTCTCTCAGGCTATGTGCCACAGGAACCAGACAAAGTCTCAGGTTAGGACAGTCTTATAGGCTGGGACACTAGGGAGGCTGAGGCAGGAGGATCACTATGATTTCAAGGGTACCTGGAATACAAACTGAGTTCAAAGGGCCAGGGATTTACTCAGTGGTATAAGTGCCTGCCTGGCAAGTGTGAGGTTGTGAGTTTGATCCCTGGTACCAAACCAAACCAAACCAAACCAAACCAAACCAAACCAAACCAAGTGAGTTCAAAGCCAGCCCAAACCATATAGAAAAACCCTGCCTGCAAAAAGACCAAATAAAAACAAAAACAAAAACAAAAACAAAAAAGGCTGGGAATATAGCTCAGTTGTAGAACATCTGCCTAGCTTGTATAAGTCTTGGGTTCAATTTCCAGCACTGAAAATAACAAAAAACTAAAACAAAGAAACAAGCAACAACAACAACAAAAAAAGGAAGGGTTAATCTTCAGAGGTTACTGACAAAAAGAACACATCCCAGCCACCTATGCACACAATCTTAGAAGCCTATATGGGTGGCACCACTGCCGTGCTAGGTCCTGGAACCCCCAGCCATATGTGCAAGGCCTGGTGGGGTCTGCACTGTGACTGTGCCATGAGGCTAACTGCATGGGGTGTTAGTCCCTATGGGAGCCATAATTTGCCAGCATTACTGGAGTGGGAGGTGATGCCTGGTTAGAAGACAGGAAGCTGGTTACTGGAGCCCATGTGAAGACCTGCTTGTCCCAGGCCCCTTCCATTCTGGTGCTCTCTGCCCTGCATGTGTGTCTGTAGTGACCGGGGAACTGAACCAGGGCCTTCACCCTGAGATCCATCTCTGCCCAGAAACAATGAAGCCAGCTGACCAGGAAAGAAACCTCTGAAAACATGGGTCAAAATAAATCTTTCCTCCTTATAAGTTATTCTCAGGTATTTTGTTACACAAATAGAAGCTAGACAATACAAACATAGAGGACTGTTTCAGTCAGTGATAGGCAGTCAAGTGGTACATGCCTGTCATCCCAGCACACATGAGGCTGAGGTAGGAAGATCACCATGAGTTCCAAGTCAGCCTGGGCTACACAGTGCGTTCAAGGCCACTCTGAACTAGAGTGAGATCATCTCAAAACCAAACAAACAAAACATCAAAGAAACAACAATACTAAACAAAAAGAATACATGATGGATAATGACATCAGCCCCATGTCAAACTATGTATGCTCTGATCCTGGCACAAAGTAATAAAATCATTTAATCACAAATTTCCAAGGACATGAAGTAATGCATCACGGAGCAAACTGTAGCCCTTGAGAAAACACCTTTGCAAGTTGTGTGGCCAAGTAGCCCAGCGATCCCATTGGAAAGTGAATCCAGTTGGGCCAGTGGCTGGAGGTCCTAGAGCAGCAGTTGTGACAGCTGTGAGTGTACCTTAGCACTCAGCACAGGAACTGGACAGATATTTTTTCCTCAGGGAGAGGCTGGTGTTATGACGTTTCCAAGCTTCAAGCTGTTGCTACATCTCTCACCATGCATTATGGCTTGTATTTGGATGTCACCCCAAAGCCTCATCCAGTCTTGGTAGGACTCTTCCAAGACAGTTGGCTCTAGGGTGTGTGATACTGGGACTGACTCGTAGTGAGATGCTAAGATAGAGAGTATGAGTACTACCAGCCCTAAGGGTGGGTACCCTGTATAAAATATAAAGGACAGAAAGAGGGCCATTGCTTTCTACTGTTGCTTGCTTCCTTGCTACTTCACTGCCTTGCCTTGTGCCTACCATGAACTTTCTCTTCTGCAATGCCACCCTGACATGTGTCAACCTGCCTTGGAGCCAGTTAACTATGAACTGAAATCTCTACAAACTGTGAGCTAGATAAACTCTTCCTCCTTTAACTTTAGATGAGAAGAAGAAGAAGAAAAAAAAAAACCTTAGCTATCAACTATTTTATCTCTGCAACAAGAAAATAAGATAGCATGGAAGCTCTTTTTTTTTTTTTTTTTTTTTTTTAAATCGGTACCAGGGATCGAACTCATGACCGCCTGCTTGCAAGGCAGGCACTTATGCCACTGAGCTAAATCCCCAGCCCCAAAAAATAATTTTTTTTTTTTTTTTTTTGTACTGGGGATCGAACTCATGGCCTTGCACTTGCAAGGCAGGTGCTTAGGCTGCTGAGCTAAATCCCCAGCAGCATGGAAGCTCTTATTGACAGTTAGGAATAGCTTTAACAAAAAAGGATAGACTTAGACTCAGTGACCCCCCTCCCAAGCATTCTGGGGGGGTTGAGGCAGAAAGATCAAAAGTTCTATCCTAGGTCAGCATGATAGCCCACATTTGTAATAATACCACCTGGGAGAATGAGGTAGGATGACTGCTTCAAGTTCCAGGCCATCCTGGGATCATAGTGAGTTCAAGGCCACACAGTGAGGCGCTGGTTTGTTTGTTTTTAAGGTCCTTATGGTGGGGATGTGTGTGTGTGTGGTCTTTTTAAGACAAGGTTTCAGTGTGAAGTTCACGCTGTCCTTGAACTTACTTTGCAGCCCAGGATGGCCTGGAACTCACAGCGATCCTCCTGGCTCAGCCACCTGAGTGCTGCGATTATAGGTGTCCGCCACCATACCTGCTGGTGGCTCGCATTTTAAAAAACCAGCATAAAAGTTTACCTAAGTCTACATGCATCATCTTTCTGAATCTCACTGCAGCCTGTCAAACTAAATTTGTTGTTGTTGTTTTTACAAAACAAGCCGGGTGTGGTAGCTCACCCCTGTAATCCCAGCACTCAGGAAGCTGAGGCAGGAGGATCGTTGTGAGTTTGAGACCATCCTGGGCTACAAAGTGAGCTCAAGGCCAGCCTGAACTGCATTATTGAGACCCTGTCTCAAAAAAGACAAAAAACAAAAACAAAAAGTCTGGGAGTATGGTTCAGTACAAATGCCCAGAGTTCAATCCCCTGTACTACACACACACAAAATGACAAACTGAAACAAATGTAACCTGACATATAAGTAATAAAAGGAGAACCCCATACACTGATATATGCTTATAATTCCAGCTACTTGGGAGGCTGAGGGAGGAGGATCACAAGTTCCAGCCCAGTTTGGGCAACTCAGTAAGATTGTGTTTCAAAATGAAAAATAAAATGGGCTGGGGTTATAGCTCAGTGTGAATCTTTGGCTTTAACCCCACTTTTGGAAAAAGAAAGAAAAGGAAGGGCCAAGTATGGTGGTGCACACCTATAATACCAGCACTCAGAAGTCTGAGGCAGATTGTTGAGACTTAAAGAGACTGGCCTGGGATACAAAGGGAGCTAAAGGCCAGCCTGAACTGCACAACGAGACCCTGTCTCAAAAAGGGAAAAAATAAGAAGAGAAAGAAAGAAAGAAAGAAAGAAAGAAAGAAAGAAAGAAAGAAAGAAAGAAAGAAGGAAAAAAATAGAAGAGAGCAGGTGTGTGCCTACAATCCCAGCACAGGGTTGTTGGAAGGCTAAGGTAGGAAGATCCCCAACTAGAGGCTAATCTGGCTCACAACAAAACTGTCACAAACAAACAAACAAACAAACAAACAAAAAAAGAGCTCTATCTGTTGCTTCAAATCTATTATCCCAGCACTTTGGAAGGTTGAGGCAGGAGGATCACGAATTCAAGCTCTGCCTCAGCAATTTAGCAAAACCATCTCAAAATAAAAGAAATACAAGAAAGTCTGAACATGTAGCTGAATGCATCAGTGCAAAGAAAGGCCCTGGGGTACGGGATTTAGCTCAGTGGCTTAAGCACCTGCCTGCATGAGAAGGTCATGAGGTCATGATCCGTGGTACCAAAAAAACGCCCCAAAAACCCACAAAACAAAACAAAGAAAGAAGGCAGGCCTCAATCCTCAGTCTCACACACACACACACACACACACACACACACACACACACGCTCACACGAGTGTGTGCGTGGTGACATATGCCTGTAACCCCAGCACTTAAGAGGCTGAGGCAGGAGGATCACAGCTAGACTACATAGTGAGTTCAAGGACACTCTGAAATGATTAGTGAGACTCTATCTCAAAAGAAAAAAACCAAACCAGGCCAAAACAAAAGCAAAAACAAACAAACAAACAAACAAAAACAAAACCTAGGAAACAGAAAAGAATTTATGTTGAAAAGTTAGGAGTAGGATACTGGAAGATACTGGAAACAGCAGGGCAATTAGAAACGTGAAATTAATTAAGCAGGAAAAGTGGCACAAGAAGGGAGGAACTTGGGAAAACAGGAAAAATTAGCCAAGTAAAGAAGAAAAAAAGAATGTTTACACAGTGAACAAAGATACAGATATAGCAAATCAAACAACAGGAAGCCTGAGTGTCCCTGAGCCCAAAGGCTGTGAGGTAGAACTGACAATGAGGACTGGGAGGGAAAGACCATGTGGAACCCCTAACTACTTCCCTCATGGTGGTTCTGCTCCCACAAATGGCTGACTAGATGCCAACAGATCAATCACTCCATAGCAACAGAAACCTCAGACAAAAGGTATAAAATGACTGCCTTAGTTCAGCCCAGTTAATTGCATGTTAAACCAAGAAGCTGGAATTGTTATCTGGATGTGGTGGTGCATAACTATAACCTCAGCCTCCTGGGATGATGAGGCAGGAGGCTTGCCAAGTTCAAAGCCAGCCTGGGAATCTTAGCAAGACCAGCCCAGGAATCTAAGCAAGACCAGGTCTCAAAATAAAAAAATCAAAGAAGGGCTGAGGATGTAGCTCTGCGTGAACATTTTAGTTTCGATCTTCAGTACTGACACCAGCCCCCAAAAGTCTTCAATATAGAGACAGAATCTAGAATCTCTAAAGTACTTCAATCATAACAACATGCCAGTTAGTATACATACAACAAATGGGAAACTGAGACGCTTGCTCAAGAAAAGAGACAGAGAATGACACTAACCCTGTGATGACTCAGAGAATAGAATTAAGAGACAGGCTCTTTCGCCAGCAACTGCCACCAAATGACTGAAAACACAGTTGATCTCTGCTTACAACAAGCATACAGAGGGCTAGGTATGCAGCATACTGGTGGCATGAGACAGCCCAAGTCCTGACTTCAAGCTCCAACACTGACTAAACAAAACCCCCAACACACAGATGACAGAGTCTGTCACCACTAGATCTAGCTGGGGGTGCGGTTCATTGCGAAGGTCCCAGGTACCACCCCCAAAACTCACCATTCCTGTAACGAAGGCCCTCCTTTCCCCTCTGACTGTACCTCTCGTGACCTCCCTTTCCAGATCCCTACCACAAGCCACATGCTAGGTGCACCCCTCCTGTGGTCTGCTGTCTGTCGCACTGAGCCCTCTTTCCCTGAAGCCCTGGACAGGATTATCTGATCTCCTCCCGGGACAGAGGCCAACCAATGGGGCTGATCTTACAATCTCTTTACATTTACAACCTCTGGCAGAGAAAGCCAGTAAACAGAAGTACAACTTATCCCTCCAAACCTGGTGGCTACTTCTCATCTCTTTCCTAGCATTTAAGGTTCATAAGTACAAGGATCTTGTCTCCCTTGCCCACTGCTATACGTGTCCCCACTGAGACACTGGTGGGCCTTGCCTCCTTCCCTCCAGAACCCTGTAGCTTTCTGGTCACGCTGGCCTGGACTCTTGAATACAGCAAGACTGTTGCATCTTAGGGGCCAGGACCACCTGTTTCAACTCTCTGGAACACTCTCTCTGCTCCAATGTCATGTCTTCTTCAGTGCAGCCTTCTCTGTCAACCTACCTGATGTGCCTACTCTGTTACTTCCTGGGTGTGTTGGTCAAGTTGGCTTCAAACTCCTGAGCTCAAGCTATCCTCCTGCCTCTGCTTTCCCAGGAGCTGGGACTGCAGGCACAGAGCACTGTGTCCAGCTTTCAGCCACTTTCTCAACACACTGTCCTATTTTAAGTTTCCGTACAGCTGTGATTGCCACATCCCTCAATCTGCTTGCTGATCAGCTCTTCACACAGCCATCTATCCTCTCCAACCCTACACCTCCACAAGGCAGGCCCAAAAGTGGAAGCCTGCACCACTCCAACCTCCAAGGCACCTCCAGCACCTAGGCTGTGCTGACCTGGAAACACTCAGAGTGGAGAGATGTCCTGGGCCTGGCTGAGGCAGAAGTCACTCTTACTTTTCTAAGGTACCACGCTGCCCCTGGGGCTTTGACAGGAGGAGAAGACTCCTGGTGGAGCGCTCACCTCTGAATGGTCTCCTCCTGCTCCTTCACCATGTGTGCCAGCTGCTGAAAGATGGAGCCCAGTTCGACGATCGTGGACTCAATGTTCTGCATGGTGTCTGCCCGGCTCTGGATATAGGAATCCTTCAGAAGGTAGATAGCAGTGAGTACTGGAGACTCCTCCAGAAGGCTGGGTCTTCAGGCCCTTCCCCAGCTGGCTGCTCCACCTATACACTACCCACTCTTTTGGGACCCAGAGGATTGAGGAGCCGCTCACCCCAATCCAGAGTGGGTACCTGCTCATCGATGAGCTGTAGCTGCTGGTTGGTGCCTGCATCCACCATGTCTATTGCCACATCCTGGGAGGTGTGGGACTCAGCCCCCAGAACCACAGGGCTACCACCTGGGGAGGAGAGGGAGCGTGGCTCATCAGAGCAGTAAACACAGGTCCAAAACCCACACGCTCTGACATGAGTCCCAGTTCTGACACTTATTAGCCTTATGACCCTGGACAAGTCATCTAACCTCTCTGAGCCTGTTTTCTCACCTGTAAGACGGGGATAACAGTATTTGCTTTCTCAAAGGGTGGTTGTGAAAATTAAGTGAGAAAATGTGACTAAGTATATACAAGTTACTCATTCTTCTAAGACTGAGTTCACCTGACGTGAGAATGTGGGAGGTGAGGCATGGATCATGAGGACCGGGAACCAGGCTGAATCTGAGTGACAACACAGAATGACCTTGGTCTCCTTCCCCCTTCACATGACCTCTGTGCCAGGGCTCCCCTACCCAGGACTCACCCATGTGGTTGGGGGCGAGGGGCAGGGCGGACACGGGGGCCCGGGAGAACTGCTCCCTCCGGCTCCTCTGCTGCTTCAGGTTCTGTGGTGGGGAAGAAGGCAAAGGTCCTGAGGCCTCTGGAAAATGGGCGAGCTAAGAGCAAGGCCTCTTTTGCCGCCCCCTGACCCTGGAGGACTTGTCCTGTCTCCATTTCCCCTGGGCTTTACCCCATGTTCCTATCCATTCTACATATTCCTCTCACCTCTGTCCTCACTTCTAACACCGATTTGAAGTCATTGGACATGGAAGCCAGTTTTGACTAGAAGAAAACAAGAGGGTCAACTGGAGATGGAACTCCTCTGCTCCCATTCCCATCCCTGTCCTGGGAGTCCCACCTGCAGCGAGACCACAATGGTGTTGGAATGTGTCTGCAGATGCCGGCCGCTCTGGTGGCCCTTGGCTCTCACGAAATCCTGAAGCTGAGCAATTTGCTTGTTGAGGCTATTGATATCCTGGTGAAAGAAGCCACAGAAAACCCAGTGTTAACCAGGTCCTCAGCCAGTGCTCAATGCAGGCTACTTCAGCAGGAAGGGCAGGGTAGAAATTGTTAGCAGAATTCATAATGACTCCCAATACTTTCCAAGCCCTCTGCTCAGCAGAGCCTCATCCATTTGTCAGCACTGGCTATTTTATCCCCCACCTCAGTGCCCTGCTCTACCATGTGAGGCCACGGAACCCTTGGGAGGCTAGAGCACAGTGCCCAGCAAAGTGCTAGACAATCCTCAGAAAAAGTGAAGAGTAAAAGTCACCCATTTCCAGACATATGAAATGAGAGAATTTCTAATGCTATGGCAGAAGACCAAGAGCTGTGACTTGCCCAAGGTCACATGCAGGTAGCTAACTGGTCACATAGCCATGCTGTCTATACCAGACCATGTGTCCGCTGCCCACAAGGAGGTAAGAGACACAAAGGAGGAAACCAGATGGTGGCAATGAAAGCTCATCCCAGCACCCTGGTGCCAAGAAACAGGTTAAACTGGAAATGGTGAATGCCTATAATCCCAGCTTTCTGGGAGGCTGAGGCAAGAGGATCTCAATACCTAGGCAACTTAGCCATGTATGGAGCCCCCTTCCTCAAAATAAAAATAAAATGGAGAAAAGGGCTGAGATATAGCTTGATAAGGTCCTTGGAAGGGGGAAATCTCCAAGAATGTTCTCAATGAATACCCTGAACATCCATTCCCTATACAGGAGCCAGAGTGGCTCTAATCCAAAAGTCAGGCAGTGTCATCTTCCTGCTTAAAAACCTCCCAGAAGTCTACTGCCCCACAGAGGATACAGCTTTCTCCTGAGCCTGCTCTCTCTGTTCCAACCCTCCCAACCCGCAGTGCTACAGCTACATGGGGCCCTCCATGGTCACCACCTGCAGCAAAGCCACACCCCTAAGCCCTCTCTCTTGCTACTAGGATGTCCCAAGTTACATTTCTACTTTGGCAATGTGCTCTACTGAATCTATGGATGACCTGCTTTTCCTTGCCATTTGTGCCTTAGCTGTCATTTCTTCAGCCAGGCCAGTCTGGATGACCATGTCTGAGGTAGTCCTATCCATGCTGGGTGTAATCCCAGCATTTAGGAGGCTGAGAAAAGGAGGATCTTTGCAAGAGACCAGCCTGGGCTACAAAGTGAGCTCAAGGCCAGCCTGAATTGCATAGCCAGACCCTGTATCAAAAAGGCAAAAATAAACAAAAAAATAAAGTAGTCCTATCCTTGAAAAAGTCAGTTAGCAATGTCACTGATTGAAAAATGGACCTTGTAAGGAGGACCCTGTGCGGCAAGCACTATTTTAACTAAGCCCTGAGAAGGATCCTGCAGCTTAGGCAGTAGATGCTTCCCAAGGTCATAACTGAGGAGCACACCTACCCACACTTATGGCTATTGTGTCCAGGGGCCAACTCTAACAAGCCTAAGTAGTAACTGTGATGGGTTTGGAGCTGTGTCTCTACTAGCACAGCACCTTCACTGTGGCTGCCTCTGGCCTCTGTTGTATGACGTCTGCAAAAGACAAGTGAGCACAGCAGCTTCCTCCCTGGCTCTGCCTTCAGTGTTCCAAGCCACTCTCTATGTGTGTTCAGAGCATATGGAACCACACTGCTACTCTTCACAGCCAGCCACCAACCTGCCTTTCCAACCCATTCACCTAGCAATCAGTGACTACAGCCAGGCACTAGTAAAGGCCCATGGGTTCATTTGTAAGTAACCAGGAGAAACAATCTCCTACTCCGATGCCATGTATCTCATTTTTCTCTTAAAAACCTTTGCAAATGGTTGGGCTGGGGATTTTAGCTCAGTGCCATATGTGCCTGCACCTGGCAAGTGTGAGGTCGAGTTCGACCCCCAGCACCAAAACAAAAACAAAAACAAAAGAACCCTTTGCAAATGGGAAAGTGCTGGGGACTACAAATTATAAATTTGAGGCCAGGATGTGGAGAGGCCTTAATGGTCCCATGATGCTGTGACATTCCAGGGCAAGATTACATCCACATAGGACCACTAATGCCCTTTGAGTCATCCAGCCTGATCCTCATCAACATAAGATTCTCATCAATTTAATATTACCACTACATTCTAAGTTTTCTGATAGTTCCACTGATTACTGTGTGTGACAAATGAACAGTGATTAGCTCAGCTTGTCATTGGTTTTGCCCATCATGAGGCACTGACCTCCTAGCCCCCCTTTTAAGGATTACTAAATTTGTTACTTGTTTTTCATCCTTCACCACAACCCTCACACAGGCAGCTGGGGTTGTTGGCCAGAAGGGACCAAGAGATTGGAGTAGAGAGGAATGGGAAGAGAATATAAAGAATCAGGATGTGTTATTTACATGTACGAACTCCTCATGATAAATCTAATCATTGTGTGCCACAAAGAAACAAAAAGCAACTTTTTTCCATACAAAGGATTGAACTCAGGATCTTCGAAATGAGTCAACGCTTTCTAATTTTGAGATAGTCTTACCAAGTCACTTAAGTTGCACAAGCTGGATTCAAACTTATGATCCTCCTGCCTCAGCCTTCCAGAAGGCTGGGATTTTAGATATTTGCCACCTTGCCTGGATTTTCTTTTTTTTTTTTTTGGAGGTGGGTGAGGTAGGTAGAAAGGAACACAGACTAACAATAAAGCCTGCTAATTACAGAGGATGTTTTAAAGTATAAATGTTATAAAAAAGAAAACAGAGCACAGTAAGGTGGTTAATTTTGGGTAATACAGTATTAACACCATAACTGGGGCAGGCCTTCCTGAGCAGGTGACAGCCTGTTGCCTCTGCACAGCTCTGGTTTCAGCTACTTGTTGCACTCCCTCAGCACTCTCACACTGTTTTTTACAAAAGCTCTTCTACATCACTCTTCACACCCACAAGGATGGGCTTATAAAGCTGGACAGGTTTTCTAGATAATAAACTCAAAGGCAAGAATCTGCTTCAGGTTTATGTCACCAGTGGAGGAGCAGGGTGTTTAGGGTTAGCTCTGGACCTCCATGGCAACAGCAGGTGCTAGATATGATCTGACCAGAATGCAAAGTGACCGAATAGCCAACAGCTCACCTGTTTGATGATATATGTTAGCTCCTCAATTTCTACTGCTTTATCATCAAAAAGGGACTTGCGCTTTGCCACTGCAGAGACAAGAGATGTGACACTGTAACAAAGCTCACAGAGCTTCCAATAACCACGGTTCAATGGCAGAGTGCTGCCCTAGCATGCACAAGACCTGGGTTTGCCAGCCTCTACCCACTCTGAAGAAACTCAGGTATATGGCTCCTAGACCCTTTTTGCCTTACTGCCACACTTCTGAAAGACTCCAAGAATACTCACAGATTGTCAACTTTTCCAGCTTGGCAAATGTGTTGCTGAGGTCTTTCCCAATGTGCCTGCAAAAGATCTTTATTAAGAACATTGTGGAAGGTAGGAGAGAGACTATTCTCCCATTAGCTCCAGTTGAAACCATCACAGTCCTCATAACTTTCACAACCAAGCCACCACAGGAAGCCCACTTCTGAGTTTGGACATCACCCCACACAGAGCTGCTCTCCACTTACTTGGCCATAAGGGTAAATTCACTGCGCTGTCGGGCAGCACACAGAACTGGCTTATTTGTCTGGATTCCATTCTGAAAAGTAAAGTCAAGTCAGCCAACTTCAGTATCTTCTACCCATTTTCAGCTTTCACTGCTCTTCACACATCGACTAAACTCTAATACTGGTAGTAACCATAATCTGCTGATCTAGATCAGTTAGTAGCATTGAAATCAAGTAGAGACAAGTATATTTGAATCCAGGTTCCATCATTTAGGCGGTATGAGATTAGGATAAGTAAACTATTTTTAATTTTTTCCCTTTTATAAAATGAAAACAATTCACCCACCACCTATTGTTTTCAAGATCAGCGCACTGCAGATTGGGAGGGTCAGAACAGAGAGAGCCAGCTCAGGAGGAAGCTGTGTCATCTGTGGGGCAGCAAGCTCCTGTACTTCAGACAACTCTGCTACACTGTTAAGCACTAAATGACGGGCAACTAATATTGCTATTCTATTCCTGGGCTCAGGGAATCAAGGGAAACTGAAAGTTCTTGCACAGCACATAGAAACACAATTGTTAAAAGGAGCTAAACAGTAACTTTTTTTTTTGGTACCAGGAATTGTACTTAGGGCCTTGCCCTTGTCAGGTAGGCACTGTGCCACTGAGCTACACCGCTGGCCAAACAGTAACGATCTTTTCAAATAATTATTCAAGTCTCACTTGGATTGAGAGAGTCTAGAGTGAAGCAA
Source organism: Hydrochoerus hydrochaeris (assembly GCA_004027455.1). Classification (NCBI taxonomy): domain Eukaryota; kingdom Metazoa; phylum Chordata; class Mammalia; order Rodentia; family Hydrochaeridae; genus Hydrochoerus; species Hydrochoerus hydrochaeris. The sequence continues at coordinate 178,772 of PVLA01003953.1, read as the reverse complement.
GGCAATCTAACATTGAAGAGAACTCTAAAGTGATTTTAATAAAAATTGCTAATCTAGAAAATTTCCTTCCTCTCCATTATTTTCTGTATTCCAGAGAAGAAAAACAAAGGGACACCTAAATTAGCTTCTCCATGGTTGCAGAGCAAGTCTGTGCTAGAATTCGACTCCGGTGCATGCTTCCGGTTACTGGCTCCTTCGGAAAGTACTTTCAGATCCAAATCAAACATATCTCAGGGCAGCCTCCCTCTGGGGTAGCGATCCCACTCTTTGGGACCTTAAACAGCCTAGGTCCTTGCCCCGGGCTTGAGTGCGTAAGATCCTAAGGTCCCCCGCTAGCCTAGTACCGGCCCCGCCCCCGTCCAGCCTCACCTGCCGGCTCTGCAGCGACCTGCAGGCGGACAGGAACTCCTGGGTCCGGTCCCGGCAAGACATGGTGCCGGGAGGGGGCGGGGCCGGCGCCGCGGGCCGGGGCGCGGGGGCGACGTCACCGCGGCCTGTACCCGCAGTGGTAGAGGACAGGACTTGTGTCTTCGAGAGCCCCAGGTAGACGCCCTGATCCGTATTCTTAGCCCCGTGGCGTTTCCGCGGGACCATTGGGCCACATCAGCTCGCACCTTGGAGGGGAGAGCGTCATCGCGGCCGCCGCCTTCCTGCGTTTCCCGCCCGGCCCGGGTCCCCGCTCGGCGGCGGAAAGGGCCCGCCTCGATCTGCTCCAACCCGCCGAGCAGCGGCCCACTGAAAGACCCGGCTGCCGCTCCCGGGGGACGCACTTAGCCCGGTCGAGGGGGACCTCAAGGTGTTTATTCGGAACAGGAAGTCCCGCCCCGGAAAAGTCCCGCCTTCCACAAGTCTGAAGCCGCTGGTTGGCTACGTTCGATTTTCTTCCGCACTGGGGCTTTCCTGGTTGGACGGTGCGGACTTCGCTCACCGGAGCCGGGCCGGCAGTTTGTCCGCCAGTCCCAGGTTCCCTTCCCCCGCCTGTCTCCGAACCTCAGTCACCGCTGCCCCGGGGCCGACTGAGCGGCCGGGCCCCGCTCAGAGCGGACCCTACCTCCACGCCGCCGCCGGAACCTCTTGGGCAGTGACCGCTTCCTCGGCGCCGGAGCCGTGCACACCAGACAGCAGACTGGGTACCGCCACGTCACCCACGCGTAGCCCCTCCCCAGCAACGAGCTGCTCCACGCCCAGCAGAACGTTGCCATATTGCCATTGGCTGGACCGCCACCACTGACCCGCCCCCAGGGAGTACAGAGGCGAGGGCGGGCGGTCCCTGAGGGAAGCCTTAAGGTGCCCGCGTACCAACGGGAAATAGTAGAGGTCGGGGCGCCCAGACAGAGCTAAAACAGACGTTTTATTCCTTGGGGACTGAGTCATCCCTTCTCCAGCTGTTCCTGGATGTCCTCATGCTTGTCCTTAGGGATGGGGTCCCCCTGTCTCTGGATCACTTGTGAATGTCTCACAGATGACCGCGCGGAGCTCCGCCGGCTGAACAGGGAGAGCCTTCGCCACAGCACTGTTATCAGGAAGCTGTCCTCAGACCGGCGACCCGGACTGTCCTCGTCGCTCTTGAATCTGCTGCTGCCGGCTGCAGGGCCTTCCCTTTTGAGTGGCCTTGCTCTGGGCACCGAGATTTCCGCTGTGTCCTTGTCCTGGCAGCAGCCCATGGCCCCTGACACTTGCTGGCCCCACGCCAGACGCTGTGTACCCACTGTGACGTCTTGCACCCCCCTCCCCCCCAGCCAACACTGCTTTGGGTAGGGAGCTGTTTATTCACAAGCCATGAGGACTCAGGAGCTGGTTGCCCAGGGACACTTCTTCCTCTTCTGGGTCCCGGGGGCCCACAGGGTCTGGTCTGCCCGTGGGAGTTTCCGCTTAGCAGCTGCCTCCAAGGACGCCCAAAGCTCATCCACCTCCGAGTCTTTGAGGGGCTCCTCGCTAGGCTCCTGGGGTTCTTCCAGCTCATCCTGGTGTGGGCAGAAAGCTCGTTTCAGAAAAATGCAAGCCCTGACTAATAAATAAACTCTGGGTGCCCAGAACCACTGCCACCATGCTTTAGGCTATGTCACCCTTGAGATGACCCTGTCAGTACCCTGTGGAGAAATTAAGGAATGGGGCAGGTCTATGGAGAGCCCAGCACTGTGCCCAGGCGCTTCCTTTTCCCCTCTGCCCAGGAATCTTGACACCTGTGCTGTGGCTCACCTCCCAGTCTTCCCTGCCTGACAGGAGAAGGCAGTTCAGTTGAGACTTGAGATAAACCTGTAAAAGATGAGCAGTCCACATTGAGACAGAAACACACAGGAAGTACAGGGGCACTGGCCTGGGCTCCCGGGGCACTAAGCTGAAAGCAGGGCTCACCTTATGCTCCAAGCCACGTGGATTCTGGATCCTGTGTATCCTCAAGACTCTGTCCAAGCCACAGGAGGCCAGCAGTGGCTTTGAAGGGTGGCACTGTAGCCCACGGACACTGCCTGCCAGCCCCTTCAGACAGCCCAGTAGGCGTCCTGAGGAAGGGTAAGGCCAGCTGATGGCATTTGTTACAGTGTTTATTGTTCAGACCACTTTACATTTCAACACAGAGTCCTCACAGAAGCTGCGTGAGGGGTTTATGGATAGTTTTTCTATTTTACAGGTGAGAAAACAGCACAGGGACTGAAGTAGCTACTCCAAGATCAGATGCTTTTTGGTTCAACCAAGGATTTGAACTCTGGCCTTCTGGCACTGGATGAGAGCTCAGTGGCTTCCCTAACAGCTTCAGATAGACCTCACTTCCTCCCTGCCCCTTCCCTTGTTCTCCACCCCTTGTCGGCTCACCTTGCCGAAAGTCAATTTCTGCCAGCTGCCCATGAGTGTTCCCTACAATGACAGAGCTGCAGAGGAAAAGGAGACAGGTGGAGTGGGCAGAACCTTTGGGATTCCCTTGTGATCCCACCCTGTCCCCTAGGCACCCACTTGCCCCCAGGAGTGATGGTCATGGCTGTCAGTGGATACTCTCCGTAGGTGGCCTCTAGGACAGGTCGGCGCTGGGGGGAGGCTGGATCGTAGACACGGACCTAAAGGAAGACCATGGTATAAGAAAACACCCTCCTTACAAACACTGCCCCAGCACCTCCATGTCATCATCTTCCTGCTTGTTCACGACTCCCAGGAAATACACACCTCATCTCTGAGTGCTGGGGATGGGGAGCAGAATTGTACAGGAGGGGCTGGGGATTTAGCTCAGTAGCATAAGCACCTGCCTTGCAAGCACGTGGTTGTAAGTTCGATCCCCGGTACCAATAAAAAAAAAAAAAAAAAACTGTTCAAGAATGTGAGGGGAGAGGTCCCCTGTGCTCCTCCAGTCTAGGGGGAGGGGAAAGGTACAAAGATGGTACAATAGTTAGAGGGTCCTGACTTTCAGGCAGAGGTTCAGCCTGAATGAGGGAGAGCAGAAGTAGCCCTCAGATGTGTTTGGAGTGGAGGCACAGCAAGTGCCAAGGGGAGGATAGACAATGGCCCAGTCCTGCTTGGGCCTCAAGACTTTACTTGGGATAAGCCAGGAATCCCTATTTGGTCCCTTCATGCAGAGCAGAGTGGTAGAGGCCATGTGGGAAGGTCAACCCTGGCAAGAGCAAACCAGGATTGTTACATAAAGATCAGAACAGTCTATATATGACACCTCTAGGCAGTGGACTCTTCCAGGTGGAAGGAACAAAGCCATAGCACAGGAAATCCTATCAAGAAAGGAAAAACATTTTTTTTGAAAACCAGCACTTGGGAGGCTGAGGCAGGAAGATCACTGCTATTTCAAGGGCAGTGAAACCTTATCTCAAAAAACCAGGAAAAAAGGGCCGGAGGTTAGGCTGCATGGCATAAGCACCTGCCTAGCAAGTGCAAGGTTGTAAGTTTGATCTCTGGTACCAGAAAAAAACAAAACAAAACAAAACAAAACAGGTATGGTGGCATATGCCTGTAATCTCAGCACTTGGGAGGCTAAGGCAGAAAGATTATTGCATGTTTAAGACCAGCCTGGGCTACAAAGTGAGCTCAAGGCCAACCTGAACTGCATAGCAAAACTCTCAAAAAGACAATAGAGATAAAAGGAAAGTTACAGGCTCAGTGCTAGGAGGAAGGCAGAGGGCTGGTTCCTCTGAGAGCTCAGGAGGGAAGGAAGGTTGTAAGGTGGCAGCTATGGCACCACTTTAAGCCTAGGCCAGGGTGAGATGGTACCTCACCTGATGGTACCCTGTGCATGTGACAAGCTTCTGTGACCCAGGAATGAAGTGTATGTCCTGGTCCCAGATTGGTACCCGAAGGTCGAGCCAGTCATTCCGCACCTGTGGAGAAGGGCATTGGAGGCTGGCTGGGCTGTTTCCTTCAGCCCCTCACCATCCTGGTCTGGTTGCTTGCCATCAGTGGGGTTTTGGCCACAGCCTCTCTCCATACTATCACTCACATTCTTGGCCCTGAACAGGGGCTCCTCTGACCCCTGCAGATCCCACACCTTCAGGGCATTCTCCTTGCCCCCAGTGGCAACCACGTGGGGGTGTGCTGGGTCTTGGCGCATCCTGCACACCCCGGGACCCACCCTCAGTTCCAAGAGCTGAAAAGAACCAGAGATGAATCAGTTTCAGAGTCTTTGTCCTCCCTTTTCCAAAGCCTACCCCTGCCCTGGCTTCAGCCCTCCCTGCCCACAGGGTAAGGGAGCCTTACTGGGTCTGAGAGCGTCTCCTTCTCATCGCCATGCCAAACTCTGAGGACCCCAGAATCCACACATGTGATGAGCATGCTGCAGGCGAGGGGAGTGCTGTTAGAATTTAAAAAGCCCCAGCCCAGCTGGGTGTGGTGTTGCACACCTATAATCCCAGCACTTGGGAGGCTGAGGCAGGAGGATTGTTGCAAATTTGAGACCAGCCTGGGCTACAAAGTAAACCCAAGGCCAGCCTGAACTGCACAGCAAGACCCTGTCTCAAAAAGACTAAATAAATAAAAGCCCCAGCTGAAACCTCTAAGTTCCTAGTAAGGCCTTGTTGGCCTTTCTGAGTTGGTTCCTGGGGATCAGGGGCTTCAGGGCTGGTAGGTTCCCTCCTATGATCCCAGTTTACAAGGAAACTTATGGCTACCTGGAGTGAAGTAGCTTGCTGCTTACTTGTTAGCTCAGTTTACTCAACAGTGGGAGGAGTTACCAGTTTTATAAATGAGGAGATGGATACTGAGAAATTCAGATTAATTAATCTATAAATGTGAAATCCAGAGCTAGAAATAAAGTTTGTGATACTCCAAAGCAGAGTACTTTTCTTATTTCACAGCTAAATTAGGACATCTGGCCACCATCTTTCTGAATTTTGAATTGACTCCTATTGTGGAAGAGTGTATAATTACCTCTGAAAAAACTGAGACAAGCTGGACTGATTGTTTGGCCAGAGTGAATCTTGTTTCAATTTTTTTTTTTCACAGTGGTAGTTTTAGGAGAGTCTTGCTGCATACCCCAGGCTGGCTTCACTGCTTGCGGAGTGCTAGGATTACAGGTATGCACCACCCTCAGTCATCATTTTTTTTTTTGTTTTTCTTCTCAGTGCCAGGGATTGAACTCCAGGTCTCACTCATGCTAGACAGGCAGCTCTACCCTTGAGCTCCATCTCCAGTCCCCAGCTTCTACTCCTAAATTACCTGTTCTGTGTTTTAGGCACTGATGTTAACATCTCCACATAAATACCCATCCTGAAAAGTCCACGGTATGTCTTTGTAGGACCTGTGCAGCCTGGGCCTATGCCCCATCTCACTTCTGTCCACTTTACCACCTGTGTTTTGGCTCTCTATACTGCTTGTTGGGGCTGTGGCAACAACCCTACTACCATCACCATTCCTCTTCCCAATCTTCCACATTCCTACAGGCTTAGAGGTTTACACACAGCACTTCCTGCTCAAGACCCACTGATTCCCTACCACCTACAGAAGTACAAATCTCTCAGGCACAGCAGTGCATGTGTGTAATCCTAGCACCTGGCAGGCTGAGGCAAGAAGACTGCCATAAGCTCAAGGCCACCCTAGGCTACACAGTAAGTTTAAGGCCAGCCTAAATTATAGAGCAAGACTCTGTCTCAAAAGAAAAAGTAAAGTGCAAATCCCTTAACCTAACAAAACCCTTCGCATTTAATCTCAACTGAATACAAAGACCACCATATTAGAATGCTTGTCTTTAGCCTCCAAATATTATTTATCCTAATTATGCACCCTGTAGCCTGACCTCTATACCAATTGCCTTTACCCATCGTTGTCCTTTGCCTGGACAGTACCTACTTTCTAAAATGTCCCTGTCTGTTACTTCATCTGTCCCAATCCTACTCACCCTTGGAAACCCAATTCAAAACTCCCATCCCCTACAGATTCTTTCCAAAGCTCACCTGTCCAAACCAACACAGTGTGTCCACAGCCTTAACAGTATATTGGAAAAAATGCTACCCTTGTAACCTACTACCAGACCTTTCTATCTGTTACTTTGGAAGCTTTCTTACCCTGGTGGTGGTTGTTAGTTGTTGTTTGGAAGCAAGCTCTAAACTCTTAAGTGACTTCGTCAGAGTTATTCAACACATTATAATGGTGTTAAGAAAAAAAATCCTGCCGGGTATATAGCTCAGCGACATAGGGCCTGGCTGGCAAGCGCGAGATCATTAGTTAAATTCTCGGCACAAAATAAATAAATAAATAAATAGCCCTTGCATTTTGCAGTGTTAGAACTCAGTAGGCTGCCGGGGATTTAGCTCAGCAGCATAAGTGCCTGCCTGGCAAGCGCAAAGTCAAAAGTTTGATCCCTGATATCAAAACAAAACGAAACAAAAAACTCGGTAGGCATCCTGTAAACGTAGCTCTGGTCCTTGTGACTCATCCCAGCCTGTTTCATCGAAGAGTATGCTGCGGGGAGTCTGCCTTACCCATCGGCCTGGGCGAGGCCCCGGAATGCGCCCTCCCCACCTGCGCAGCGCCTCTGGCCCTGGAACGCGCCTTCCTCGGTCCTGAAGCGCTTCACCGTCTGGTCCGTGCAGCCTACCAGGATCTGAGGGCAAAAGGCGCAACGTCGGAGACAGGACGGCAGGGACTGGCGGCGGGGACAAGGATGCGACCGGGCACCTACCTGGGTCTCGCCGCCCGCGCCCCAGCACAGGACGCTCACCGCCGCCTCGCGCTGCGGCTGCCCTGTTGCCGTGAAGTTGGTCGCCTGCTTCCGCTGGAGGTCTACCCCTGTGGAATAAGGTGTCAGCGGCCCTGGGGTCAGGAGAGAGCGGCCCAAACTTCAGACGTCCAACCCTGCACTCACCTTTCAGGATCCCGGTCTCGGTGCCGACCCACACATGGTTACGACTCGCAGAGGAAGCAGCCATAGCGGATCCCGGCGCCAGCTACTCGCACTTCCGGCGTACAGTATGCGTCACCAGCCGGTGATACAGCGCACTTCTGGTACACCCTGTGCGCCACCTGCTGCTCGGATTCCCCCCTTCGGGTTTTTTTTTTTTTCCGTAACTCCCCCCTCTCCCCCCCCCGCCCCCGCCTCGCGGGGATATGTTAGGTAGTTACTGGCAGCCGCTTGCTTTCCTTTAACTTACAACTTTGCACTTGCGATGCAGGCGCTTATGCCGCTGAGCTAAATTCCTGGCCTTGCTTTCATTTATGAAAAGGAAACTGGGACTTGCGTATTTGTAAATGTGTTTTACCCCGAGGAAAGAGCAGGAAAGAGCAGGAAAGGCACGGAGCAGTCCTCCCGTCCCTTATTCCGTTGTTATCTATTGAACAAGAAAACATGTATAATCCTGTCTCAAAGACGGCTTTCGGACGCAATGTAGTACAGAGGCATTATTTAAGTAAAGGACACAACAGAAACCTATGCAAAGTGAAGATCTGGAAAGCAGAGATGAGGTATCGTTGTCAAAGGTTTCCCACTCAGGGGAACTCCCGCTCCAGGCTCCGACCCCCGACTGGATCCCCCTCCCACCCGCCTGGATGCCTCTGTCCCGCCCCGGCTCCTGTCCCCGCCCCTCCTCCCCTGAGGCCCCACCCACCCCTGGCTGCGAGGCCCTTCCGCGTTCCGGCGGCCTTTTCTCGGGGCTATGCGGGCCAGCTCTGTGGTGGTCCATCGGGAGAGACCTGGGAGCTGTGAGTGAACTTGAGTTAAGCGAGTTTTTAACTGCTCCAGTTGAAGCTCGGCTGTCAGCATTTCAGACCTTGACCAAGACTGGCCTTGGGATCCTGTTGCCTTGGAGACTTTGTTTTTTGGTTTTTTGGGTACGGGGACTCCAACTTGTGCTTGCCAGGCAGGTGCTGTGCCACTGAGCTATTCCCCTGGCCCCTGGAAACTGTATTAATCATAGTGTGCAACCTAGTGATAAACAGAGGCTGGCACTCCTGTGTCAAAGTAGACCAGAGTCTGAGGCTGTTTTTTCACTGATAGATTTTTCAACCTTTAAAATTTGTGATAAACTGGGCGTGGTGGCTCACGTCTGTAATCCCAGCACTCGAGAGATTATTGTGAGTTCGAGACCAGCCTGAACTGCATAGCAAGACCCTGTCTCAAAAAGAGAAAAAAATTTTTTTGTGATAATCTGTGTTTTCATGTTCCTCATGCGCTAACAAAGGGAACTGGTTCTGGACAATCAGGAAGCATCCTACCAGGAGGACTGAAAAGGAGATAAAGGCCAGGGATTTGGCTCAGCGGTGTAAGTGCCTGCCTGGCAAGTGTGAGGTTGTGAGTTCGATCCCTGGTACCAAAAAGAAAAGGAGATAAAGTACATTCAGAAATCTTCCTTTCCTCCTGAGTATGCTGGAATCGTCTCAGGCTGGGACACACACGGAAGGCCTTCTCTATGTCTATAGATCCTTTGGTGAAGCCTGAGCAGAGGCCTCAACAACCTGCTGCTGGGAAGCTTCAGCGATGCTTGGTGTACAGCAGATCAACACAGTAGAACGCCCCAGAAATGAGTTTCTGAGATTCCTGCATTTGCCAGATCAGCCCCTTTTCTATGTCTTCACCCCGTTCTAAAAGCCCTAACTCCTTACTTCCACTGCACAGTTCCTCTCTGGGACTCTCACCCACTATCCCTCCATACAGTGTGAGCTGAATCAGCTCTCCTTTTCTCTGTGTACAGCCTGTGGGTAAATTCCTGGGCTGCAGTGGCACCAGCCTGCTATCATGGCAGACAGGGTTAAAAATCGAGTTTCTTTCTGAGCCACCAGAAAAGACCCCTAATCAAATCAGGGGGCTATGGAAAGCAGAGTAATGCCCCAGCCCTGTGCTGATGTCCTAATTCTCAGGACCTCTGAATATGTTATCTTGGGTGGCAAAAGCTCAGTTAAGGAGCTGGAGATGGCAGATCCCTCTGGATTACAGGCAAGTCCTTGCAGGGAACAGGAGAAAGGGAATTCATGGCAGGGAATTGGAGAAATTAGAGGAGCCACTTCCGGATTTGAAGGTGGCAGTCTCTGCCATGGGACTCTAGCAGACTTTAGGGACCGAGAGGAGACAACCCCCCTTATGGCCTCCAGGTAGAATGCAGGCTTTGAATAATCTGATTTTAGCCTCTTGAGACCCATTTTGGGCCTCTGACTTCTGGAACTTGTTTTGTCTGTAACCACTAAGTTTGTGGCTATGTGTTGCAACAGCACTAAGAAACCAATATGGAGCAAATGCAAAACCTGTAGTTGGATGGTGGTGCTGCACATTTGGGATTCCAGCCATCCAGGAGGGTGAGGTGGGTAAAGTGAGCACAAAGGGGCTAGGGATAAGCAGCATAAATGCCTGCCTGGCAAGCCAAGGTATCGAGTTCAATTCCTGTACCCTCTCCCCGCCAAAAAAACAAAGAAAGTGAGATTAGTGTGGGCTGTTTATCACCCTAGTAAGATCTTGTCTCCAAAGAAAATTTAAGAAGATCTGGGGATGCAGCTCAGGACAAAGGCCCTGGGTTTGATCGACACCAACCTTTCCAAGTTCTGTGAGACCCAGTCTTTCCCTGCCCAGGCTGTAGCCAAGCATAAAGGATGTGAGCAGCAGGGCCTTCCAACTGGGAACAAGTGTCTCTTGCCTTAGAACTGGCAGTGTCACAAGGTTCTGGGACCTTCCTTGCAGGAGATGAAGGTTGCATAGGCCATGAAGGCTGTGGTAGCAGGGCAAGAAATGAGAGGAGGTCCAAAGAGATTCAATGGCTTAGGTGACAAGTGCAAAGAGAAAAAATAATAGTCTTGTCCATAGGGGTGGATTTAACCTTATTTTTCTTTTTTGGTTGTTTTGAGGCAGAGTCTTGCTTTGTAGTTTGGGTTGGCCTTGAACTCACAGTGATCCTCTTGTCTCAGCCTCTTGAGTGCTGGGATGACAGATATGTGCCAAGATGCCAAGGGTTTTTTTGTTTTTTTTGAGATCGAGTCTCAGTGTGTTGCTCAGGCTTAGTCTCAAACTCCTGGACTCAGTGATCTCCCTGCCTCAGCCCCTTTAGAGCTAGAGCTATAGGTATATGCCACCTTGCTTACCTTAAATTCAGTTTTTTTAAAAAATGAAAATAGATATACAGTGGTACTTTAATTCACAAGCTAAATTCTTTCCATGATTGTGATTACAAAGTGAATTGAACTAGAACCAAATGAAATTTCCCCATAAGGTGAACATTTATCTTAACTATTAAATTTGATTTGGTTCTAATCCAATTTGGTTTGTGACCAGAATCATGGAAAGAAAATTAAGTTTGTGAACCAAAGTACCATTGTACCTTAAATTTTCAAGTAGTATTAAAAGGCTTATAAGAAGCCTGGCACAGCAGTACACATGGCCTGTAATCCCATATTCTGCTGTGGGAGGTTAAGGATGCCAAATTTGAGCCCATTATGTGTAGTTTAGCAAGATCTTGTCTGGTATCTTGCCAGACAAGTATCTTGGCAAGGTCTTGGAGTTGTAGCTCAGTGCAAAGGCCATCAGTTCAATCCCCAGTACTGGAAAAAACAATAAAAGCTTGTAATAAAAATGGTGATAGCAGGACTGGGTGTGGTGGCACACACCTGTAATCCTAGCACTCAGGAGGCTGAAGCAGGGGGGATCATTGCAAGTTTAAAACGGCTTTGGCTACATAGTGATTTCAAGGGCAGCCTGAACTGCATAGAGAGATCCTAACTCAAAAAGACAAAAAAAAAAAAAAAAAAAAAAGGAAAAAAAAAGGTGATAGCCTATCTCCTGCCTCATCCTGTACTTCTTAATCAATTAAGCTTTTTAAAAAATGGTACTTCTCTTTTCCTTCTCTTTCTTTTCTTTCTTTCTTTTGTTTTCTCACAGCCTCGATATGCAGTTCAGGCTGCCTGGCCTTAAGCTCACAGTGATTCTCCTGTATCAGGGCTGATCAGTCTCCTAATCTGTCTAGAAATGGGTATGGCAAGGGATAAAGACAGACAGACAACACTTTCAAAGTACATGGAGTGCAAATAATCAGAGAGCATACTGGTTGACTCAAAGGGTGGTGTTGATCTTAAGGTAATGAAGATCTTGTGTTGATGAGGATGTGGGGAGAGATGGCAGGTTAATAAGAAATAGGTCCTCTTCCCCAGGTGAAACCTTTTTCTTACTACTACTCAGTTCTCAGGGAACCAGGATTTCTTCTGTTGAGGAGTGTTCTATGTAACTTTTTGGGAAACATCATTTTATGATTCAGTTGCATTTTGCCTTGGGAGCTGGCTGTGGTATGCAGAAACTTAACTCTACGTGCCTCAGGTCATAGCTGAGGTCTCAGTGTTCCCCTGATGCTGTGATGCCCCAGAGCAAGATTTCATCAGCTGAAGACACAGTGGTTCCTTGAAAACGGCTTCACCTGGGGGGATATACTCCCTGGTGACCTGCCATCTCTCCCAACAGGCCTCATCTACATTGTTAGAGGTTTTTCAGTGCGATAAAAGAGAAAATATAAATTAAAAAGTAGACTTTAACCTCTGAGAGGAGTGGTGTTTAGATGGGCATTGACGCGCAAGGGGCTGTTTGGAACTTTTTTCGCGCACACTGGGAAAAGAAAAAGGAAGTTGTAATAGGGTAAGGAGGAAGTGACCTCAAGGTAAACATCCCTTGATCCTGCCTTCCACCACCGTAATATCGTGTAATTTATTCTAGGGCAAAACATAAAGACCCTTGTTAGGATAAGACCACCATGACCGGATAATCTCACCATTTTCCTCAGTTAATAAATATTGAGATTCTGGCTGCCTCCTGGCCTTCTACTCTCTGTAAATAATTGGTCATCCTAGTTCCCTATTGCACTGACATTTAGTCTCTTGCTCTTTTTGAAATGTGCCTGCACTGTATCACCTGGCAGATTGGGACCCATTGTGCAACCCGATACGTTTTTTTTATCTTTTTGAGACAGGGTCTCACTATACAGTTCAGGTTGGCCTTGAGCTCACTTTGCTCAGGCTGGTCTCAAACTTGCAACGATCCTCCTGCCTCAGCCTCCCAAGTGCTGGGATTACAGGCGTGAGCCACTACACCTTTTTTTTTTTTATCAAAATACCAAAATCATTTTTCATACAAATTAAGTTTTCCTTTTGTGTTTTTTTTTTTGTATTGGGAATTGAACTCAGGACCTAATGCCTGCCAGACAGGTGCTGTGCTGCTGAGCTATATTCCTGGCCCCCTAGTTTTTTTTTTTTTTTGATTACCAAGGATCAAACACCTAATAGTCTTTAGCTGATGAAATCTTGCTGTGGGGCATCAAGGCATCATGGGGCCATTGAGGCCTTGGCTGTGACTGGAGGTATGGTTATGTTGCCACATAACATAACCAGCTCCCATGGCAAGATGCTTGGCCTCAGGACAGGCCCTAATCACAATTTAAATTACAAAATGTTATTTCCTAAAAATTATATAGAATGACCCTCAAGACTATTGCTTTAGCCCTCCAAATGCTGAGATTACAGGCATGCGTCAATACTAGTTTTTTTTTTTGATGGGGTCTCAGTTCTGTAGTTTTAGGCTGGTCTTGAACTCATGAGAGATCATCTTGCCTCAGTCTCCCAAGTGATGAGATTACAGATGTGTGCCATCTTGCCCAACTAGTTTTATTGGTGAACATTTTTTTACATAAAGAACTCTATCTTGAGCAACAATTGTGAAAAAGTTCACAATTCTTGTATCACTTTCCTGTGGCTATAGTACCACCACCAGAAACAAGTGGAATTAAAGGACCTGAAGGCCTGGCAGTGGGATGTGGAGCACCCTGATAGAGCTGCCCTGTGCTGCAACACACCTTGAGACTCCTTCCCTTGCCCTTCCATATGTGACTTAGTTTTGCCCCTTTAAAAATTAGCCCTGCAGGGCTGGGGGATGTAGCTCAGTGGCACAGCGCCTTCCTGGCAACCATGAGGCCGAGTTCAATTCCCAGTACTAAGAAAAAAAAAAAAAATTAGCCATGCAGATTAACGGGTTTTAGGCAGATCTGAACATACACAGAACATGCCTGGTTCACCCTGACCCCCTGTGACACAGGAACAGCTGTCAGGTTTCTCAGGTCATACAGAAGGCCCTGTGAACTCATTGTGCTGCCTCCAAATCACTTCATCCACTCCCCCCCCACCAAAGGCTTCCTTCCTCTTGCTTCTACTATAGATTTCTGGCTGAATGAAATGCCACCACTGCCATTTGGGTTAGGGAAGGGCTCTTGCACTCACTCCACTGTTTAGCTGCAACTGATTCCATTAGAAATCTCACTTTTTAAGTTAGGGCCACTAGAAATACCTAGACATTGCTAGTAGTAGTCTAGTTCTCTAGTGAACAAAAATCACCTGGTCAAGAATCATTTTATTGTCTTACTCACTGGTGCCCTTTTTCTCCAGGAGAAAGATAGGAATTAAAATTCAAGCTACAATGGCTTTTCTTTTGGTACCCAGGGATTAAACTCACAACCTAGCACTCGCCAGGCAGGTGCTTATGCTAAGTTAAGTCTTGGCCCCAAGATGCTTTGTTTTGCACACTGCTGGTCTCATAATGGTGAAGAGCTACTGCAGTGCAAAGAATCCCAGGCTGCAAACATTCCAGCCAAAAACACAAGGAATGAGGCAGCAGGACTTGAACACTCTGTACCAACTTTGACACTGTCCCTGGTTTGGGAGTGGAGAATGAGGACTTGAATCCATGGCCCATATCCCACTGAGACAGGGCTGTGCCAAATTGCCCAGACCTGTGAAGTGGCAAGTTGAATCCCCTGTACCCCCCACTAAAAAAGGTGGACTCAGTGGTAGTGTCCTTAGGGTTCCCTTCTCATTTACAAAAATCCAAATGCGCAACATGTGCAGGTGATAAAAAAAGCAGGTCCCTTTACTGTCATGTCATGCTGATGCTTCTTCTGGGGGCTGGGAAAAGGCAACACTACAAATTGCTATGCAAAGTTTGACAAAGCTCAGGAGTAAAATTATTGGAGTTCATTCCCAAGTCCATGTCTATGCCGAACCACCCCAAAGCAAAGACCACACAGGAAGGTTGAGCAAAATTTTATTATTGAGACTGACTATACGCCAAGTTCAACAGCCAGGGAGAAATCCTCGTTATTCTCCAAGACTTGCAACACTTGCAGAGCAAAAGTAAAAATCTCACTGACTACAGAGGGACGGCACTAATGTTTGCAATCAGGTTCACTAGGGGCTATGCTTCAGACCAATCAACAAAATGTCTACTTCTAGGCAGCATTTATTATTAAAACATTAGTATGTGGACACCTACCATTTGTATATTCTTTGTTTTCCTGAGACCTGGAAAAAATAGAAACCAACCACATTTTAGGAACTGATGAATCTTTTTCTTTCATTGTTATTAACAAAATTTGATGATCCCTCAGACAGTTCCTTCTGGAATGAATTTTCCTCTTTTCCCCCAGCCAGCCCCAGTGGGTTCACCTTTACAGGCTCTGGGGCTAGGACAGGAAGTAAGACTTGTGAATATTTCATCATCGGGAAATTTCAGCTTAATAAATTCACCTTCCATGTACTCACCTCTCACCTGTCTTAGAGCAAACAAACATGGTTTGCAGCTGGGAATGGTGGCACACGCCTGTTGATATCCCACTGTGGAGGCTGAGGCAGGAGGGTTGTCATGAAGTCAAGGGAAGTTTGAATAGCACAAGGAGATCTTGCCTCAAAAAACATGGTTTAAGTTTTTCTGTAAAGAGACTGTAAGTCTCAGTGTTGATTTCAAGGGATACATATAAAAATCACTACCTCACTCCCAAAATTACTGATTGCAAAGCTTATTTGTTAACTTTCTATTGTTACTGAAATTAAGCTCAACTCAGAAAATACCTTTCTGTCACAGTGATCAGACTGGGGCGGTATTCAATTCATCCCTGGTGAGCAGTACACTTGATCATTAGTAGTTCAAAGTTGGCCATGAGGGCCAGAAGTGCCACCACACCCACACAAGAAATCAGATTTTGTACAGCAGCATTATAAAGATCTCACCTGATGTCATTCCCAGCCTCCAAGTATGATGCTGGATCTGAAATGCACAAGATTATTTAAGTCAATAATGCTTACATGCTGTATTGTGAGCTTAACTATTATCCCTAGAGAAATCAGATTCCCAAGTCTCAACAGCAAGCCTTCAGCCGAACGAGATTCCATGTAAGTCATCACACAGCCCCAAAGAGGCACTTCTCTTACCCAGTACTTGACACATACTTGACATACACCAAAATCACTCACCTTTGAACCAAGAAGGGTGCTGGGGACAGTGCCTAAAGAAAAGACAAAATTGGTTGGTTACAAGGTTTTTCATAAGCCTTATTCTCCATTGTCATACCCCAGTTTCTCAGGTGTTCATGTGTTTTCATAGTCAGTCAAAGTGAGCTAGTTAAATTCATCATGGAAACTGGCTACTTGGTGACAAAAACCAAAAAAATCCTCAACTAACCTGAATGGCAGACAATTTCCAGTCATAAGGG
The DNA here is from genome assembly GCA_004027455.1 of Hydrochoerus hydrochaeris. Taxonomy (NCBI): domain Eukaryota; kingdom Metazoa; phylum Chordata; class Mammalia; order Rodentia; family Hydrochaeridae; genus Hydrochoerus; species Hydrochoerus hydrochaeris. Next base: position 162,852 of record PVLA01003953.1, on the reverse strand, counting down.
AACAAGATGCTCCTGAATCAGAGAATAATCACTTATTAGCAAAGTATGCCAAAGAGACAAAACTAGTACTCTAAACAATGTTATTGGATAAGCAAGGTAAAACTACCTATTTTCTAGATGTAGAGACGTTTGTTATAGTGGACATCCCTTTATGGAACATCATCCTCCTCCATAGGAAACCACAGTGGGTTCACCATTCAAGGCTCCAGAGCCAGGATGTTTGCTTCTCATTGGCACTGCAAATACCTAGCACTTTCAACTCTTTCCAAGAGTTGTGAGTCTTCAGACTAGCTGGCATCTAGTTAAGGGGAGAGCAACAAATGTCATAAGGAGCAGGAGAAAGCAAAAAAGCTGTCTTAATCAGGGATTTGTTGTACTATGGATAATGGGTTCATATAATTTACAACCAAACCAAGATAAACAACTTACCTAGGAAGGAAAAAAGTTATCAGGACAACCTGGGAAAGAGAAAATGAAAAATTACTTTCAAGTGTTAAGGTCAAAGAGCCATGTCTTCTTACCAGCAGCAACTGCCATCAGAACTCTAACATGCTGTAACTCCACTTCACAGCATCAATCAGGTCATAGATTTAAATCATCTGACAGTGTTGAAGGCCGACCACATCATTACAAGGACCAACTTAACTACAGGACTGCTTTCTCCCAACGATCATTTCAAGAACAAGGTGAAAAGAGCAAAATGGCCAATACGCTCCTATTTGCTTTGGGAACTGTGTTTATATTCAAGGCATAAAATAACCCAAGCCCTCATTTGAAAAATTACCTGTATTCATCCTGGGTAGTTACTTAATCTCTCAGGACCGGTTATGAAACGCTGGAGACAGAAAAAATCATTGTTCATACTTGAGAACAGACCACCTGAAAGCTTTTTTTTTTTGGTAACGGGTATTGGAACTCTCGGTCTCGCGCTTCCCAGTCAGGCAGGCGTTTATGCCACTGGGCTAAATTCCTGACCCTTAAAACTTTTATAGATACAGCTCACTTCTCAGCATTAAAATGACATCACTCAGGACTCAGCCATATGCTTGTCATTCATATTCATCATCGAGTGACCTTCAAAGCCCCCTCCCGCCATGACATAAACCATGCACCCACCTGGAGTACTGTTCCATGCGCTAGCTCATTCCTTGTGCAAAAGGATGCATCTTGTTTCATTTCCTGAAATCTTTTGAACTGTATGCATCTGAAAAAAAAAAAAGCGCACCCTTTACTAAGGCCTCAACCTGAAGAGATAAAGCCCAGAACCCTGGAGACAGTGCTACTCAGAACTTCTGCTTTCTCCACTGAGCCATCAGAAAGAGAGAGTTCAGTTCTTACTCATCCCTGCAGCACATCCCAAAGGCCTTGGAAAGTCAAGGAGAGCTACGTAGCTTACCCGGAGACAGCGGTCTCTGGCTCCAGGGGTCAAACGCGCGCCCAACCCTGCAGATAAGAGTCTCGGGATTAGCACTGTCCATTTCCCACGCAACCGCTGAATGGGCCACTGGCCATCTCCTCAGACGAAGTCGTCCTCATGGAGTTCAGCACAGGTCTGTGAAGTCCTCATCACAGGGACGGCCACCCGCACACCGCCCACCTCTACGACGGCCATTTTGTTTTTCACGTCTCGCCGTTGTTTCCAAGTCAAGGACCCGGACTAGACCTCTCCAGGGAGACTCCCTGGCGAGTGTACCACAGGAAGTAAGTCTAGAGAGCGCTACGCTCTTGAGTTCATTTAAATTAACTTGAACACCCAAGAAAACCATCTACCATACATACTCACCAGCAGCTACAAAAAAATGAGACCACACGTGGGGCGGTGAGACGCTTAAATAGCTTCCCGCGGGGGCCCACGGGCCTTTTGGGGGCGGAGCTATATCCTGCGCACGCGCATTCAAAAAATTGAGCCTGGAGAATTACAGGTAGCAAATTTCTGGGCGGGCTTTGAAACACACAACCCGTGAACGTGAGGCTGGGGAAGACGCGCATGCTCCCTGCTCAAAGCTTGCGGCTTGTAGAGGCGCGCATGCGTCCCTCGTTTTGTCCTGTTGGGGTGGTTGTGGGGACCGCGGTCTAGCCCCCGCTCCTCCGCCCCGCTTAGGCTGAGTCTGCGAGGAACCCAGCCGCCATGGACTCCTCGGAGCTCGAGCTCCCGACCAACGCCCGGGGCCCGCGGCCGCCTCCGAGCGCGCTCTCGGAGCCCGACGCGCAGGGTCACAGCACGGGTGGCGACTCAGGTAGGGCCGCGCCCTGGGGACCGCGGTTAGCGCGTCCTCCTCCCAGGCCCGTCTGAGCTCCGTGGCAGATCCTGCCTCGCAAAAGAGTGGGGTCATCAACTCAGTTTCGTAGACAGGGGACTTCGGGCCCGAGGCCCACCCGCGCCGGGCAGCCACTAAAGAGGACCTGCGTTCCACACTGGGTGCACACGTGGTGCATGGCGCACGCCCTGCTGAGCAGGGCCCATTCTCAGAGAAGGTGAAGCGGTGACTCGGGGACTGGCGACCTGGCTGGTGTACCCCCGCGCAGAGTCGGAGCCCATCCAGTCTGATCTCAGGTCCCAGAAAATGACCTCACGCTGCTTCTCAGCATTTGTTCATGGTTACCCTGCCCAACCTAGGAAACACCCACCCCGAGATTTCAGTAACGTGTACTACATACATACATGCATACTTGGTCATGTGCGAGACAAAAGCCTCCCCCTCCCGGGCCTTTTTTTGAGACAGTGTCTGGCTATTAGTCCAGGCTGGACTTGTGCTCACTGTATAGCTCCAGAATGGCCTCTATCTTGGCAGTACTGCCTCTGTCTCCCGTGTGCTGGGATTACATGCGTGCGCCATCACACTGGGCACGAGGCCTTTTTTTTAAGAGCCGGGATTTACCAGATCCAACAATTGTTTTTCGCTACATGGCACCAATGTTTTTCTCGAGCATGCTCCAGGATGATGTACTGAGTGATACTATACATAATTACTGATAGGATTGCAGTTTGAATTAAATTGTTATCGACTGGAATAAGTCATTTAATAACAAGTGCTTGTTCCTTGCATGATACAGCATTTTGAGGAAAAGATGATAAAACATTTTGCCCTAAAGATGGTTTGGTTGTGGTGATAAAGGAGTACCTGTGATCCCAACACTGAGAAACTGAGGCCGGAGTGTGGAAAGTTGGAGGCCATAAAGCTTGAGGCGGCCTGGAGTACATAGCAAGACCCTGTCTTTAAAAAAAAAAAAAAAAAAAAAGTCAAGGAAGAAAATAAAAAAGTCCAGGTAAAGAGTTTGAGCATAGCAAGTAAAGGTACAGGTACAATTTCTGAAAGATGAGTTTAAGGGGAATGGTTGAATATAATCTGGAAAAGATTTCTCGAGGGTGCTAGTTGCAGGCCTGGAATGGAAAGCGAAATAATTTGAATCCTAGATGTGAGAAAGGAGCCAGTGAAAGTTTTTGAGAAAGGAGACAATGAGAAATTGGGGCCTAAGCTGGGAACAAGGACATTAGGTTGTCACAGTTTAGGCAAGAGGGTTTGGAAAGGAGGGGACTTATGTCATGGGTCTTTGATTTATGCAACTACAGAAATCAGGCAGATAAAACAGGTCAGTGAAGCAAACTGAGTATAAACCAGTGAAATGGAGAGCTCTGTCTTGTAAAATTACTGGTTGTGCTTAAATGCTTTTGGTTGTTACTTTTTTTATGTGTGTTTAGGAGTTTCTTAAACAGGAAAAAATCTTACATATGTCAAGGAGACATTAAAAGTTTGGTGGGAGCCAGGCATAGTGTCAGTCACTCATTCCTAGCACTCTAGGTAGCTGGAACAGACAGGAGGACTGCAAGTTTAAACCATCCTGGGTAACTTATTGAGGCCGTCTTAAAATAAAAATGGCTGGGAAATACACTCAGAGTGAAAGCCCTGGGCTGAAACTTTAGTACCAAAAAAAACTTTTTTTGGTGGAAGTAATTTGAGTTTCATTATACAGAGAATTTTGAATAATGTCTCAGTCCCAGTTCACTGACTGCTAGGATACTTAGGGAATAATTTGCTTGCTCCTGGGCTGGCCCTTTATGCAAAGAGCAACCCTGCCCCCACCTGGCAGCAAGAGGCACTGCCATCCGGAGTGGGATTGAACACAGCACTGGAGGCAGAGCTGGGAGAAGGCCATCTGTACATAAAACTCCTTGGTGCTGGTTAGACAGCCAGCGTTCTGCCGACGCTGAGCTCCCACTCTGTCACTGTGGCCCCCCTGCCTTCCTTTTGCAGTGCTGGGGATTGAATCCAGGGGTGTTCTGCCACAGAGGTACACTCTCAGCCCTTTTTATTTTTTGAGACAGGGTCTCGCTAAATTGCTCTGATGGGACTTGAACTTTTGATTCTCCTCCTCAGACTTCCTTGGTGCTTCCATTGTACATTATAGATGTACAATGCTGGACTGGGTTTATATTATTTACTTATGTTTTGTTTTTTAGATGGAGTCTCATTACATAATTGAGTCTGCCCTTGAGCTTACTATGTAACTCAGTCTGGCCCCAAACTCTTGGGGATCATCCTGCTCCAGTCTCCCTCAGGGCTGGGATTATAGGTATGCAACACTGTGCCTGGTTTGTATTTTTGTCTTTAAATGATATGTAATAACAGACTATTTCTGGGCCAGTTTGCTAATAGGGATTTTGGGTCTTGTGGCGCAGGGTCAGACAGGTCTCTGGGGTGTGAGCCCATGGAGGATGATGAGACTGGGGTGGGTGCTACTGTGTTTGTAGCCCCGAGCAATGAGTTTTGATGCTGGGACTGAAGGGCCGAGGGGAAGTTGGTACTTTTTTTTTTTTTTTCCTTCTGAGACAAAGTCTTGCCCTGCAGTTCAGGCTGGCCTTAAACTCACTATGGAATTCAGGCTGGCCTTAAATTTGTAGCAGTGTCCCTGCCTCAGCCTCCCAAGTGTGGGATTACAGCCCTGGTTGGTGTCTTTTTTTTTTTTTTTTTTTAAACTGGGAATTGAGCCAAGACCTTCACATTGAGCTACAACCTCAGATCTATTTATTTCTTTATTTAGTTTTTTTGAGATAGAGTCTTGCTAAATTGTCCAGGCTGGACTCAGACTTTCAGTCTTCCTGCCTCAGCCTTTTGAAATGCTGGAATCATGGACATGTGCTATCCTTGTCTTAATGGACCTTTCCTAACAGAAGAGAAGAGGAGAAGGCTAAGGCTGTAACTGGCAAAAGAGTGGCAATCATTTATCTTAACCAGGACAGGGAGATGCTTGTTTGTTATTTTTGTGCTTTGGGCCATGTTTATGTTTTGTAATGGTTACAACATGATTATGTAAGAACCCTATTTTTATCTTGAACTGTTCTGGTCACAGTGGTCTTGTCTGATATTGATATTCTCTGAAGTCGTTTGTGTTTACCCTAGGGCTATCAAGGCCTAGCTGTGAGTGCCAGGCCAGCCTCGGGCCAAAGGCATCACCTTGTCCTCAGCCCCTTATGCACACTGCATTCCCCTGGTTCGAATTCCCAGCCTGGCTCTCTGGGTTCTGCCCCATTCCTTCTAATCTGTTCCCTACCTTGTGGCCAGAGGGATCAAGTGAGGAAACTGAGCAGGTCTCACTTCTCACCTCCTACCTCCAGATGCTTTTGCTGTTGGGGCTGAAGTTTGTACCTCTAGACAAAACCAAGTGCTGTTTGTTTCTCACTGGGATCCATTGATCACTATGTTAAAATTTTTTTTGTTTTTGTTTTTGAGACAGGGTCTTGCTATGTAGTTCAGACTGGCTTTGAACTCACTGTGTAGCCTAAGCTCACCTCAAACTAACAGTGATCCTCCTGCCACACACTTGTGAGTGCTGGGATTACCGTCATGCCTCAGCACACCTGGCAGATTGGTATGTTAGAAGGTGACAGGGTCTTGTATACCCCAGGCTGGGCTCAAACCTGCAGTCCTGAGTGTTGGGATTATAGGCATATGTCACCATCCCTGGCTTTGGCTACATTTTTGATTTGTAGTTTTGTTTGTAAAACACACCTAGGGTAGGGGATGTGGCCCTGGTAGAGCACTCACCAAGTGCCTAAAGCCCTGAATTTAATCCCCAGCCCAGCAAAACAAAAAAGATGCTAATTGCTCATATTTTGGTTTCAATAAAAGGAGCCTGGAACCTGGGCATGGCAGGGCTGTCATCTCAGAAGTTGATTGCAAGTTTGAGCCCAGCCAGCCTTGGTAACTTAGTGACTTAGACCTACTGTAGACCCCCAGCCCACATTTGACCTTTTTAAAGTTTGTTTGTTTTTAGTTCCGGGAATTGAATTTAGAATTTGGGCATGCCAGGCAGGCACTGCGCCACTGAGCTAAATACCCAGCCCACATTTGACATTCTTTTGCACAGTCTCAAAATCAAGTTTTAGCAACACTTTTTTTTTTTGGTACAGGGTCAAGCTCAAGACCTTGTGCTTGCCAGGTAAACGCTTGTGCCACCGAGCTGTATCCCTAGCCTCTTAGCACACTTTGAGAAACAGTCTTGTCCATATTAAGTCTGGAATGAACTGGTGGGGTGATTGGTTCCACTCTGTCTCCGTCCCCTTTACACTGAGCTATAGTTCCAGTGCCTTTATTATTTGTTTGTTTATTTGTGTGCTGGAGATTAAACCTAGGGCCTTGCACATGCTAGGCAAGTGCTCTGACACTAAGCTATACACCAGCACTCTTTTTATTTTTCTCTTTAAGTTCTGTGGCAGGGTGTCTTGCTAAGTCATTAAGGCTGGGTGTGCCACCATGCCTGGGTGTTTATCTCTTTGTATTTGATTTCACTGGAGAGAATGGCTTTGCTGAAGTGTTGTTTACTGACTCTTAAACTTGAGTATCAGTTACCTTTCTTTCCTAAGAAATACCTTATTGAATGTTTCTACTCTTCCTGGCCCTTATGCCCCATTGTGCTGCACACACTTTTGCTGCAATGACCCAGACAGCACTGTTCTTTAGCAGCCAGGATCCTACAGGGTCCTGTCCTGTGTTCTTCTGAAACACAGCTCTGCAGGTGACATCGCCAGATGAGCCTGGGCCCAACCTCTTCCTCTGCCTTTACTTCGGGCCCTAAGTTGCCTCAGATCTTCAGGACTTGCAGCATTGAGGTCAGAACCTGGGCTCTGTTCTTGGCCTGGGGAGGAGGAGCCTGTTGGACAAGGACTCCTTGGGTTCTATCTGCCCTTCCCTCTGCCTCTGAAAGTCCATTTAACCTGGGGGAAGAGGTAGTAGAGCTTACATGCTGGAAATATGTGGCCCAGCTCCCTGCCTCAGGGCCAAGAAAGGGCTCTTCACTGCCCTCAGGCTCCAGTGCAGGGCTGCTGCTCTGCCTGCTGAGGGTAAAGTTGCTCAAGAGCCTCTTGGAAGCTTGGCTTCTTTTACTTTGCTTCCTTCTAACTTCTTGACAAGTAGTACACTTTGTATTCTTCAGTAAATATTGTTTCATATTCTTTAGCACCTTTGGCCCCTTTATCTAGTCTGGTTTTCCTGACCTTCCTCTCCTAGATTTATTACTTGGTGTACTATTAGGGATGGAACCCAGAGTCCTCACACTGAGCTACATCTCCAGTTTTTCTATTTTCTTTTATCAGAGGGTCTTTTTCAGTTGGTAAACTGCCCAGGCTGTACTTGAATTTATGATCCTTTTGTTTCAGCCTCTCAGAATGCTGGGATTATAGGCATGGCACACCATGCCTGGGAAGAAACAGGTTCATTTTGACCCAACAGTGTTGTTTATGTTTCTTTTCATTGTCATCCTTGCACCTTTACATATCCCTCTTTTGTCCATTTATTTCTGGGAAGGGATATGTGTGTCACTTAGCAAGCACTATGCAGTGGTTGCTGTCTGTGCAGATAGACTCAGCAGCAGCATCCCAGCCAGAAACCAAAATGGACAGGATGCCAGTTGAGGTGGGGCGGCTGCACCCGCAGCACTCCTCTTGGCTGGGGGTTGAGAAAGCTGCACTTGTGGTGAGGTCTTGAAGCTGAGCAGGAAGGACCTGGTCCAGGTAGTGCTGTGTGGCCCAGGCCGTGCTGAGGGTTCTGGGAGGCTGCGGAAGGAATCACCCGCCGCCGATCTGGAGCTACAGCTGCGAGGTGCTCTGCCTTGAAGGAGAGCTTCTGGCCCCAGCCCTCAGCCTTAGGTTTGTACCAGAGGGTGGGTATTGGTCTGTGTGCAGGGCACCTGGGCTCTTTTCACCTCTAAGCACTGGTGTGGGGCAAACCTCTACTTACTGGAGCTGTTGTTACTCCTCTAGGGGGGATGGTGAGGACCCATGGGGTGCAGAGGGCATAAGAAAAGCCTTTTATACCCCTTTCTCTGCTGTTACTTCAGCCCCTGGCTTTTGCTTTCTGGCTTCCAGCCTAGGTGGGAGAAGAAAGATCCTGTTCCTTCAGCTCCTCTCTGAAAATAACTCGGGCTCTGCCCAGGAACAAGGAGTCCTTGAGCTTGCTGGCACCTCCTGGTATTGATGTCTGGTTGTCTCTGCCCACTTGTCCCGTCTCTGCCAGCGCCTCTGTGGAAGCAGCAGGGAGAGGTCTGTAGGCTCCTTCAGGGCCAGGTCCTCGTAAAGCCTAGCTGTGCCGGGAGGAGGAGTTCAGGGAAGTGGGGAGTTCTGCAGGGTGGAGTCTTGCAGTCTGTGTGGGAGAGGAGAGGTAGCTGCTTGCGCCCCAGCTCTGGGATGTTGGTGGAGGCCCCCAAACACATGATGTCTCACTCCAGTGAGGAAGATAGCCTGGTGCCTGCAGCTGTGGGGGTGAGAAGGGTTCCAGGCTGACCCTCTTAGTCACAGGGAAGAAGACTGGTGTGAGCAATCAGAAGCTGCTGCCAGGCGAGCCAGGATGCAGCTGGGCGAGACAACTAGGCTGGTCCAGTGTGCAGGTGGCCTGGGCCACTGGGTGCTGGGTGGTGTTGTCGCAGCGACTACCAGGAGTGGAGAGGAGTAGGACCTGGAGGAGCTTGGAAACTCAGGTGGGACAATGCAGAGCCTGGCCTCCAAAAGGCGGCTCCTGGCACAGCAGTTTTCGAGTATAGGGTTGGACTGAGCTGAGAAGTCCGATTTTGCAGCCTGGAGTAAGTGTGCACATCTGTGATCTCAGCACCCAGAAGGCTGAGGCAGGGGAATGGCTTTTTTTTTTTTTTTTTTTTTTTGTCTTTTTGAGACAGAGATTCACTATGCAGTTCAGGCTGGTCCCAAACTTGCAACAATCCTCCTGCCTTAGCCTCCGGAGTGCTGGGATTACAGGCGTTCACCACCAAGCCCGGCAAGGATGGCAATTTTGAGCCCACTCTAGGAAGCATAGAGAAAAAACCCGGGGCTTCCTGATGTCAGAGGCTGACCCAGGAGCCGCCCTCTGAGCGGGTGGGGCGGGCCGAGGAGTTGCTCCTGGTGACCGGGTTTGGCCTGATGTGTGGGGGCGGGGCCAGCTCAGTTCCCTTCCGCTTTCCGCCTAGGTGGCCGCACATTCAGACAGGCGCGGCACGAGGTCGGTCCCCAGCTGTCCCTAGTTCTCCGTGTGTCTCGGCCCGCAGGGACCATGAGCCACGATACCGAGGTGGACATGAAGGAGGTGGAGCTGAGCGAGCTGGACCCTGAGAAGCAGCCGATGGCGGCGGGCGCCGAGAAGAACGGGCTGGTGAAGGCGAAGGTGGCTGGCGGCACGGAGCCCGCGGCCTGCACCAAGTTCACGGGGCTGAGCAAGGAGGAGCTGCTAGCGGCCGCGGGAGGCCCCGGCTGGGCGCGCGCTCGCGCGGCGCTGCTGCTGCTCTTCTGGCTGGGCTGGCTCGGCATGCTGGCTGGCGCAGTGGCCATCATCGTGCGCGCGCCACGCTGCCGCCCGCTGCCGGTGCAGTCCTGGTGGCACCGCGGCCCGCTCTACCGCGTGGGCGACGCGCGCGCCTTCCTGGGCGGTACAGGCCATCTGGAGGGTGAGTGCGCCCAGCGCGTCCTGACCCTGGTGGGTCTTTAAAGCCCGGCCGATCACCACCCATGGCCGTTCTCCTGACTCCTGAAAGGAGGCTGACTCAGCACATGCCTTCCTTGCATCAGCTCTCGACGCCTCGTGACTAGGCAGGGCGGGGAGCGGGGGTGGGGGTGGGTGGGGGTTGGGCGCTCGAGACCTTCTGGTTAACGTGCCCCCTTCTACAGATCTGCAAAAACGCCTGGACTACTTGAGTTCCCTGAAGGTGAAGGGTTTCGTGCTTGGGCCCATTCACAAAAACGTAAAGGACGATTTGGCAGGGACCAACTTGCAGCTGATCGACCCGGCTCTTGGTTCCCAGAAAGACTTCAACAGCCTTCTCCAAGTGGCCAAGAAAAAGAGTGAGTGCCTGGGCTTGCAGAAGTGGGGCCAGTGAAAAGGGGCTTGGCCTTTGGCTGGAGGAAAAGGAGGCTCCACTTATCTGATGTGCTGCTAATGGGCTCTGGGTTTTCCTGGGCAGGGATCTGTGAGACTTTGGCCTACAAAGTAACTCAGGTGCTTGCTGCTGGGCTGGGCAGTCTTGAACCAGTCAGTTAACTTTTGGGTTTTTAGTGCCCTGATTTTATTAAATCAGCGGACAGCTTCATTCCCACAGAGGGTTTTAAACTTACAAAATGGTGGATCCTTTTGGGCAGGTGGGGGGACCCCAAATACTGCCTCACAGCTCATCACAGAAACACATTTAAATTAAAAGTCACTCTGGGGATGGGGAACCCAGGGCCCCATAGCTCAGCCTCCTTTGCTGTACTGCAATCCTGCCTTCATCTTTGGCAGGGGTTGAATCCAGTAGTACCCTGGAAACTCATCGAGCTTCTATTTGAATTCCTTATTTCCCTTCCCCTCACTGTTCAGGCATCCACATCATCCTGGACCTCACTCCCAACTACCAGGGCCAGAACTCCTGGTTCCTCCCTGAGCAGGCGAACGCCACAGCCACCAAGGTGAAGGTGAGTGTGCCAGGCACTCAGGCTACCTGAGGGAGTCCTTCACCCTCTTGCTACAAGCTCTGTGCCCCCAGCCGGGCTCCTAAGGGCAGGAGCAGGAACCCCTCTTCCTGCAGCCGGAAGAATAGGCTTGCACAGCATCCCTGTGTTTGTTTCTTTTCTGATCTCTCATTTTTCTTGTTTCCTTGACTTTGGGGTTGGCCTGGCGCCAGGAAGGGAATTTGTCAGATGTCCATCTGTAAGTTTGATTTTCCTTCTTTTTGGGATAGGAAGTCTTTTCTTTCTCTGTAGGAATCCTGTCTTACCTGACTTCCCAGTCCTTGTTTGATGTGTTTGGAGGAAAGCCCAGTCTGAAATCTTGTTTCATTGTGCTTTTTTTTTTTTTTTGAGACAGGGTCTTACTGTGTAATTCAGGCTGGTGTTGAGCTCACTAAGAGCCCATGCTGAACTCAAACCTGCAGTGATCCTGCTGTCTTAGCCTCCTTAGTGCTGACTGGCATTGCAGGTGTGTGCCACCCACACCTAACTTGCCCAAATTTAGGCCTTGGGGTCTTTCTCTTTGACTACCATGCCACATGTTTCATAGGTGTTTTCTAATTCCCTGTAGATGCCCAAAGTACCTATTACTGTCCCAAATCTGTAAATGAGGAAGGAAGCTGGCACAGAGGAGCTGCAGGCTCCCCAGATGTAAAAGTGCAAGCAGTCTGTCCTTCTACACTAACCTTTCTTCAGTGTAGTGGCTCCAGCTGAGCCCTGCAGGCTGGATGGGGCTTTCACTGTCCTGCAGCTCCTACTGCCTGGCTGGTGGGGTGTTGGCAGCTCAGAACAGGCAGACCCAAGGGCTCGTCCCAATATCCATTCTGAGAGAGAATTCTGATCTTCTGGCATCTGGGTGGGACCCCAGGATCACTGAGTTTGGTCCTGGCTAGTTGCTGGGAGACCTTGAAAAGTTGGTGGTAAGGGACGGTTTTCAGATTGGGGGGGTAATCTGGCCAGTCTCACCAACGGAGGGACAATGGAGAGTGAAGGGGAAGGAAGAGGTGGGAGTAGGGGTGGGTTGGGGCTTGTTCCAGATGCCTGCCTGCCAGGGCCAGGCCAGGCCTGTTCCCAGAGCTTCATGAGGCTGTGCTTTGAATTCCAATCTTTCATCCTTGCCCTTGGGCCTTAGGCCAGCCTTTGGGAGACTGGAGGGGAGCAAGGCTACTAGGAGCTGCCTGGCGCTCTAGGTGTGGTCGCTGCTGCTCCCTTGCTGTGAATCCATGGCTCCTTAGTTCTTGAGCATGTTTCCTCATCTCCAAAATAGGGGATACTAACCAGGCATGGTGGTGCAGGCTTGTCATCAGGCCTGAGGCAGGGGGATTACTCCCAAGTTCAAGGTCAGCCTGGGTTATGTAGAGACCCTGTCTCAAAAAACCAAACAAAGGCTGAGGATTTAGCTTAGCAGCTGAAGCACTTACCTGGTAGGCATGATGTGAGTTTGATCCCAGGTACCAAATAAGTAAATAAAAAAAGAATTGGTTAGTGGTCTTCCCCCTGATAGGTGTTAAGTAGAGTTGTATTTTGATACTTTTTTTCTCCTGGGCCTTTTCTGTACCTGTTGAAGGTGAAGCTGTGTGTTTGCCAGAGGCAGGAATAGAGAAATCAAGTGCTGGAATGCTAAGGTTCTGGGGTGTGTGGTCAGAGATGAGGAGACCAGGGTCTTGAGATTGGGCAAGGTCATGGGCTGGAGTCCCTGAGCATTTACTGTGTATTGCTTGTGTCTGTTCCTCTCTACCCTGTAGGAGGCTCTGAGCTTTTGGCTGCAGGCTGGAGTAGACGGGTTCCAGTTCCAGGATGTGGAGAACCTGATGGTGAGCTCCCATCCCCATGTGAGCCGACACTACACAAGGGCAGGGTCTCTGCCCAGGCTGAGTAGTGGTCCTGTGTTTTGACTGTCTTCTCCCTCTAGGATGCATCCTCCTTCTTGGCCGAGTGGGAGAACATCACCAAGAGCTCCAGCAAAGACAAGTGGGTACCAGGCACCCTGACTTCGCTCCTGGGTCCTTGGTGCATCCCGTCCCAAGCCAACCTAGCATCTGTCTTGCCTTTGCAGGCTCTTGATTGCAGGCACCAACTCCTCAGACCTGCAGCAGCTCCTGAGCCTCCTTGAGTCTACAAAGGATGTGCTGCTGACCAGCTCCTACCTGTCGAGCTTGAGCCCCACAGGGGAGCACATGAAGTTACTGGTTACCCAGTATCTGAACAATTCGGCTGGCCGTTGGTGTAGCTGGAGTGTGAGTGCGTGGGTACATAGGGCTTTGGGGGCTCCGGTTCAGGAGGCAGGCTTGGGCTCATAGGGTCTGTCTTGCAGGTGTCTCAGGCTGGCCTCCTGACATCCTTTGTACCTGCTCAGCTCATCCGGCTCTACCAGCTGCTTCTCTTCACCCTGCCAGGAACCCCTGTGTTCAGCTATGGAGATGAGATTGGCCTTCAGGCTGTCACCCTTCCTGGACAGGTGCTGCTCACTTTGTTCAGACAGCCCCACCAGGAGGGTGTGGTTGTCTGGCACGATGGGATGGCTCTGGGCTGGCTGCTCACAGCTTGGCTTGGGCTGGAACTGGTTCCTGTTCCTAATCAGTGGTTGTGTGTCCTCAAGCGATTCATTTTACCCTTGGTCACGTAAAATGTTTAGGAGGTCTTGCTGGCTGGCTCAATTTCCTGAGTAGCTGGCACTGTAGGTGTTGCTGCCATATGCAGCCCGTGTTTAATGTCACTGCCTGATTCCTTCATTCATCTGTTGGGTGGTGGCTGCTTTGTGCTGGGCCCTAAGTCCTCCAGCAGCTCGCAGTTCATTGGGGAGCCAGGGAGGTACAGGTGGGGAGTGGCTTGGAGTGGTACTGCCATGGAGGAGTGTGGGCTTAGCCGCAGTGTTGGGTCATACACTCAGGCAGCGGATTTTTATTAATCCCTGTGTGCTACATGCAGAATGGGTTCAGTGGGGAGCAGAAGAGCTGGAGAGGTGAATGAGTTTGGTAAGCAGATGTAATAAGACTCCAGGTGCTGATAAGCTGTGCCAGAGAAGGCAGGGTGAGGGAATTGAGGCCAGAGTTAAGCTCTCAAAGAGTAGTGATGAACCTGCTGAGCAGCTCCAAGAAGTTGGGAGTAGTACTGGGGACAGTGTATGCAGATGGGCGCTGGGGCTGGGAGCCTTTGCAAGCTCTGTTGTCTGTTCCCAGCCGGCTGAGGCCCCGGTTATGCCATGGGACGAGCCCAGCCTCCCTGACACCTCCGGGTCCATGGGCAGCAACGTGACAGTGAAGGTGAGGGCTCGGCTCGGTGGGGGGTGTGGTGGAAACTACCTCAGGGCTTCACCTCTTCTTTGTTTTCCTCATCACAGGACCAGAACAAGGACCCATCCTCCCTCCTTTCTCTGTTTCGGAGACTCAGCGACCAGCGGGGAAAGGAGCGCTCACTGCTGCACGGTGACTTCCATGCTCTCTCATCCTCTCCGAGCCTCTTCTCCTATGTGCGCCACTGGGACCAGAATGAGCGATTCCTGGTGGTGCTCAACTTTGGGAATGTGAAGCTGTCAGCCACGCTTGGGGCCTTGGCCCTGCCTGCTAGTGCCAAACTGCCGGCCCAGGCCGACCTGCTGCTCAGTACCCAGCCGGGTCGCGAGGAGGGTGCCAGCCTGGAGCTGGGTGCCCTGAGCCTGCGGCCTCACGAGGGGCTGCTGCTGCATTTTCCCTATGAGGCCTGACCCCGCCCCGCCCTACCCCACCCCACCCTGGCCTTTGAAATCCTGTTTCTCCCTCATTTAATGATTGCAGGCAATAGATGAAGCGCATTCAAATAAAGGTCACCCTGCTTGGTGAAGTTTTGTCAGCCCTCTGTCACAGCAAGAATTCCTGTCCCCTCATGGATGAGTGGTTTCAGTTCCCTGCATCTGCCTCAGGTCCAGAGTCTAGAGAAAGGGTTTTAGGGACAACAACAAAGAGTCAGGGTGTGGGCCAGCCGGGGTGTTGTGGGCCCTGGAGTCTTGTGCTGAGCCTGTGAAGTGGCCTGTTTCCGCAGGCCTGGTCTTCAGGAGGGAAGGTGGGGAGGTGCTCCAGAGGCCCTTTGTGCCCCAGGAGCACACTAAGCAGTCTACACATGCCAGGAGTGGGGCCCAGATGTTGGCCTGCACTTGATCCCTAGAACTGCAAAACAGCCAGCAAAAATTCCCGCCTCTTAGGGACTCATCTTAAGGGAAAACGAGAAGTAAGAAAAAGAGTTTAGAAGGTGGATATGGTGCTCATGTGCCTGGAGGAGGAGGAGGAGGAGGGGATGACAAGGCTGGCTAGGTCCTGAAGGGCACTGTGAAGGCAGGTGCGAGGAGCTCCTCCAGACAGATGGCTGAGACTTGAGGGACTCACTTTCACTGGGCAAGGATGTGGGAGGGATCTGGGATGTGTCTTTTGGATGACCTCTCCCTGGGCAGCCCTGAACAGATGCTTCCTGGAGCTGTGAGTGTAACAAGCTGGGCTTACCTGGGTTTCCTCAGTTCTGCATGGCTGACCTTTAGTCTCTAGCCCTTCCCAGGACCAGGCTGACTTGAGTGTTTACTTCCCCAAAGCTCCCACCTAGTGGCAGAAATCTCCAGGCAGACACTACCTGGAGTCCTTTTAGCTGAGAACTAAAGTGATAAGATGGGTCATCTTGCATTTATTTTGCAGGTGTCTTCCTAGGCAGTTATCTCATTTGTCTCAGTCCTGGGGTTGCTCGGGGCAGCCTCTGGATGGAGGGTGCAGGGCATCGTGTGAGGCCCAGGTCAGAGACCAGAAAATCGCCAGTCCTTGCTCACCTGTGCCTCCCTTGACTTCCGGCCCAGGAGGGAAGGAATGCAGCCAGGTGCCCAATCCCCATCCCAGCTCCAGCCCTTCTCTGTTGTCTGGTTCTCTGCTGACTCCATCTTTATCCTGTGTCTGCAGATAGGGCCTCTGCAGTTATACTTTGCAGTTTGGTATTTCTGCTTTTTAAAAACATATAATAAAATATATGTAAAACTTAGCATTTTAACCTTTTTTTGGTGTGTAACACAGTGGCATTGAGTTTGTTCACATTGTTTCCATTGCAGGGATCTCTCATCCTCCCAAACAGACCTCTTCTCTTGGGCCTGAAGAGCTCTTCATTGTAAGAACGTTCAGGAGAGGGTATGGCTGATTCCAGGTGGCTGGGCTAGGTGCCAGCAGATCTGGTCTCACTGCCTGGCTTCCCTGAGGTTCTCCCCACTATCCTCCCTGGCCTGTCAGCCTCTGTCCTTCGGTTTGGGTCTGGCTACAGTTGTCCCTCTTTGTCTGTGTCTTTGCTCTCTGGTTTTAGCTACCTGTAGTCCGTTGAGGTTCAGGAAACCTTAAATGCAGGATTTCAGAAATGGGTAATTCTCATTTGTGCTGTTCTGAAAGGTCTGATGAAACTTGTCACCCCTTTGGCCAGGGCATCCTTGCTATCTTCATCAACTGTCCACTGTCCCTAGCAGATCAGCTGTTGTGGCATCACAGGGCTGTGTTCCAATGGCCCTTGCTTCACTTAATGATGGAAGTAGTACTGATAGGTTGAACGTGACAGAGAAGCCATGGTTGTTTTCTGTACATGAAAAAGGAACTGTTGGGCTTACAGAAGGGAAAACATAACTGAGGTCTTTAGATAATGAGATTTTGAGAGCTGAGTGTGGAGGTAGATGCTTGTCCTAGCACTCTGGGAGGCCTACGCAGGATAATCCCAAATTCAAGCTCAGCCTGGGCAATTTAGTGACTTAGTGAGGCCCTTTATTAAAAAAAAAAGGCTGGGGTGCACTTCAATGTGAAAAAAAATTTTTTTTTTTTTTGCCTTTTTGAGACAATTTCACTATGCAGTTCAGGCTGGCCTTGGGCTCACTTTATAACCCAGGCTGGCCTCAAATTTGCAGCAATCCTTGTGCCTTAGCCTCCTGAGAGCTGGGATTACAGGCATGTACTACACACTTGGCCATGTGAAGACTTTGGGTTCAATCTTCAGTACTTAAAAAATAACATTTGGGCATAGTGGTGCACATGCCTGTAACCCTAGTACTCAGGAGGCTGAGGCAAGAGAATTATTGTAAGTTTGAAGCCAGTCTCGATTACATAGTGATACTGTCTCAAAAAGCAAACAAACATTGAGAAACCACATTCACATTAGCTGTATAGTCTTGTTCTAATTAATCTACTCTGATTATTGTTAATCTCTTGCTGGGCATTATTTATGGATATAAGCCTTGTGTGTACATGGGAAGAAGCCACTATACATAGCATGTATATGTATGTGTGTATTTTATATATATATAATATATATATATATATATATATATATATATATATATATATTTTTTTTTTTTTTTTTAAATCAGGAAGAGTGATGACCCCAGGGTTACTGTTCTGTATTTTTATTCATTTCTATTTTGGGTTTCTCATAGAAACCATGTGATAGTTAAATTTATGTGTCTCATTTACTTCACATAACAATATGGCCTCAGGGTGTATCCCTTTGCCTAGGAATGACCTGAATTTACACTTTCTGGCAGAGTGGCAATGTATTGTGGGTAAATACCTCATTTTCTTTGCCCACTCATCTGTTACAGCTGCTTTTACAATTTAGCTATTAAGACTTGTGCTGCTGCAAACATGGCTGCACACGAATCACTGTGATGCAGTGTCTTTAACTCTTTCAGGAAGATGCACAGAAGAGGTACGGGTGGTTGAGTAGAATTTCTTGTTTTAGTTTCTGAGGACTATGTAACTGATCTTCACAGTGGTTGTACTAGTTTACACTTCCACCAACAATGTGGAAGGGCTCCTTTTCCCCACAGCCTCCCCAGTGTTT
This sequence comes from Hydrochoerus hydrochaeris, assembly GCA_004027455.1. Taxonomy (NCBI): domain Eukaryota; kingdom Metazoa; phylum Chordata; class Mammalia; order Rodentia; family Hydrochaeridae; genus Hydrochoerus; species Hydrochoerus hydrochaeris. The sequence goes on along the minus strand of PVLA01003953.1, from coordinate 145,070 downwards.
GTTAGTTGATTTCTTGGTGACTGCTGTTCTTTCTGGGATGAGGTGAAATCTTAGCATTTGAGTCTGCTTAATAAATCTCTTTATGCTGCTTAAAAACAAAATGTAAAGACAACAGACTTAGGCTAGTGGAGGACAGAGCCTTTCTTCTCATGCTGGCCCAATGCTGGGGTAGCCCAGAGCATCCTTTTGACCCTCACATCCTGATGCCATCTATGTCCCCACCTCAGTGCATATGGGACCTGGGCCAGGAAAGCTCTGTCCCGAGCTCAGGAGGGAAATGTGTGAAGCTCAGAGCTCAGTGCAGGTCCAGATGTCGGTTTGAGGCCCCTGGTCCTGGGAGGAGGGGCTCTCACTGTGTTCTTAAACGAACTGCCTGGGCTTCTGTGGGAATGAACTGTGTTTCTCATTCCTGTAGCTGCTGTTGCCACCTTTGCTGTTGTCTGGGCACTAGGTGACAAGAGCAGGTCTGGAGCTGGGCAGTGGCCATGGCCACTTGCCCAGCCTGTGTGAGGCCCTGGTTCCATCCCCAGCACCAAGAAACAAATGATCCAAGCTCTTTTCCTGTTCCAAAGAAGGGTGTGACTGAAATTCCAGGCATGGAGAGCCAGGGCTGGCTTGGACTCCACCCTCCCGCTGCTGGGATGGATTCCCACGGGTCTGGTCACACATGGCCTGTGCTCTCACCCAAGGCCTCTGATTGATGCGCTAGAACACAGTCTGTCCTGTGCAGGGGTCCCAGCCAACTTCCCAGCCTTGGACTGCGGGAGGGGCTGGCATCTTCCTCCCCAGAGCCCTTCTGGAGCAACCATGGCGCTGCATTTTGAGGATGGGAATAAGTAGTGACAGTCCCGAGTGGAGGAGATACTGGACCCAGAGGGATCAGGGACACTGCTTGGACCTGCCCAATGTGGCATACTGCCACTAGGTCCAGGCAGAATGGAGGATGGGATGAGCTCAGTGTTGGGCAGGTCGGGTGAGAGGTGACAGCTGCCAGGGATACGCCAGCAGTGCCCACACCATCCCCCCATCTGAGTCAATTAACCACCCTTTCCTTTCTCAGCAGCAAAGCCCAGGGCAGCCACAGTTCCAGGTGCACTCTGCTGGGCCTGAGGGCACTGGTGAGGGTGAGGCCCTCGATTTTGCTTTGAGTGGTCCCATCCTGGAAGTCGGGTCTAGGTCACCATACTCCTTAGGGATCTGGCCATGTATGGTAGAAGAAGTAGTAGGGCTAAGGCTCAGGTAGAGGCTGCAAACAGGCTGCAGAGGTGGGGGAGTGGAGGCCGCAGGTTGTAGAGGGGAGCAGAGGAGGTATCCAGCAGAGCAGCGGGAGGGGGTGGCCTAGCTGAGCAGGGCAGCTGGGTTGTGGCAGGGGGAAAGCAAGGCCTAGTCCGGACTAGGGTGCCTGGCCAGCCCCGCACAGAATGAGGAGCAGGAGCAGGAAGGCAGGACGAGACCTGGCCAGCGTCAGGGAGCACAGGACTGAACCTGTGAACCGGTACGAGCCTAGGCCAGTAGGCTTCTCTGGGTGCTTCCAGGAGAGTGAGGAGAAGGGTGTGTGTGTGTTTGTGTGTGTGTGTGTGTGTGTGTGTATGACCAAGGATGGAACCCAGGGCCTTCATATTGAGTTACATCCCCAGAACTTATTTTTTAATTTTGAGACAAGGTCTCACTAAGTTGTCCAGGCTGGGCTTAAACTTGTATTCCTTTTGGCTTGGCCTCCTGGGGTGCTGAGATAACAGGTGTACACCACCCTGCCCGGTGGATTTTTATGACTTTAAGGGGTTTCTGCTTGTCTTTAGATAGTATCAGTTGGTGTACTTGGTTTTCTTATTTATTTTATTTTACTTTGTTTTTGGTACCAGGAATCAAACTCACAACCTCACACTTGCCAGATAGGTGCTGTGCCACTGAGCTATATTCCCTGGGCCCCAGTGCTTGGTTTTCTTAAGCACCCAAAGAATCTGCAGGACCAGGTGTGGTTGTACCTAGTTATAATTGCAGCTAGTTGGGAGGCTGAGGCAGGAGGACCAGCAGTTTGAGCCTAGCCTGGGTACCTTCTGTTTCAAAATGAAATCATAAAGTGGCCTGGGGATGGAGCTCATGCTCCCTGGGTTCAGTCCCTACCACTGGGGCCAGGGCGCTTACTGATGGCCATTAGGTATGACCAAGAGGAAGCAGGGTTGGACTTGGGAAATGATCTGGAAGCAAGCATCAAGAAGCAGGAAGCACCATTGTCTTTGTGCTGGTGTGTGTGGCTGGGCACACAGCTCCTGGTCTCCAGGCTGGGGTAAAACTCAGGCTGCACCTGCTTGCAATGCCCATGTATCCTGGACCCCAGGACTGAGGTGTCACCTTCTCCTTGCCAACCCACAAACCCTGCTTTGGTCCACAGGATGGTGTTGGTGTCAATGTGGCCAGCACAGCCCTAACGAATGGGACAGTCAGGGAGATGGTGAGGTTTTTGCTGGAGCTGTTGGAAGACTGGATTCGCCATGTGAAGGGGTAGAAAGTGAGGCAGGGCTAGAGCAGCTAGGTGTGGACTACAGTCCTGTCAGCTGTAGGCACTCAGTTGAACTGTGAGGACATGGGACATAGCATCCCCATGACTCACATGAGAGGACAGGAGAGAAAAGAGGACCAGAAGGAGGGTACAGCAAAGGTACAGGGTGTGGCCCTGGGGACCACAGCATAGGAGTGGGTTGTGGCCATGGCTCTGTGGTCTATTGTCAGGCAGCCTTGGGAAACCTTGTGTGTCCAGAGCAGTGTGGTCTGGTGGCACCGGGCTGCCTGGAGGAGAGAACCAGAATTGATGACCATGCTCTGGAAGCCACACTGGAGGAAGAGGAGACAAAAAGTGCTTGTTTTTAAAAAAGGAGTAGCAGCCTGCTTCCTCCAGCAGAAAGGCCAATATTGCAGATGCAGGGAAAGGAGACCAGTGGCAGAGCCATGGGACAGGAGGTCTGGTGTTGTGGCCCTTGCTTAGGGGCAGAGCGTGTGAGCACAGAGCACGTGTGCAAGGGAGTGGGGCTGTGGCCCACACAGGTGTTTTACTAGAGAGCTGGCAGCCCGGAGAGGCTTCTGTACTTGTCTTCCACTGAGCGTCTCTGGCTGTGGGAGCTTTGCCCCTGCCCTGCTACTCCCTGTGTGGTCTCCTGGCTGGAGCCTCCAAGGTCCCTGCCGACCCTGACTCAATCCTAGCTGACACATAGTGACCGAGCATCATGGTGCAGTGTGTTATTTTGGCTGATTTGATTGTCTCTGTGAAGAGGAGGTAAGGTTGTCAGCTGAGAGGGAGGACTAGTGCCTTCTATTTGAGGGAGTCTGAGCAGAAGGGGAAATATGCACAAACCCCACTTCCTACCCCTCATCTGCCCAGGAACAGTGACACCCACAGGAACCATCTGTAGGCGGACTCTCCTGTCTGCTCCACATGGCCGAATCAGAATTGGCTTCTTTTTCTTCTTTCTTTGGTACATCCACAGCCATTTTTATTTTTTTGACAGAGTCTTTTTAAATTTCTAAGTTGCTGAGGTTGGGTTTGAACTCATGATCTTCTTGCTTCAGCCTCCCAATGTGCTGGAATGATAGTGTGCATGATAATGGCTGACCCAGAATCTGCAGGTTTTTTTTTTTTTTTTTTTTTTAAGACAAGGTCTTGCTGGGTAGTTCAGGCTGAGCTTCAACTTACTATGTAGCCCAAGCTGTCTTTGAATTTGTGTTGATCCTCCTGCCTCAGCCTTCGGAGTACTGGGATTACAGGTATGCACCAACACATACAATTTACCCCTTCCTTTTTTCTGCCCTTCCCTTCTCTGTCTCTGTCTGTCTGTCTATCTGTCTCTTTCTGTATCTCTCTCTATCTTCTGTCTCTGTCTCTGTCTCCTTGTCTCTGTGGCTCTGCCTCTGTCTCTTTATCTCTTTCTTTGCAGTGGGGATTGAACACGGGGTGCTCTACCACTGAGCCACATCCCCAGAGCCCTTTTATCTTTTATTTTGAGCTGGTCTTGCTAAATTGCCCAGATTAACCTTGAACTTGAGGTCCTCCTGTCCTGCCCTGGCCTCTGGAGTAGTAGAAGTCCAGGAGTGTACCATGCAGCTGGGCATCTTTCTGGTTTCTATTTTCTTTGTGGTGTGGGGATCGTGCCAGGCCCCTCCTGTGCCACGTGGGTGTATACCATGAGTGGCTCAGCAGCCCAGACCCACATCTATTTCTCTTGTGCCACCTTTAAATCACTAAGTCCCTTTAAATGGCGGTGAGACAAAATAAAAATAGCAGTAGGATAAAAAAGAAAAAAAAAACAGTCCCTCTTGATCTTCTGAAATGAAAGCAGACTCTTTTCTGCATCATAAAACCGCCCTGGCAAATGCTATTCCTAATGAGTCCTGTCAGATCATCAGCTTTAAGAGCAGCACCACTTTGTCCTATGAAAGTGCTCTTTAACTCAAAAGCTGCGATTCTGCTTGCCTGTCTTCTGTAATAATGTGTTGCCCTGGCAATACGATTTAAATTCATCTCTCTTGTCGGGAAGACATAAATACCTGTGAGTTCTCTTTGTTACAATGCACATCTTCCTCCCACATCTGAAAGGTAAAATAAATTCAGAAACTGCAAGACTTCTCTTATCAGTACTACACTGGGGATTGAACTCAGGGGCTTTGCACTGAGCTACATCCCCAGCCTCTTTTTTTCTTTTTATTTGGAAACAGAGTTTTGCTAAATTCCTAACTTGCTCAGTCTGCACTCAACCTTGTGATCCTCCTGCCTCAGCCTCCCAAAGTGCTGAGATGACAGATGTGTGCCTGGCTAAAATTTCTTATTCAAGCAGAATTTTAGAATCATCTGTGTATTTGTATGTGTGTAAAAGGGGGTCATCATATACTGGCCAGCCTGCCTTCAAACTCCTGGACTCAAGCAATCCTCCTGCCTCAGCTTTCTACACAGCTTGGACTATAGGTGCCACTGCCAGGCTGGCAGAGGGCAGGGGATAGGAGGGGGTGGAAGGTGAAGAGAAACACCTTTGGGGATGAAGCAGGGAGCTGACTGAGGTCAGGTACCTGATGGGGCCTGGGCTGGGACCCCACAGGCCTGCAGGTTTGTGCTGTGGTGCAGATGCAGCTGCTTAGGGAGAAGAAGAGTGGTAGGGGAGGGAGCCTTGGATGAAAGGCTGGGCCTGGAGGAGGCCAAGGGGCTGTGGGGTGGAAAACACTGGGAGCTGTCAGGGATTTACTGTGGCTACCGTGGGCTGAAGGTGGGCACTGGGCATCATGATGCCTGCAGGTAATCCCAAGATTCAGGAGGCTGAGGCAGGAGGATTGCTATGAGTTTGAGGTCAGCCTGGGCTACTCAGTGACTCTACTAAGAACACCCCCAAAAGACTAAACTGGCCTTGCTGCATCCTGAGGTTGATCAGGTGGAGGAAAGTGACAGCATGAAGTCACCAAGTCTATCTCTGCTCCACCCCAGCCTCAACCTTCCAGCTGCAGCCAGGCAAGAATCTGAGCCCTGTCTTGGGGTTTTCAGAATCCTGAGAGCGTTCGTCCCCGTGAGGAGGGTAGGATCCTAGCTGGAGCCAGAGAGTTGCTGGGGTCTTGGTAGGAGCCCAGTTATCCACCAAAGGCAGCAAAAACCCTAATGCTTAAAGAGCAGGCAGGGTTGGGACACAGCTCAAAGGCAGTGTGCATGTCTGGCATGGAGGAGACCCAGGACCCGGTCTCCACCACAGACTACGCACAGGAGGCCCACAGCTGACCTTGGCCAGCTCCAGTTTCCGCACTCTGGGTTCAGCTGCAGAGGAAGAGCATGTAGATTGCTGGAGTCAGCAGGACACAGCATTCTCTGAATGACAAAGAAAAGGATCAGCATGAATGGTCCCTGCCCTAGGCCAGGAAGTAGAGGCCTGGCTGGCTCTGCCCCTGTCCATTACCTGGCTCCCAACCCTTCTCCTGTGGTGGCCCAAGGAGCAGAGTCAGGAGGCTTGGGAGCTCAGTGCTCCTGGCTGGGGCACCTGTCCCTGGGGTGTGTGTGTGTGTTGGGAACTGGAGGCTCTAGAGGTTACTTCTGCCTTTCTGAGCAGCTGGACAGACCAGAAGCTTAGGAGCAATGGGTGCTGAGTGCTGCTGAGTGTCCTTGGGAGGGGTGGCACTGAGGGTGCAGCTCAAGGGTTGACTGTGAGCTTTGAGTGCACTAGGCCCAGGCTGGGTGTGGACAGCTATGTTGCTGTGACAGAGAAGAGCCTTTTGCAGGACTGGGGTGCTAGGCCGTAGGAGTCAGGGGAAGCAGGAAAGGCTCCTTCTAAGGTTCTAGGGGAGGTTGGCCTGAGACACCTATACCTGGATGCCATGTGACCCACTGTCCCAAGCCTCCCAGGCTGTAGCACTTAGTGCCACAGTCTAAGGAAAGTAACCCCTGTGCCTGTCTGGTTAATCCTCTCACTGTCCCTGGTCCACCTGGAGTCACATGCCTTTCTGTGAATGGAGGCACTGCATACTCTCACCAGTGTGACACCGTGGTCTTTTCTTTTTTTAAAATTTTTTGGTACTGGAAATTGAGTTCATGACCTGGTGCTTGCTTGGCAGGCACTTACACTACTGAGCTAAACCCCCAACCCCTGTGGTCTTTTCAAGTCCCTGGTGCATCTGAAGAATGTTGGTGTGGGTGTACACACTCAGGCCCTGGACTCGATCCCATAGCGGGTAGGGAGGAAGGAAAACCCAGACTACAGCTCTGATTTCACAACTCACAGTTTGAGAGGTTGTCTCAGGCCAGAGGCCCCTCTAGACCTGAGACCTAGTCTGTTGACTTTTGTAGCCCCAGCCCTGGAGCGAAGCAGGGGGCTCAGGTGAGGCTGACCTGTGCTTCCAGTTTATCTGTGGTCTGCCTCTTCCCAGTGAGGAGAGGACAGAGCTGTCTCACTTCTGAGTGGAAGAGTTGGAGCCAGCTCTGGGTCCTGGCTGGTTCCTGTCATTGCCAATTAAAAGCACCAGACCTATGTTTTGATAAACATCATTGCCAGGGAGCATGGACAATGGATGGGTTATGGCTTGTGAATCTGTTTTTGTACTAACTGTGAACTAAGAAAAAGTTTTGCATTGTTTAAAGTAACAGTCTCCCGCTTCCACCTCCTAAGTAGCTGGTATTATAGGCTCACACCGCTGTGCCTTGCTGGGTTTTGCATTTTTAAAAGACTGGAAAACAAATCGAAGGAAGAATCTTCTGGCAGGGGACCCAGGTGTGTGATCCTGCTGCCTTGGGGATCCTACTGAGGTCTGGGGCAAGAGGCGGGTGGCCATTTGCTCTGGGTCCAGTTGTCCTGGAAGCCGGAGTTGGGTCCCCTGCCAGGCTATCCCCTCCGCTGCCAGCAGATGGAGCAAGAGTCACACTGGTAAGCAGTGACCAGGCTGGGGGGCAGGGACCCAGGTTGACCTTGGCCCCCTTTTCCAGGCTGCCTGTAGGTGGGCATGGTGGGGAGCAGGTGGCATTCAGGGAGGCAGGTGTCCTCTTCCTGCTTCCTGCTGAGATATGGAGAGGCCAGAGGGGGATGCCACCTAGCTACCCCAGCACAGGTCCTTTTCTTGCTCTCTGGCTGCGGGGTCTGCAGGGCTGCTGCCCTGGAGGCTGGTGAGGAGATCTTCATGCTGTCCCGCAGGCCCTATCCCCCCATGGCTGGGTTGGAGGACCCTGGGGTGCAGACTGGATCCTGGGCTCACTTGAGTCACCCGTGCTTTCCTGTCCTCTTTCCAATTCTCCTGTCCCATTCTAAGGGCTTTGCAGTCCTGTCAAAGATGGGGACATGAGCCCAGGAGACCCTGAAGATGTGTAATACTCCATACGAGGTCTGTTGGACAAGAAGCAGGCGTAAGCCACCAGGCCCAGCCCAATTCAGGTACAGTCTGGCCCCTCCTTCCAGGATCCAGAGGAGGCCAGGCTGGTTGAACCTGGAGCTCCGTTCTTGACTGAGGCTCTGAGGCCTTCCACACAGGCTGGGCCATGAGGACACATGTCAAGATGAGGCACTGTCAGGTACAGACTGGCAGCCCAGAGCTGGACATAGGGGTCCAGACTTATTATCCACACTGTACTGGCCTTCCCGCTGCTCAGGGGCTTCTGGGAGTCCTGGAAACTGATGATGCATTCCACTCCTCCCTCTGCAAGGACTGAACCCCACTAGGACTCTACCCATCTAGGTCAGGGTCTCTCTGCCTATATTGGAACCACTTAGGGGACTTGTCAGTACTCAAGGGCAGTGTTGTGGCTTGCATCTCTATGTTCCCCAAAGCCTCACGCAGTCTTAGGTGGGCTAGTTCCAGAGGTGGCTGGATCTAGAATGTGTGACACTGGAATTGATTCATGATGCAATGCTAGGCTTAAAGGCACTACTGACACTGAGCAGCCTGGATAAAAGAGGCAGAAAGATGGTGTTACTCCCCTGTTGCTTCTGATGTCTTCTGCCTGCCATGAACTGTTTCTCCTCTACAATGCCCCTCTGCCATAGAGCCAGCCAACTTTGGACTGAAACCTCTACAGAATGTGAGCCAAATAAATTTTTCCCTTTTTAACTCTGGGTGTCAGGTATTTTGTCCCAGCAATGAAAAAAGCAAGACAGCCATCTGGGTGTGGTGGCATACACCAGTGATTCCAGCCCTGGGGAGGCTAATGTAGGAGGATTGTGAGTTTGAGCCCGACCTGGGCTAGAGTGAGACTTTGTCTCAAAAATAAGCCAGGCATGGTAGTGCATACCAATCATCCAAGCACTCTGGGAAGCTGAAGTAGGAGGTTCAAAAGTTTGAGCCTGGCCTGGGCAACTTGATGACTTAGAGAGAGATCCAGTCTCAAAATAAATAAAACATTTAAAAAGGGCTGGGAATGTAGCCCTGAGTTTAAATTACAGTGTTGCAAAAACAACCAGGAGCATACAGTTGGTTTCAACCCTCAGTTGGCTCAGAGCTGGCAGGGCTGGTGGTGGGTTTCCATTTTTGTACATCTAGGGTGACCCCAACATCTGCCTGCCAAGTTTGCAGGTAATACTGAGGCTATTAGCAGGGGGCTACACCTTCTTCAGGAGGGCATGGCCTGGTCACACCTCCTGGGTGGGAGAATCTTCCCTGCATGCCAACAGTTGCACAGGTAGGTGACACCCAGGTGTCTGGAGTGGTGGCCCTGGGCCTCCCCTACCTCCAAATTTTGGGAGGCTGACTGTGGAGAGCCAGGCCTGTGACCATATCATGGCCACGCTGGGCACTAAGGCTGGCACTGTGTTGTCACACTGTTGCCAGGGGGATCAGGCCCAGCCCACTTGTCTCCTCTAAGGGACCACATGGCCCTACTCTGCCCTGGCCTCTGCCTGCTCCTGTTGCCATTTCCCTTTGTTCTCTCTAGGAAGTGGCGGGTTTGCAGAGTCCCATGTCTCCTGCTAGCAAATGTGTGACCTTCTGGGCTTGGGGACTCTCGACCTCACTCCCACCTTGAGAATCACCACCCCAGGATTAATTTCTCTGGGTCCTTGGCATGAGACTTGGGCTCCTCCTCCACAAGGTGTCCTGCAGGGCCGGAGGATCACCCCAGCTTGATACAATCAAGGGTAGGAGACTGACATGGCCTGTGGGTTAAGCCTGGACAGCCCCTTCCCTCCCCTCATTTCCTCACCTATAAACTGAAAACTCCTCCCCTCCTGTGACAAAGGACCAGATGCCCTCTGTGGACAGCTCTGCCTGCTTATCCCCCTTGCCTTGGCCAATCTGGGTGCTGCCTCTCCCGGAGCTGATTTGGGGTCACATCCCATGTCCTACTATCCTGCACCTCCTGACCATCTACTGTGGCCACAGCCTGGGCCAGCAACACCACTTGACAACAGCCTTGACACCTGCTGGTTGTGTGGCTTTATTCACACTCAGCACTTGCTGAGATGGAGGAAAGAACACATGGGCCAGCCCTGGGGCAAAGGCTGCTGAGAGGCCATGCTTGGTGGGGATGCAGCTCAGGAGGGGACCTGTCGCTGGCAAGGTGGGGTAGGGAGGGGCAGGGCTGGCAGGGCTGATGGTGGGTGGCATGCAGGGCCTGGCTGGGCTGCAGGAGCTGAGCGGTCCAGTCCCAATGGTGGCTGTGAGCCAGGTGGGGAAGGACCAAGGTTGCTGGGACAAAGAGCAGGGAGGACAGCAGAACACTTAACACCTGAGGCCTGGCCCCACAGCTGCCATCAGCTCTGTCATCCTCCCTGCTGCGGCTGGGACTGGGACGTGTGCCTGGGAGGTGACACAGAGGGTGCCCTGGGGACTTCTCAGGAGCTGAACTGTCCTGAGGAGTAAGGGAAGGATTTCCAGCCAGGGTCCCTGTGCCTGGAGCCAAGCTTCTCACCTCAGCATCTGGGGTCAGTGCCCGCTGTGGCCCTCAGAACAGTGCACCAGCATCTCCCACCATAGTCCTGCTGCTCAGCTTGCCAGGGTGTGGCCTCCCAGCTGAACAGCTGGCCCTGGGCTTCCTGCCCTAGGCAAACAGGAAGCAAAGCCTGGATCCTACTGTGGGTCTTTTCCTGGTTCGGGGCCCATTCCCGCCCAGCAGGGAATGAAAAACCAGTTCCCCAGGTTCCGCTGCTGTTTGTTGGGAGAGCAGGCAGGACATTTCTGGCTGTCAAGGAGGCGGAGCACGAAGCCCAGGACTCTGTCTCGGGACGGTGCAGGGCGGGACCCTCAGCACTGGCGGGAGGGGGTGCGGTGTATGGAGCCTGGGCGCTTGGGTATCTTGCGCCAGCGCCGCTTATCCCAGCGACAGAGCAGCAGCAGGCGGAAGGTGTCCCGGAAGGCCTTGTTGCAGAGCGCATAGCACATGGGGTTGACAGTGCTATTGACGTAGCACAGCCAGTAGCCCAGCTCCCACAGGGTCTCAGGGACACAGTCCTTGCAGAAGGTGGACACCAGCACCATGATGTTGTATGGTGTCCAGGTGAGAATGAAGGCCAGGAGGATGGCACTCAGGGTCCGGGCTGCCTTCTTCTCCTTGACCAGTGAGAAGGTCTTGCGCTTGGTCAGCTGCTCCTTCCCACGGGGCTTCTGGGCCCGGCTGGCTCGGTCTCGCCCCTTCCGAGTGGGCCTCTTCACTGTGCTTGGGGAGCTCTTAGGGGGCGGCTTGGCAGGTGCATGGGACCCGGCGTCCACCATGGGCATCCTGATGGCCACCTCAGGGCCAGGCTCCTCACCCTCTGAGGATGTGAGCGACTCCATGGAGCCCTCCTCTTCCTCCTCCTCCTCCTTCCAGCTGTAGACCTGCAGTAGCCTGGGTGCTTGGCAGCAGCGGCAGCAACGGCCCGGCGGGGTCTCTGGGGAGCCCTCAGCCCCAGGCTGTGACCTCTCCGAGCTGCTGCTGCTGCCACCACCCTTGCCAGGTGTCTCAGAGCCCTGCAAGGCTGCCAGCTCCCGAGCCCGGTTCTCCGTTTCACGGTAGATGCGCCAGTAGAGTGCACACATGACGGTGACCGGGAGGTAGAAGGCAGCCATGGCGGTGCCGAAGGTGATGATGGGCTGGGAGAGGAACTGGATGTAGCACTGCCCGGCCAGCACCGTCCGCTCACCCACCAGGTACTGCCAGAAAAGGATGGCTGGTGCCCAGAGCACAAAGGAGACCAGCCAGGCCAGCCCGATCATCAGGGCTGCCCGGCGTGGCGTGCGCTTGGTGCGGTAGCTGAGTGGTCGGGTCACTGAGAAGTAGCGGTCAAAGCTGATGAGCAGTAGGTTCATGACTGAGGCATTGCTGGCCACATAGTCCAGAGCCAGCCAGAGGTCACAGGCCAGCGTGCCCAGTGCCCAGTGGCCCATGAGCAGGTAGGTGGTGTAGAGGTTCATGGAGAAAGTGCCGATGATGAGGTCGGCACAGGCCAGGCTCAGCAGGAAGTAGTTGTTGACTGTCTTGAGCTCTGTGTTCACCTTGAAGGAGATGAGGACCAGCAGATTGCCTGTCACGGTGGCCAGTGACAGGAGCCCCGTGGTGATGCCGATGAAAGCCACTTGCCAGGGACCCTTTCCTGGGGCCAGAATGGTGATGTTGGGGCTGACAGCGGGTGGAGCCGAGGTGTTCATGGTGGCCTGGTAGGCAGCAGTGGCCTGTCGACCAGTCCCACAGAGGGCGTCTTCAGAGGGGTGTCATTGCCTGGAGACAGCGGACATGAGCTTTGGTTGGTACCCGAACAGGTGTTGCAGGTCAGGTGCATGGTGCCCTCAGCCGAGAGGCCATTACAGTGCACTCGTCCTGGCTGGTGGCTGAGATGAGAGCCAGGCCAGATGCTGCTCCTTCTAGTACTGCATGCAGCTGCCAAGCCTCTGTGCCCACTGGGAAATGCCAGGGGGTACCCGGCACATGTGGCCCAGGCTCAGTGGCTCTCTTCTCACCCAGCAACCCAGATTTCAAAGCATTTAGCTCAGCCTTAGAAGCGCTTCACTGCTGAGCTGCAGCTGCGTCCAGACCCCATGCTAAGCACTCAGTGAGGTAACTGAGCTAACGGTATTCGACTCCAGGAGGACAGCCTCGGCACCCCTATCTTGCCACAGGGAAGTGGGTCTGGCCCCAGGTGGGATGTGGGAGGCCCCCCTCTGCTGGCTATGTTCCTAGGCTCCAGTAGAAGCCCCAATGTCCCTGGGATCTCGAGTGGGGCCTAGGTACCAAGTGGGGTGAAAAGAAAGGCCCACAGCCAGGGCTGTCCTGTTAAGGATGTGCTAGGTCAGCTCAGGTGGCTCTCCGGAGTGCTCAGCTGGCACATGGGGAAGTGGCCCTGCTGTGTGTGTGTGTGTGTGGGGCCTGCTCTGGGTCGCAGGCACCTGTCTGTCCATGCCTACTGTGACTGGCAGACTCTGTGGTATGCAGTGGTGGTGTGACCTGGAGTGGGTGTGAGCAGCTCTGAGTGGGGGCCATGCCTGTGACAGGACAGGGCCAAGGCTGGAAATGTGGCTTGGGCGTCTGGGGCAGTTTGCACATGAGGCATGGACTGTCTAGGTTGGAATCTAAGGTTCACCAATGACTGGGAAGTGATGATTGCTAGTGATGTGGCTTTTTACACCTCAGTTTCCTCAACTGAAAAACAAGGATAAAACCCATGGGTGGGCTCACATTTCAGGGACATGGTGGTGGGGGATTACAGGGCTTGGACAGCCCTAGGCTGGTGAAACATGAGCTCCATATTGAGTGTTGCTGGTGTGGCCACAAGGCTGCCTTCTGCTGGCAGTGTCCTCTGCTTTGATTACAAATCTTGACAATGACTGGGCCTGTGACTTCACCTATGCTAACTGCTGTTGGAATTGCTGTGTGGAGTCAGTCGTTGCCCTGCTACCCCATTCAATCTTCATGGCAACCCTTAACCTGGGTTTTATAGATGAGGAAGCTGAGGCTGAAAAAGCATGAAGATTCACAGATCTCTCAAGAGCAGGAGCAGCAAGGAACACAGCCCCAGTGGTTTGTCCCAGTGAAACTGATGACTAACCTGTGGGCTCTTCTCAACCAATGTGAATCTTAAGAATACGGCATTAAAATATGATGCATTTTGTATAATCCCAGTTACTCAGGAGGGTGAGGCAGGAAGATTGCAATTTGGAGCCAGGCTAGGCAAGTGGGAGGACCCTGTCTCAAAATAAAATCTAAAAAGGTCTAAGTATGTAGCTCAGGGATGAGTGTTCAACTAGCACACTCAAGGCCTTGGCTTAACCCCCAGTGTTGCAACAAAGCAAAATCAGTCTTTTTTTTTTTTTTTTTTTTTTTTTTTTTTTGTCTTTTTGGGACAGGGTCTTGCTATGCAGTTCAGGCTGGCTTTGAGCTCACTTTGTAGCCCAGGCTGGTCTTGAACTCACAGCAATCCTTCTGCCTCAGCTTCCCGAGTGCTGAGATTACAGGCGTGTACCACTATGCCTGACCAGAAAATTAGTCTTGATTATGAATTTTTGACGCACCCATCTTACTTACCCTGCAAGAGACTGAGACCTGGTGGGGCTTTCCCCATTCTTGGCCCTTTTGCTTCCTGAAGTCAGTGCTATGTTACACCCATTGCATTAAGGAGGCAACTGACGCCCAGAAGAAAGAGGTGGAAGACATCTCCAGACTGAGCTTGGCTTCTTTCCCACCCCAGGCAGGGATACTTGCCTCAGGGGCACTCAGGACTCAAGAAAAGAGCATTTTAATTCAATACTTTAAAAAAGAGAAATTAATGCAAAGAATCCACAGTGAAAATGTTAACCAAGAGAACTCAGCCCATGGGGCAGCCTTGTCTCACCTGGATGTCCTGTCCTGGCCAGAAACAAGGTATGGGTGGGCACTGTAGCAGTTTGGGGACTCCCCCAGACAATCTGTGCATGCCTCCCTGCTGACTTGAAGCCCTCATCTGGCTTGTGACCTTGCAAGGCACTGTCCTGACCAGTGAGCCCTTCTGTGACCAGGAGTGGCTGGAAAGTGTGGTGTGCTCCTGGGTGGGACCCAGAAGCGGGGGTGAGGGTGGTGGCTGGGCAGGGAGGTGCTGTTTGCCCAGGCCTGGGGCTCCCGGTGATGGCTGTGGAGCCTTTAATGATATTACTAATATCATCACAGCAACTGGTATGCACTGCCTGTTAGACATAGCTGAGTGTATCACAAACGTGATGTGATTTAGCTGCTCCCACCCCTCAGAAGAGAGGTTCCATTATCATTAACCTAAGTCTGCAAAAGGAGCAGCAACCTTGCAGTCCCTCAGGGGTACAGCCAGGGTTGGGACCTGGTCTGCATCCAGGTTGGCTGCATTCAGGTCTGTGACCAGCCTCCCTAACTGTCCCTGTGGGCTGGGCCAAACCCCCATTTTCATCACAGCATCCAGGACTCTGTCCTCTGCTTGGAACCCATCTGGGTGTGACAGTCTGCCCCATGACAGCGATGACAGTGTGCAGGTAGAGCCAGCACAAGACATGCCCCATGCACTACTCACTCTACCCAGGCCCCGGCACACAGTAACGGCTTAGTAAGTGTCCATGAAATAAATAACAGTGGCACAGGGTCCTCCTCCTCCTTGGATGAAAGCTCTGGACAGGACAGGTACCAGCCAGAACCCAGGCCACCTCTTCCCACACCTTCTCCTGGGCTGGGCCTCTGCTCCTGGGGCGAGGGCCCCCTGCCTGGCTCCTCTATAAAATGGACCAAGGAAATCGTGCTTCCCAGCTGTAGGGAAGCCATGGGTGTGCACATGTGTGTATGCACACATGTGAGCGTGACCCTGGATACAAAGGGTTAAGGGATGAGGTCAGAACCTCCGACTGTGACTGACCAACCAACTGACCAGGCCAGCCCTGGACTGGCCCCTGTCCCATGGGGCTGGGTATCTGGCTGCCAGGGAAGGGAGATGAGAGACAGCCAAGGGCAGATTCCTGAGCATCACCCGGAAGGGGAGTGGAGCCATCTTGGTGCCTGGCCCGGAGGCCCGCAGAGCACTGACTGGAGCAGAGGTCTCCCAGAGATGGTGGTCAGCAAAGGGAGGGCAGGTGGCAACGATGTCCTCCCCTAGCCTGGCTCCCTGCCTGGTGTGCCCTTCCAGAGTATAGCCTACCTGGTCTTTCCCAGGTGGCTCTTGACCCACAAAAAGATGCCCCAACTACTGCTCCTGATGCCAGGTCTCAGAACTACAGTATAAATGATGGAGCTGGTCACATTCTCAGCTCAGGTTGCCACTGTGATGCCAAGCAGTTGCCCTCAGTTAAACGTGGCACGGACAGCTGTGGGGAGAGGACAATACCCCAAAGCCTCTGCCAAATATGCTCACTGCAGGAGACGCTACCTGTGCTGTTTCCAGCTGACCATGGCCAGAAGGCTGGGCCTAGACCTGCTCTGGGTGCTCTAGAGCTCAGTGGGCTTCGGGGGGCTCCTCATGCCCCTGCCAGCTCCTGCTCTCCTGTCCTCCTCCTCTTTCCTCCCCCCTCCATCACCATGACACCACCAGCTCATAGCACTTGGTGTCTCACCCACTCTGCTGTGCCCGATGCCTGGAGCACTTGCTTCTGCCTCCCCCACCACCCTGCTCAGGGACCCCTCAGTCTCCTTCCTGTGGCTGAGGCCACGCCATCCCCACAATGGGTAACTCCTCTCTAGGTCTGCTGGGATTTTGGCCTTGTCCTTTCTTGACTCCTGGGAGGTCCCTTTGTGCTTCTGACACTGTCTCCAGCTCTCACTGTGTCCCTCCTGGGCAGGGCAAAGATGCAGCCCAGCAAGTGGCCAGTATCTGGGGCCAGGAAGTTGCCTACTTCTCCAGCTGCACAACTGCCCAGTGGCAGTGGCAGGGTGGAGCTGCAGGTGTGTTTCCAAGTAAGAGGCAAACCCTTGCTGTGGCACTGATAACTTACCATTTCAGGGGTCTAACTGTGCTCCCCCCTCTCCATGCACTGGTGACACTGCAGGAACCCTACATGGTGGGGTCTCCAGGCACTGCCTGGACCCAGACCTGAACCTCCCCTGTGGGTACCTGAGGTACTAGAAACATTAGATGACCCCTGTCAGGGCCACCTTCCCTGGCCAGTGTGGCCATCCTTGGGCCCAGCTGCCCAGCAAGCCTGGGGACTCTTTGCCCAACACCCACCTTGGCATCCAGCTTGTCCACACGGCCAGTACCCTGGGTCAGTCCATCTTGTGGGGGTGACAGTGGGTGGGGGTGCCCTGAGGAAGGAGAGAGGAGATTCTGGGACCAGAGTCTATGAAGGGGAGCCAGCCTCCCAGGGCTACATCCTGGCCCCTGCCTGCCCACTTTCCACCAGGCCCAGGGTAGTCTCCTCCCTGCTGGGCTGGGCCAATTACTGGGGGTGGGGGTCTTCATCTCCCCTACTGGCCAGAGGCCAGGACAACATCAGAGGCGCCCATTTAAAGCCAAGCTGTTTGGGGTAACCAGAATCCAGTGACCCGAGTCCCTGGCCTGCAGGACCCCCCCACCCAGGGCCACCCACCCTGTCCCTGCCCTGGCTCTGGACCCTGCTCCCTCCCACCTCACCAGCCCCCTGCCTGCACTCACCGTGGGCACACAGGGGTCTGCAGGGTCCTCAGCCTCGTGCTCCTCCGGGAGCCGCGTCTCCCGGGACCCAAACACCTGGCTCCCGGGGGGGAGCTGCGCCCTGCGCTGGCAACGGGAGCGGCACAGCCAGTGATTGGCACGTCCCACCCCCTGGCATGGCAGCCGGGGGGAGGGAGGGAGAGGGAAGAAGGGAGGGGAGAAGGAGGAGGGAGCCGGGAGCTTCAGGCGGCATCTGGGGGCGGCCCGGTCCGCAGGCACCCCCTCACCCCCGGGGCACCCACCTAGAGCCCTGAGGGCGGAGGGAGAGCACCCGGAAGGCGAGCCCGGGAAGGAAAAGTCCCGGACAGCAGGGAAGGCGGATTCCGGAGACAAACACCCACACCCAGTGCACACGGACGCGCGGCACCGCGCAGAGTCGCACGGTGCCCCCCCCCACCGCATGCCCCGGACCACGCGCGAGCCCCCCACGCGCCCACCCACCTGGCCACGAGCCCTGCCGTACCCCCTGCCCGCCCGGGCCTAAGCCCGGGCCCGGACCCTGCGCGTGGAAATGACACACTGGGCCTCACGTGCGAGGCTGCAGCTTGGCGCGCACCCAGGGCTGGGCGCGTGCGGCGCCGCGTGCCCGTGCAGGGTCTTGGGGCCTGGCTCAGGGAGGAACCGCGTGGGCGCCCGGCACCTGGGCGCTCCCGGGTCCCTGCGCCCCGGGTGCTCGGGGCGTGACCATGCACGCGTGTCACCGCTGTGCACCCCGCGTCCCCTGAAGGTGGCCCAAGAGAACTAGGGGACCCAGAGCCTAGCCGTCGGACCTTGCGCACACGTGCTCCCCGCCCGCTCTCGGGTTTCCGCGTCGTCTCCTAGGAGACCGCGCCCCGGGGGCCGCGAGGCTCGGTCCGGTACCGCCCGCCTGGGTCTCCTGGGGCGCCGAGGCCCTGGGGGGCAGAAACTAAGACGCCTCTGGGTGCGAGCAGACAGGATCCCGCCATCCCCGCCGACCCTAGGCGCCGTGAGCCAGAATGGGGCTCGCATTCTGGCGGGACTGCTAGGGGAGCTCCTTCCTGAGGGCTGCTGGGGGTACCTGGGCACCCATCGAGGTCATCGCCCGCGTGCCTCCCGCTATGGGTCTGAGGCTGGCGGTCCCTGGCGCCCCCAGGTCCCTCTGGCCAGCGTCCCAGGACAAAAAAAAAGCTCACTCCGTGGGGGAGGAGTCCCAGCGCCCCAGCTACCTGAGGCCGAGACAAGGAGATCTCCTATCTTCCTTTTTGGCTGAGTACCAGCCAACTTCCTGCCTGGACTTGGGGAAACCGAGGCAGGGCAGGGCGGGGGCAGGGAGAAGCACCCGCGCCGGCTGGCTTGCCACCCCCGCGCGAGCCTGATTTAGCCAAGGCTGTAAGCAGCTTATTTTAGCGCCTAGTGCTGCACGAAGGAACCAGGCTGCTTGGGCGCGGCGCACGTGATCCCTGCCCAGCCGCTTTCGGGGGTGGGGACGTAGCTGGCCTACCTAGGGAATCCGGGAGAGTCCTCCACCACCTGGGCCCCAGTTTCCCCATTATACTGCGGCACGCGCACAGCTGCAGGTGGTGCTCGCCAGGGAGGAGGCCTAAGCTTGTGCGCACAAACTCTGTCCTCTGTGAGGTTTGTGACCACTTTACAGGGGATGACAGGTGGACGCTTGGTGCCTGAACCCTCCTGGGCTGGAGACCTGGCCAAACCTACAGGCTGTTTGAGGACCTCGCAGACCTGTGCTCTGTTGTCGCAGCACTCAGGAAGCCTGAGGCAGTAGGATTGCAAGTTCTAACTCAGCCTGGGAAATTCAGGAACTGAGCGAGAACCTGTCTCCAAACAAAAAAATAAAAACAGCTGGGGATGGGGCTTGGTGTGAAGCCCTGTCTTCAATCTGAAGTACCAGGGGAGGTGGGGTGGAATCCTGCCCACTCTGGAAAAGGGATTGAGAGAAAGTGAATCGTTAGGGTGCTCTCTAAGCCCTCCTGCGTCAGCTCCTCCCTGAGTTCCAGTCCAGCTCAGGAACTCAGTTCCTGGGCTTAGGGCCTAGGAAGACCTGTCCAATACCCCAGGAGCAAGGACACCATGTGGGAAAAGCCAAGCTTGCCCCGGCTTGGAGAAGCCTGTGGGACATCTGAAGCTCCTGGGCTCCTATGCCCTCATCTCTGGACTCGCCTTTCTCCTTGTGGAAGGAGAAACTGTGCTCCAAGCAGACCCCACTGCAGAGCAGACCCTGGGGCCGGGTGGTTCCCTCTACCCAGCAGGGTAGTGGCCTGGGGTCCAGGGCAGGGCTGCAGTTCCCTCAGCCTCTTGGTCTTCTCCAGAGGGTGGGTTTGTGTGTCCTCTGGGTCTGGGCAGCAAGGGTGATGTCCATGTGGGGGACAGGCCCTGGACCAGGTCACCACTGGCTGTAGAGCCTGGTGGTGGCACTTGGCTGTGGCATCATGTCCTCACAGTCCCTAGCCTCACCAGGTCCTTGTGAAACTGCAGAGCTCCAGGTCTCCAAAGCTCTTTGGCCTGCGCCAGGGTTGCGGAAGCAGCCTGGTTGTGGTGGCATCCCCTGCCCTGGGCCCTGGAAATTTGCTTTCTTCCCTAAGGCCCCCAATCCCATGGAGCCCTATCAAGGTGGAGGCCACAGGGGTGGGGGATACAGGCAAAGAGGGGCCCCTCAGCGGTACCCTTTCCCCAGAGCTGTACTGGCATTCAGGCCTGGAGCGGATCCAGCCAGAGGTGGTGTCCTTACTCCAGCATCAAACCTAGACCCTAACCCTAACCCCAACTTCACCCCTAACCTCAGCTACAGCCCCAACGCCAACCGAATCCCAGCCTCACATTCAACCCCAGCCAAACCCCAAATCCAATCTTAACCTAACCTGAGCCCCACCCCCAACCCCAAATCAATCCTGGACTTAACACCAACCCTAGCCCCTACCCTTCCCTGCACCCTGCTGTGACCCAGGAGTCCAGCTCTGGTCTCCGGAGGGCTGGTGAGGGGCTAGTGTGTCTGGGGTTGAGGCACTGTTGCCCTCCAGGGAGGAGACCTGTAGCCTTGCCCTGTTGCATGGCCCCTGGGTGGCAGAGGTGGGAGACTAGAGACCCAGCTCCCCTTATTGTGAGCTCAGGGAGCCTTGTGATTTTTGTGTTTCACCTCAGGCTAAGCCTGGGGCAAGGACACTGCTGCACAGCCAGAGAACCAGATGGGCTCAGCTACCTGGACCCCTTCAGTGTTGCAGGTTTGTCCCCAGCATGTGCTCTCTCTGTCTGGGAAAGAAGGAGGAGCTTTCCAGGGCTAGGCCAACGTCCCTGCCCTACTGCAGGTCTGACTATGGTGGGATGGCTTCCCCATGTTCCATATGGTTTGACTCATATGTGTTTTGTAAACTGAGGCCAGAGGTCTGTAAGCTGTCTGGGATCACATAGCCAGAGGGCTCAGAGCCAGGCCAGTGAGCCCAATTTAAGAGGTCCCAGATGCCAGTGCTGCTGTGGTCACCCCTCCTCCTCCCAGCACCCCTGCTGTGGGCACCTGCCTTTTGTCAAGTCCTAGCCTGACCCTGGCCCCTGTCTCTTGGCTTTTCTTGTGGTCGCTCCAGCCTGGAAGACACCAGACCAGTGGGGGTTGGTAGGGGAAGATGACTTGGAGGCTGGCGGGAGCTGTGTGGCAGGCAGTGGGTGATTACCTGCCCACAATCGAATTAGGGCTGGCTCCAGGCTGGAGGCTGCGGGAGAGGCTGGAACAAGGGGCATGTGCACCTTGGGGTGGGGCCCACCTTCTCAGGCTTCCTGTCCTGTCCCCTTCCCCCAGAGCTGGGCTGTGCCCCAGGCTTGGTCCCAGAGAAGAAGGAAGCCCTGCCTGTGGTGGAGGTGGGGTTTGCACTCAGAACCATCCCTGCTTGGTGAGCTTGTGTGCTAGTGTGTTGGGTGGTGGCCATGATGGGGCTGGCACTGGGAGCTCTGCACTTGTAGACAAGAAAGGTGGGTAAGGGGAGCAGCCTAGGGGCTGCCAGTGCACAGGTTTTGTGTGTGTGTGTGTGTGTGTGTGTGTGTGTGGCGGGGGGGGGGAGGGAGTGTGGCAAAGCCTAGCACAGCTGCTTCCTCTTTCACACTTGCTCCAGGGCCAGAGAGGCATTTAAGGTGATACATACCATAGTCACTCTCCTATAACCAGGTAATTTTTTTTTTCTTGATTTTTGAGGCAGGGTTTCACTATGGAGTTTAGGCTGGCCTTAGGAACTCACTCTGTAGCCCAGGCTGGTCTTGAATACACAGTGATCCTTGTGAGTGTCTTGTGAGTGTTGAGATTACAGGTGTGGGTTACCATGTCCAGCACTAAATACTTGAACCTGAACATAACTGAGGTTCCCATGACTGGGACAAAATACCAGAAGATCCACATATTAAAGAAGGGAGGTTTATTTTAGCTCATGGTTTCAGTCCCTGGTCTGCCAGTTCCAAGGCAGAAAGGGGCTGGCGGAGGGAAGGGTACTGCATCCATGGCAGCCAGGAAGTAGAGGGAAGGGAGGAGTGGGGACAAGAGTCACTCTTCCCTGCCATTCAGTCACCCGTGGACGTGTTGATGCATGAATCCAGGGGCGAGCATGGTGTCCATGGACCTGTCCCCTTCCACGCGTGCCTCTGGGGATCCTTCAGGTCTATCCCTAACATTGGCAGGGAGACAGTGGGACGCAAATGGCTCTGGTGCTGGAAGACGCGGTGCTGCTCAGAGTGATTGCGGTGACTGAAAAAAACCCCAGCACCCTTGCCACCCGGCTGTGGTTCCAGGGAGCCTCCTCTGCTGCTTCGGGCTGGCTCCATCCCAGTCTGCAATCTGCTCAGGGGTACTTTGGCCTGCACAGGTTCAGGGCTCCAGGAAATGTCCTTTATGCCTGTTTCTCCCTCATTTCTCCACACCTAAATATGGAGCAGTAGTCCCCTGAGCAGCCTAGGTTTGCAGGAGGCCTGGAGCTCCCTAGCATGCGCACATAGCTCCTTCCTGCTCCTTTCCACAGCTGCTGCCATTGCTCCTGCCTGGATGTTTGCAGCCTCCTCCTAAAGAATCTGCCCCTTCCCACATCCCCAACCTATTCTCCAGAAGCCAGAGCCCTAACCTGGCTGTCTCAAACCCTCACCTGGACCATTCTACCGTCTGCCACTGGTTTCTAGAATGGTGGCACCAGCAGAGTGTGTGGCAGGCATAGGGACGCAGGCTCCTGGATCTCAATAGGGTCTCTAGTGATGGACACTGTCCGTGTGGGATGCTGCTTGGACAGGTGTGAGTGTCGTGGCTCCTCCCTGGGCTGCCACCTTGTGGATCTCTCTCTCTCTCTCTCTCTCTCTCTCTCTCTCTCTCTCTCTCTCCTGTTTCAGAATTCTCTCCTCTTCCTGTTGATTCATTGTCAATCCATGTATTTTTTTATCTTAATTTTTCTTATAACAATTTTAAAGATCAAACAAAATGCATCCTATCAGTGCCTTTAATGGCACTGAGTTTTTTCCTTTCTTTACAGTGCTGAGTATTGAACTCTGCTCTATCCTAGGCAAGCCTTTGCTGCAGAGCTGCACTTCCAGCCCCAAAGGGCATCTTTTTGTTGTTTTGCCCAGCTGACCTTGAATTCACAAGGCTCCTGCCTCAGCTTCTTGAGTGGTGGGATTCTAGGTATGCAACACCATGCCCCTCTCACAGCATTTTCCAATGGGAAGAAATCCTATTTTTTTTTTTTTTTTTAATCAGTACCAGGGATCGAACTCATGACCGTGAGCTTGGAAGGCAGGCACTTAGGCCGCTGAGCTAAATCCCCAGCCCCAGAAATCCTTTTAATGTAATCAAATTTGCCACACATATCTCCCACCAAGGAGGCTATAGACATTCTGTCCACTCATGTGTTCCTATGAATGCTGGGAAGAATTTCAAGGGGTCTTTCCCTCCCTCCGTGTCCCCCCTCCCCTGCAGTACTGGTGATAGAACCCAGAACCTCACACATGCTCAGCCAGCACTCTGGTGCTGAGCTGTATCTCCAACCCTTTTTGTTTTTCATTTTGAGATGAGTGCTCACTAAATTGTCCAGGCTGCCCTTTGAGCTTCTGATCCCTGTGCTTCAGCCTCTCCAGTGGCTGGGGTGACAGTAGGTGTTACTGTGCCTGTATTTTTCTGTTGATTTTGTTAGGTCACCTATGTAAATGTGATTCCTAATGGAGTCCTCTGCACTCTTAGTTTTTCCTGGAAGAGCAGCCCTGGTCAGGCCCTGGGAGCGGATTCAGAGAGTGGGGAGGAGGCACGTGTGGCCCCTGTGCATGGTCCGCTCTGTAGCCAGGACTCTGCTCCCCTGCTGCAGTCTTATTTTCCTCACTCTCTTTCCAGCTCTTTGGCGCTTTTAAAGGTGTTTAAAAGACTATGCTTTTTTGGGGAGTGACTTTCAGTGTTACCTTGTTACTTGTATGGAAAGAAGTCCCTTTTCTAATCGATTTCTAGAAGCTCTTTATAAATTCTAGTCCTTGCAAGCTCCTCCTTTTATTCTTTTCACCTTGTTTATAGTGCAGCAGATGTGGTGGTGGCATCTGTAGGCTCAGTTGCTCAGGAAGCTGAGACAGGAGAGTCACCTGAGCCCAGGGGCTGAGACTCCATCTGCCTGCCAGCAGGAGTTGATTTGTGGGCGTGGTTGAGGTGTGGGTTGCACTTTCTCTGCTTCCTGCTAGGAGTAGATGTCTGGAGCCCACACTTGGGTCACAGTGTGCAGCCTTCTCTTGGGTAGTGATATTCTTGGGCTTGCTGCTCACTTTAGTGACCCATTTTTTTTTTTTTTTGCTCTACCAAGCACTGTCTTAATCACCAGGTATGATGATAAGCATTTCTAGTATGTATTTATTTCTGATGGAACAATACTTTCACTTTGTTTCTCTCTTTT
The DNA here is from genome assembly GCA_004027455.1 of Hydrochoerus hydrochaeris. NCBI lineage: Eukaryota > Metazoa > Chordata > Mammalia > Rodentia > Hydrochaeridae > Hydrochoerus > Hydrochoerus hydrochaeris. The sequence continues at coordinate 121,180 of PVLA01003953.1, read as the reverse complement.
TTCGAAAAAGTAACTTAGTTATACTTGGCCCATAATTCTTAAAATTTTTAATTAAAAAATTTTGAGGGAGCCAGGGGTTTAGCTCATTGGCGTAAGTGCCTGCTTGGCAAATGCTAGGCTATGAGTTTGATCCCCGTTACAAAAAAAAAAAAAATTTTTCTTTTTGAAAAAGTCTTTATGTAGTTCAGGCTGACTTCAAATTCACTGTATAGCCCAGACTGGCCTCAAACTCATGGTGATCCTCCTGCCTCAGCCTCCCAACTATTCATATTACAGGAGGTTGCATCATGCCTGGCTGGTCCATAGCAATTTTGTGTAAATTTCAGAATTTAATGAGCCAGTTTTTGAATATGTCCATTGTATCTATAAATCAATACTGGAATAATGATATTTTTCTATCATGTGTCAACTATGAATTGGGATATTATGAGACTTCCCATTCATATATGTGGTATAAATTTTTCAGCATGATTTAATTTTTCTTGATGTAGCAATTTAAAAAATTATACTCCATTCATACTAGAGTTGAGAATGCAATTGATTTTTAAAAATTTTTATTTTATTTATTTCTTTACTTATTGACCATGTGTCCTTCCACCTTGCTAAACGGTACTACTTCTGGTAGTTTTGGATTGCATATAGGGAAGCATCTCTTCTATACATAGTGACAATTTTGATGTTACCTCTTCAGTGTTGCTTCTCTTATTAGCATCCCTTTGCTGAAGACAAGGAAACAATGTTTCATCATTAAGAACCATGTTTGCTGTGGTTGTTTTGCAGTCCTTCCTTATCAAGGTCTATTTTTATTGCAGTGAGACTCCCTCCCTGCCCAAGCCTCTGCTCTCTGGTTTGTGACCTAGGGGCTTGGCTTAGCCTGGAACACAACCCTGGGGGTTGAAAGCGGTGAGACACTGTTGACACTGGGAAGGTTTCAGGGGCTCAGATTCTCTCGCTTTTCCAGGCTTCCAGCCTAGGGCAGATCCGAGGCTGGGCCTGGAGAGGTTGGGAGCAGGGGCATGAATGAGGATGCTTGCAGCAGTATACTGCACAAGCCAGACCTAGACTCTGACCAGGCCATGTGTTGGGCTACATACAACTCAGGCACAGGGCATAGTCAGCAAGGCCTGCCAAAACCCCTGAACCAGGGCTGTTGATCCCAGATTGTGCAGAATGAAGTCAGCGGCAAGCTGAGGAGTGGTCCTAGGGCAAGAAGAGCGTCTTTGGAGTATGTGCAGGTCACCTTTGCACAGTGAGGCAGCTGGTGAGCTGTCTTTGCCCCTCCTCTTCCCTCAGGCCTTCATGAGTGCAGTGCAGGGCAGCTGCACCCCTTGGGAAGACCCAGCACCGATCCTGGAGGGCTCTGGGGGGACCCACAGACTCAGAGCTTGGACACTACCCTGCCTGTGATTTGAGCTGGCCAGGAGTTTGGTGTCACTAGGTCCCAGGATGTTGGGACCAAAAGCAAGGAAGGTGAGAGCAACTCTTGACCAGGCTGCAGTCCCTTATAGACTCTGGGGCAGTTCAGGGCCCAGACCAGGGCAGAAGAACTAGCAGGCAGCAGGGGAAAGGCCCAGGCCCCCTTCCACTCTCAGTACCATGGCTCACCAGGCACAGGTGCCTGTCTGCACTATCCAGCTCGTCCTGGTGGCTGAGGATATGGTAGAGGTGGGGACCAGCCTAGGTGAACTCAGGGGTGGTGGTGGACATGGACTGATGTTCTCTGCTGTATTCCATGTGTCTGGAATAGTGTCTAGCAGGCAGCAGGCATTGTATACATACTTGTTGAATTAAAGAAAACATCCAAGTGCATTCTGAGAACATTAATTCTGAGAACATTGGCCACCAGATATCAGGCAACATCTTCAAATGACCTAGAGAAATAATATTATTTTATTTAGCAACAGTCCTCTTTCCCTGCTGAGAGACCCATGCAGATCTGTGTGCACTTGGGGAAGAGGTGGGTGTCCCTGTTTCTGGGTTGAGGCAGCACCTGGTGAGCCTGAGGAGGGGGCTCCTTTAGGACAGGAGTCCTGCTCCTCTGAGGGGGTGCATGTACACTGGCACTTCCATGTTAGCACATACAAAATTTCTCTATTTTTAGAAAGTAACACATTTAAAAGGTGACTTAAAATTCAGAAAATATTAATCATATGGTAATAGCTTAATATCTTTAATGTGAAAAGAGTTTTGCAAACTATTAAAAAAGAAAAAATGAACAAAAGATATGCATGAAATTTGACCAAAAAGGAAATTGTAAGTAGACCTAAATCATTTGGAAAAATTTTTACTTTTTCCCAGAAATGAGTAAATGTGAATAAAAACAGTAAGACACTATGATCTGCTTTGCAGTCCAAGGACACTCAGTGTTGAGTAGGGTATCTTAGGCACTTTTAGATTTTTTTTGTACTGAGAATCGAACTCAAACCTTGCACTTACCAAGCAGGTACTTATGCGGCTGAGCTATATCCCCAGCCCATCTTAGGCACTTTTATAAAATTTTTGGAGAGTAGCGAAGCAATCTCTGTGAAAAGTCCTGCATTTTCTACATTTTAGAGGTGGTGTTTGCTCTTTAAGGTGAGAGGTGCGTGGAAGGATCCTCACAATCCTGCGCTACTGGCTGGAGGCAGTGGCCAGAGGTTGTTTCCCTGCTTGTGCTGATAAGTAAACAGTGAGATTATGGGAAACAACAGACGTTTAGAAATGAAATTGCAGCCAGAGGGGGAGGAAGTCTATTATAATAAGCAGGCAGCGACTGTTAGGAAAATAACGTGAATATTTGTAAGAGCTTCCGTATGTGAAGAATATTCCTAAGAGCTTCCGTATGTGATGATGCATGTTTGGCAATATTTTGTGTGTGATTTTTTTTTTTTTTTCAGTACAGGGCATTGAGCCCAGGGCCTTTGCACTAAGCTACATCTCAGCCTTTTAAAATACTTTTTCTTGTGAGCTAAGGGGCTCCTAAATTGCTAAGTCACTAAGTTGCCCAGGATGGGCTTGAACTTTCAATCCTCCTGCTTCAGCCTCCCAGAGTGCTAAGATTACAGGGGTGGGCCACCAGGCCTGGCTGCGGGTGGTGTTTTGTGGGTAGGAGGGAGCCTGTTCAGTTAGTGCTCCATGCGAATGAGGTTGTCTGACACAGTTTCCTAAAATCTTGCTTTTCTGGAGAGCAGTTTGGTGCTATCTGGCCAAAGCCACTCCTTTTTTCCTTGAGGGTAAAAATAGCAACCGCTGCCATCACTGACTGTGGAGAGCAGGATTCCTGGCAAGGACAAGAGGGACAGCGTGTTTCCTGATGTGTGTGCGCCCATGTGCGTGTTGAGTATGTGCACCTGTGCATGTTACACGTACATGTTTTCTAATGTGTGTGTGCCCGTGTGCATGCTGCATGCACACCTGTACGGCGCTGGGCGGCTGTGTCCTGTTCGTGAGTGCCTGGTGCGTGCGCGTGTCTGGAAGAGGAGGCAGCGTTGAGAATGGACAGGGCCAAGGCGCGGGTCTGTGCAGGGTGAAGGGAGGCGCAATTGAGTGGGTGCTCTCTGGACCATGGCGAGGGCGCCAGGGTGGGTGGCTGGAGCTGCCTGGCTGAGGCTCTAAGGGGGTGCGGCCCGGGAAGGCCCCCCCACAACGGGCGCTGGAAGGAGGAGGAGACTTCAGCGTTGTGGGCACGGCCCTGCCTGTGGGCGATGCAGCTATGTCTGTGTCTCCTGCGTGAGGACAGCCCTGGCCTGGATGGACGCAAGTCAGCACGCGAATGTGGTTACTAGGTTACCCACTCCCGAATTATCCAATTAGGAAGTCATTAGGTTTTTCTTGCTTTCTTACGAGCAAATGACCCTTGGGCAGGGTCAGCTGCCCGCGTGAGGAAGCGCTCCCTGCGGCCAGCTCCCCACGACCCCTCCCAGCAGAACGGAGCTGGCTAGGGGTGGTCTCTGGGTGCCGAGGGTGGGCTCCAGGTGATAGCGGAGGAGCTCCCAGTGGACCCTGACTAGTGCAGCCGTGATGAGGGCGGGCGTCTGCCTGCACCCTGATTGGGGCTAGGCTGCTCCATGCTCAGACTCCAGCTTGGAAACTGGTGTGACAAACGCTTGAGCTGGCACAGAGGGGGACATCATCCCGGCGCTCCGGAGGGGCCCATCATCTTGGTGCTCCGGAGGCCGAGGCAGGAGGGTCACTTACAAATTCAAGTGCATCCTGGGCAACTTAGTGACTTAGGGCAACCCTATCTCAGAATAAAAAGTGAAAAGGAAAAGTGCTGGGGTGGGACTCAGTGTGAAGGCTGTGGGTTTGATCCCTAGGGCTGAGAAAAAAAAAGGGGGGTGCTTTTATTATCTGCTAAATTTCTAGTAATTTTTTTTTTTTGATACCGGGGATAGAACTCACGATCTTGCACTTGCCAGGCAGGCGCTTACACCTCTGAGCTAAACCCTCAGCCTCAAACTTCTAGGAATTTTTTAAAATTAAGTATATAGGTACAATTTAGATATACATGATGATCCTATTCATCATAGGGACTTTGCACCCGTATGTGATATATTTTGATTTCTCTTTTCCCCAATCTTCTCTCCTCCCTTCAACTGCTTTCCCCTCCCTGTTTAAAAACCTTTGTTTCCATTTCATCTTCCTTTCATTATTTATCTTTTCTTTCCCTTTCCCTCTCCCTCCTCCCTAGTTCCCCTTTCTTTTGAACAATTTCTTACTATTTCATAATACCTATTATACACTTTGGTCCTTATTTATACTTTCAGTTTGTCACTCCAGAGAAACAATGTGATATTTACACGCCTGTGTCTGATTTATTGCACTTAACAATATGATTTCAAGGTGCATTCACTTACCTAGAAATGTCTCAGGTTTATCCTTTTTCTATGGAAAAAATAAAACAAAATTTTATGACAAAATAAGAGAATAACAATAGTTAAAACACTGTGTATTGTTATCTTCAAAGTAGTTACTCAGAGTACAAGCCATGGGCATAAACAATTCTCCAAATGATATTAGCACAAACTGCTTTTCAATGGACTAAGAGAAACTAGTATTATAACTATTTTGTATTTTTTTCCTTTTCCTTTCCCCTTTTCCACACCCAAGTTTATCCTTCTTTATGGCCGAGTACTACTCCATTGTGTAAAAAATCATATCTTTTTAAAAAACTGTTCCTCAGCTGATGGGCATTGGGTTGATTCTGAGATTTAGCTATTACAAACTGTGTTGCTATAAACATGGATGTACCTATATCACGGTGGTATGATGTTTTTAATTCTTCCAAGAAGATATCAAGAAGGGGCATAGCTCAGTTAAATGGGACACCTGATCTTAATTTTTAAAGGAATCTCCACACTGATTTCCACAGTGGTTGCACCAGTCTACACTCCCACCAGCAGTCCAAAAAGATCCTTTTCTCCCACTGCCCCACCAGCATTTGTTATTGGTTGATTTCTTGACGGCAGCTATTTGTTCTGGAGTGAGACAGAATCTCAGTGTTGTTTTAATTTGCATTGCTTGAATGATTAGTGATGTTGAACATTTTTTCATATATCTGTTTGCCACTGGTACATCTTCTGAGAAGTGTGTATTCATTTCAGATGCCCATTTTTGTTTTATTTTTAAATTAGATTTTATTGGTATGTTTTAGATATGCATAATGATCACATTTGTCATACAGAATTGGCACCTGTACCCAATAGAACTTGTTTTTTTTTTTTTTGTCCCCATTCCCCTAACTTTCATTCCACCTCTCCTCCCCTCTCCATTTTCAAAACTTTGTTTCCATGTCAGATGCCCATTTTTGGACTGAGTCTTTAAATTTGGTGTTTTGATTTGTTTCAATTCTTCTTTCTCTTCTTCTTTCTTCTTTTTGTTGTTTTGAAACAGTGTCTCACTATGAAGTTTAGACTGGTCTTGAGCTCATTTTGTAGCCCAGGCTGGTATTGAACTCACAATAATCCTACTGCCTCAGCCTCCAGAGTGCTGGGATTAGAGGTGTGTGCCACCATGCCTGGGTTCAGTTTTTTATATGCTCTAGATGTAAGTCCTTTGTCTGAGGGACAACTGGGTAAAACTTTTTCCCACTATGTGGGTTGCTTTTTCACTGTATTGGTAATTTATTTTTTCTGTCCAAAAGCTTTTTAATAAGATGAGATCCCAGTTATTGATTCCTTTACTTCCTGAGTGATCAGGATTTTGTTCACGAAATATGCCTACACCAATGTCTTCAAGAATTCTATCTATTCTCTCTTCCAGAAGATTTAGTGTTTCTGTTTTGTTTTGTTTTGATTTTTTAAAAAGACTTTGTTTTGATTTTTTGAGACAGGGTCTCAGCCTTGAACTCATTTTGTAGCCCAGGTTGGTGATCTTGAATTTGCAATGATCCTCTTGTCTCAGCCTCCCAACTGCTGGGATTATAGGTGTGCACCACCATGCCAGGCTTCAGTGTTTCTGTTTTAATATTTAGATCTTTGATCCATTTTAGTTTTAGCTTAGTGCATGGTGAGAGACATAGGTCTAGTTTAGTTTTTGGCATGTAGAAAGCCAGTTTTATCAGCAATATTTATAAAAGAGGTTATCTTTTTTTCTTTGGCCTCTTTATCAAAGATAAGGTGGTTGAGTGTGTTTGGAATTGTGTGCATCTTCTAATCTGTTCCATTGATCCTCAGGTCTTTTTTTTTTGTTGTTGTTGTTGCCAGTACTATGCTGTTTTCATTACAGTAGCTTTGTAGTATAATTTGAAGTCAGGAATTGTAATGCCTTCTGCCTTGCCTTTGTTGCTCAGATTTTTTTTTTTTTTTGCTATTCTAGGTCTCTTCTGGTTCCAAAAGAATTTTAGGATTATTTTCTCTAGTTCTGTGAGGTATACTAATGATGTTTTAATTGGGATTGCATTAAATCTGTATAATAATTTTGGGAGTATGGCTCTTTTCACTATCTTCTTACCCATGAGCAAGGGATATATCTTTCCATTTTCTGATTTCCTCTTCCATCTCCTTTTTCAGAATACTGTAATTGTCAATGTATAGATATTTTACTTCCTTTGTTAGATTGCACCCTAAGTTAAATTTCTACTAATTTGTTACACAGCATTAGAAAAACAAAACACAGACATTGTTAGGTTTATGTGGGCCCGATGACATGGAGCTTGTAGGGCGGAGGCTTGGAGACAGGAGCATCTGCTTCCTCTTTCACCAGTGCCAGAGGGGACTTGGGTTGGGCTTGAGACTCTGGGCTTTGGGGAGGAACATGGGGCTTGGATGCCCTCTCAGAGGGGGCCCTGGGCTCAGAGCACCATGTCCTTCCTGGGTGGCTCTGAGCCCTCCTTTCCTAGTTAGCCCTGTGTACAGTGTTAGCATTAGGGTCAAGGTTAGAATGTGTGAGGCTGTCATGAGAGGCAAATGAAGAAGCAGCAGAGTGGGTGACAGTTGGCCATGCAAGCTCATCTGTGGACTGACGTTGGGTACCTGAGGGAGATGGGGCTCGGCCTGGGTGACAGTGAGGAGGCCTGGAGAGTGTGTTGCATGCCTCAGATTTCACCTCCATGCTCCACTTGGCCCCTTTTCCTGTTCCAGTGATCCAGGCCTCTTTCAGATGGGCCCTCAGGTTAGGCTTAGCTTCTAGGGAGGACCAGGGGGGAGAGGACACTTGGATGGGGATGGGGTCACTGAGTCAGCCTGGGTCAACAGATGGTTGCATTGGGGCTCAGCCAGCAAGAGGGCATGGGGAGGGATGGAAAGGCCTCTAGGGCAGGATCAGTCTTCCAGGCCCTCACCCAAGGGCCCTGCTGTCTTCTGGGGAGACCAGGGCATTCTTGCTCTTGGATCAGGCTGATCACACACAACCTTTCTGTTGCAGTCTGCTGTGATCCTGGGGTGTGGCAAGTCCATAGAAAATTCTCTGTTCTTCTTGACTTGCTGTGAGTCCCTGTCTAACCACAAGCTCCACACAACTTCACAGGCAAAGGAGACATAGAAAGGCAGAGAGCCCAACAGCTGCAGGGGACAGTGAGTCCTCAGGAGCTCTGCCAGGAAGAACAGGGCCTCATAGACAAAGAGATGCCAGCCCTGGGGCTCTTGGATAGCTAACACCATGCTGAGGGAGCAGAGTTTGGGCAGTTAGTGCTTGTGTAAGGGTGTGAGTGTGACAGAGTGAGTATATCAATAGCGTAAGCATGTAAGTATGAGATATGTGAAAGTGTGTGAGAGAAGGTGTGAGTGTGAGTATAAGCATGTGAGTGTGTAAGTACATGGGCATGTGAGTGTGAGAATGTGATGTGTCTTGTAAGAAGATGTGTGAGCATGTGTGTGTATGAGAGGTCTGAGTATAAGTGTGTACATGAATGTGAGTGTATAAAATGTGTGTGTGTGTGACTGTGTGTGTGATTGTGAGTGTGAGAGTATATGTGTGCCACTCCCAGGGCTCTGCTCTGGGGTGTAGTCAGTAGCAACTCTGGTCAAATTCTCCAGGTCATAGCCTTTGGTGATTTTTCGAATTTTTTTTGAGAGTGGGGAGCTTTGGAAAGTTTATGCTTTTTCAAAACAGACTGACTAGCCAGGTGTGGTGGCGCAGGCCCGTAATCCCAGCACTCAGAAAGCTAAGGCAAGACCATCATTGTGAGTTTGAGACCAGCCTGGGCTACAAAGAGAGCCCAAGCCAGTTTGAATTGCTTAGTGAGACACTGTTTCAAAAATACACACAAAAAACCAAAACAAAACAAAAATAAAACCCCCCAAAACCAAAAAACCAAAAAACCCCAGACTGATTAGCTGGGAATGGTGGCACATGCCAGGAGGTTCGCTGAGAGTTCAAGGCCAGCCTAGGCTACATAGTAAGTTTAAGGCCAGTCTGTACTGCATAGTGAGACCCTATCTCCTCCTGCCAGAAAAACAAAACAAAACAACAAAACCCAGATTGAATATCTCTTATTTTTTAAAGGCTAATGTTGATTTTGTGTACATTCACTTGATCATATATTGCATTTCTAACATTTGCAAATATTACTCTTTAGAAGACTGCCAGTTACTAACATCCACAACTATTTTGTGGTCTCTGGCTGGGAGATGGCAGGGGGGATGTTGACAACACTGACTTCCAGCTGCTAATTTAACCTCACAATGGTTTCTGTGGGCTATCACTCAGTCCTGGGGTGATCCTCTCCAGTTTACAGGTGGGAAACCAAGTCTTAGAGCGGTTGTATATGTTGCCCATGACAGCAGTGGGTGGTAGATCTAAGACTGGTTCCTGGCCCTTCCTGATTCCTGTCTGTTCATTTTTGTGACACTCTTGTGTTACATCCAAGTGGGCCCCAGGGGCTAGAAAACCTGAGTTTCTGTCCTGCTTTACCCATCTTGGAGCTGTGTGACTGTACTTTTTTTCTTCTCTAAATCAACAGTAAATATTTAAAATTATAAAAATTTTGCATGTATATGATTAAAGCAGTAAGCTATTATAAAAACTTAAAAAAATATAGAAACAAAAGCCTTTATTCCTTAATTGGACTCTTTCCACTTCTGGCCAGCTGAACAATCCTCTGAACACCAGGCTTCCTTGAGGGTGGGAAGGATGTGTGTGTGCACATGGGGGCTTTTGAGGAGGGAGGACTGGATTCGACGTTGGAGTGACCCCAAGCAGCCCACTGGTCTCTGTCTTGGAGGACTGAGCTTAACTTAGGAGAAACATAAGAGGAGTGCTCTCTTCCCAGACCTTTCTCACCATCTGTTTCTCAGGAGAATTATTTGCATTACTTTAGAAGTCACAAAAGGAACCTTCGTGTGCTGCTCAGCCCCTCACATCCCTGCCCTCCTGCAGTCTTCCTGTGAATCTGTCCTGCCTTCCACCCAGTGGAGATACCTGACTGGCTTAGACTGAGTGAAGTAGTTTTTTCATTATGAAAATTCAAATGTGAGTTGGAGAAGCAGGATTGTAAGGATACTGGAAGTTGGGGATGGATGGACAACTTTGGCTAATGGAAAAGTAGGATTGGGAATGTGAGGAGCCACTGAAGATGAAGACCAGTCACATCTGTGGTTCAGAGCAAGGCCAGCCTAAAGAACACAGAGCACCTGAAGCAAGTCACATGAATCAACTGCTCTAGTCTCAACAACACAGAGACAAGCCACATGGATAAGCTATTTAGGGGGAGGGGTTTCATGTGATATTCAACCTCCTAAGTGTATAAATAAATGCACTGCAGCCATTGGAGATCCCCTGCCTCTCTCTCCTTTGCTCCCCCCTCCTCTTTCTTCTTCTTTTCCTCCTCTTCCTGCTTCCTTAATTCTTCCATCAGGAGAGAGAGCTCCATCTGGCCCTAGTTTTCTGTATTCTGTCTCTTGTTTTTTTTTTTTTTTTCCATCCTCTCACTGTCCTCACTCTGGGAACTTTGAGAGCTGTGCAGGATGCAGCATTTGGTGCCTGAACAGGAACTCAGGGAACAAGGAAAAACACATTGGATAGCAGGTAAGAGGAGACCTCTAGCTGGGCACACACAAAAAGAGAAAAATAAGCTCCAGAGAAGCCAAAGAGAAAAACAGGCTCATGAGAGACAAAAGGAAGAAAGGTATATTGATTTTAATCAGATGTTAAACATGAGGCAAGTAGGTTCTCAAAAACAACAGATATATATATACAAATTCTCTTTCTATTATGGATCCTTGTACTTTTTTTTTTTTTTTTTGTGGACCTCCATCAGGGAGTGTCTCAATGGTTGTGCACTTGATGAGATGACCACAGAGGATTTGGCTTGGAGCACCATTTTAAAACTAAGTCCTGATCAGAAAAAGAACAGTAAAGCAACAGCCCCCCTCCCCATAGAGTTTGAACCCTCTAGCTTTGCTCAATTAGATAAAGAAGGAATGATGGGGTGCAAAAAAGACCTTTCTCCACTAGAGGAGTGTTTTACTGTGGCTTCAGTTTCACAGTTGCACAAGGTAAAACTGATAACATTAATTGTGCCAAAAGTGGCAACGCTAACATTTTCAGTTCAGAGAGATTTTGCTATGTCACTGGTTGAAACTTGTGGAGTAGAATCATCCTCTCTCTCTGTGTTGCAATTAGTGTTAAAAGAAGCCAGATGGGTGGAGGAGTCCATGGAAGGATTTTAATATATCTACCCTGTTGCTGAAATCCAACTCCCCAATAATCCAGGACAAGTTGTATTTCTTCCTGAAGTCATACCTTTTAAGACCCTAAAAGAATTAAAACAAGCTACTGCTGCCTATGGCTCCATGGCTTCTTTTACCTTAGGTTTAATAGAGCTTATAGGACAACAAGTTGTGAACTCAAATGATTGGAAAGGAATAGCTAAAGCATCTTTAAGTCCAGGAGATTATTGTGGAAGGGAATGGTGTACAGATCTGGCAGTTTGCAGTGCTATTTACAACATAACCATTGCAAAATATGTTAACTCTGCTGTCATTTTTTTGCTTTCTAGAGGTCAGAAATGTACTTGGCAGCAGAAATGTACTTAGGGCTGGAGAGAAATTAGGGTGCGCACTCCCACCATTTGGCTGGGCCAGGGCAGGTGCTGCTGGAAGTTTCTTGGAATGAGTCAGCCCTCCCTGTAAGTCTTTTATTGCTCAAGGAGAAAGTACCTTTGTTGCCACAAATGATCAATTTGCTTTTGAATTTGAAGTATATAAACAAATTAAAATAGCATGCATAAGGGCTTGAAGGGATCTTCCTTCAGAGGGTGACATGTCCCTTGATCTGACCTCCATCCACCAGGGTTCTAATAAACATTTTCAGGATTTTGTGACATGCCTATTTCAGGCTAGTGGGAAGGTTGTCAGCAATTCAGAAACTAATAAATTAATTGCTCAACAATTGGCCTTTGAAAACAGATAGTTTGAAGAGGCTTTATAATCCCATAAAAATGAGTTATGCTAGCTGAGATGATTTGGATTTTTGCAGACATTGACCCCTCCTATGTATAAGAGATCCCTCCTTGGCAGCAGCTATTACTCAGATTATTCATCCATAGCCTAGAGAAAAGAGAAAGAATGAGGTTACTTGGTTCAGCAGTGGATATGGGGGACATTTTGCCTAAAATTGCTCTGCTGCACCAATAAGTGTAGTATAACCATTATCTGTCCCTTCAATAGAATCTCCTAGTTCTGTATAAAGTGTAGATGAGGATATCACAGGGCAAATGAATGTAGATTTAAAACTTATGTGGAGAGCCAACCCATTCTAAGAAATTTCCAGCAGCACCTGCCCTGGCCCAGCCAAATGGTGGGGGTGCTTCTCCTAATTCCTTTCCAGCCCTATCCTCTGCTGCCAAGTACATTTCTGACCTCTGGAAAGCAAAAAATGACAGCAGAGGCTTGGCCCTCAGTTTCTTCACCAGATTTGTACTAACTCCTGAAATGGGACCTCAGTCTATTCCAAGTGGAGTCTATGGACCTTTGCCTCAGGGAACAGTGGGACTCCCACTAAGCCACAGAAATCTCACTTTAAAAGGTCCTAGGGTTTGCCTGGTGTCATTGATGCTGATTATACAGGGAAAATCAAAATTATGGTTCAAACTATTCAAGATACTGTTCAAGTCACTCTAGACTCTTGTATTGCTCAATTGATCATTCTTCCTTTGACAAAATTTGGAAAATCTGTAAGGAAAGCGGACCCAAGGGTTTCAGGTCTTCAGATGCTTACTGGGTTCAACAGATTAAACAGGATTATCCCAAGATGGAATTGATTATTGAAGGAAAAGCATCCAAAGGACTCTTAGACACAGGTGCAGATGTTTTATTGTCCAACACCATTGGCCTATGGCATGGCCCCTGAATGTAGCAATTATCAATCTAGAGGGAGTGGGCAGTGTTTGTCACTCTAGTAGAAGTGCTAAATTGTTAACTTGGTGGGATGTAGAAGGCCATTCTGGATATTTTTCATTATGTCCTCCCACATATACCAGTCAACCAATGGGGTCACAACATATCACAAGGTTTGGGGGAATATTTGGTCAGTCCTAACTCTTTGGTAACTCAACAGATGTTGCAACAAGGTTTCCTCCCTACTCAAGGGCTTGATAAAACCAACTGGAAGGACTCTTCCAATTATCCCTAAATTGAACCATTTTGGTAGGTATAGGCTACTTACTTTCACATTTTCAGGAGGTGCTTGATCTCTTCTCTGACTCTATGTTCAGTGTCCAAGATAACTTGGATGTCCAATGACCCTGTTGGGTTGATCAATGGCCTCTCACTCAAGAGAAGCTTATAGTAGCTCATATCCGGTTAATAAACAGATGTGGCAGGGCACCTAGAATCTTCTAATAGCCTTGGAATACTCAAATTTTCATAATAAAAAAGAAGTTAGGAAGGTGGAGATCATTACAGAATTTTGAGGCTGTTAATTGAACCATGGAACTTATGGGAGCACTTCAACTAGGATTGCCCAATCTTGAAGCTATCCTTTTGCATTTTTCCCTCATGAGGCTTGATCTAAAACACTGCTTTTCTACAATCCTTCTCCATCCTCAAGATAAAAAATGTTTTGTCTTTAGTTTTTCCTCCATTAACTATCAGACCCCTATGTGCCATTTCCAGTGGTGTTTTCTGCCACAAGAAATGTCTAACCCTATGTCAAGAGTTTGTGGCTGCCATTTGCCAGTCCATCAGGCTCATCCGTCTGCTTATCTAATCCATTACATGGATGATAGTCTTCAAGCACATGAATCCTCATTTACCTTGCACCCCAAATATTTATCCAATTGGATAATGCCTTTCATAATGCAGTCCTAGTGATGGCCCCTGAAAAGGTGAAAACTATGGCATCTTTTTACATTTGGGTCATCTTTTCCAACAGAGGCTTATTATACCCTAAACTGTTTGGATTCAGGTTAATTGTCTTGCAACCTGATTTTTAGACTCTGGTAATATTAATTGGCTCCACCCGGCTCTTAAGCTAACTCATGATTTAGCTTCTTTCTTTGATATTCTCAAGGGGAATTTGGGTTCTACCTCTCCAAGAGCATTTATGTCAGAGACCAAAACTGCCTTGCACAAAGTTAATCTGATTCTCTCTAATGCTCAGCTCTCTAGAGTTGACTTGTCTTTGTCAATGTTTTTAATTATTTTTCTAACAACATAGGCCAATTAGGGTCTTCTGGCAGTCTCACAGCCCTTTACAATGATTACATATGCCACATGATCTATATAAAACCATTAATCCCTTTGATGATGCTGTAGTAGAACTGATCACAATTGGGTAGATGAGTGCTATTCAGCTTCTTGGTTATGAGGTACAAACTATCATTGTTCCCTTTTCTTCTGTTCAACAACACTGGTTGTGGCAATTTTCATCATCTTGTAAACCAAATTAGCTAACATCCCTGGTATTATTGATTATAATTATCCTCCATATAATTTAATTAAATTTTTTCCCTCATACCCTCTGTCTTCCCTTCAAAAATAAGCTCAGTTCCCATAGCAGGAGGTGTCTCTGTTTTCACAGATGGCTCCTCTGCTGGCAGGGGAGATTGTGTATGGCCTCCTAATCCTGAATAAAGGATACAGGTTTTTTCTTCTGCACAAAAGACTGAATTTCAGGCTGTTATACACGCCTTACAAGTTCATTCATCTCACTCCAATTAACCTCTTTTCAGACAGTACTTATGTTTACAGTGTGATATGTCACATTAAAACTGCCACCATTCACATTCATCAGAAAGATCTTTTTCATTTATTTCACACTCTCCAATTTGCCACTTGGTCACACTATGTCCCCTGTTTTATTGGTCATTTATGTTCCCATTCCCAGTTGCCAGTACCTTTTACTAAGGGAAATGCTGCAATAGATAGGTTGTTGGCTATTGTCACTGTTGCTCTCTCAGACACCATTCAGTAGGCTTCTGCCTCCCATGACACCTTTCATCAAAATGTTTCTGCCTTGTGCAAACAGTTCCTTTTAGCCTAGGAACAGGCTTGACAAATTGTTAAACAATGCTTCTCATGTAGAGTACATCTTTCTCCATTCCCAAGGGGGTTCATCCCCAAGGGTTTCACTCCAATCATCTCTGGCCAACCAATGACATTCACATTCCTGAGTTTGGTTCTCTACACTGGGTCTATGTTCACTGGATACTTCCTTAGGATTTATTTTTGCTTGTGCCCATACTGGTGACGTAGCCAAATGTCATTGCTCATTGTTTGAATGCCTTTAGCACCCTTGGCTGCCTGCAGGAATTTAAGAGAGACAATGACTTAGCTTATAGGATTGCTGTTTTTGTAAAATTTTCACATTTCCCTTACTATAGGGATTCCTTATAACCCTCAAAGTTAATGATTTGTTGAATGTGCTCACTGTACACTCAAAATTCAACTACAAAAACAAAAGAGGGAATCCTTCCTTGCAAAATTTACACTTCAAAATAAACTTTACTTGGTATTGTATTAACCTTTTAAACCTGCTAAGGATGGAACTATAGCAGCAGAAAGACAATTTAATAAGGTAAAGAAAAGATGCTGGGCAAGATCTTCATACTGGGCAATGGAAGAGACTCAGTTCACTACTCACTTGGGGTAGAGAGTATGCTTGTGTTTTTCCTGAAAAAGCTGAACAGCTGATGTGGGTGGCCAGAGCATACTGTCTGTGTGTATCATAGACCCAGACCTGGAGAAGGAGTAGGTTCCACCTCTCAAGAAGCTGATTCTCAGTCCAGTGGCAGTGATGCCTCAGAGATCACTCCACAGCTGACAGACAGAGATGGAGCTAGACCTAAGCTGGGGGTCAATTAAAGAAATTGACCCAGGATGCCCAGGAGATGGTGACCAAAGATTGAGAAAAGAAGATCTGACTGAGTAGGTGACAGAGTGTATGGAGACCACTGAGCTGGAGGCTATGTGAAAGAAAAATTGTCAGTATTCTTAAGACAAAATATAAAATTATATATTAATTATAGACAAAAGATTTTGTTCCTTTCAAATTTTCTTTTTCTTTTCCTTATTTCTTGCAAGAGATCTCTGCTAATTGACCTACAAATAATTCTGACTAGTTTGTTTATAATTATAAACTTCTAAAATTGTAAGAGTTCTTATAATTCAATTTGACCAAAAATACATGAGTGCACTCTGATTCTTATGTATATTTGTTTGTCTCTGTGTGTATTTTGTTTGTTTCTGTGTCCAGTCTGTAACTAGGGTTACCAGCTGATCAGAATGAAGCTAAAATTGGTTGTGTAAATGTAATGTGTATTGTCATTTGTATGTTATGATTTGAGAGTCTCTCACTGTTTAAAAAATAATGTATTAAATGTTGTGATCAGGTTTTATTAGTCATCAAAATTATTAAGATAATTAAAATAAAAATACCTTGGGGGTGTAGAGAGACTCCTGACCAGAACTCCCATTGATGAATAAGGAAGCAGCTGCTTGGATAACTATCCAGGCCTTGTTCAATAATAGAAAGTCCCAATAATCTCTATTCTCTTATTGGAAACACTGTCAATAAATTGGTCATCAGCAAAAGTTTAAGTTTTCTAGAAATTCTTTAATAAGGTTTTCTCACAAAAGGTGCTCTTGATACATAACTAAATTAAAAAACAAAGATTTGGACAGGGGATTTAGCTCAGTGGTGTAAGTGCCTGCTTGGTAAACACAAGATCATGAGTTCAATCCCCAGTACCGCCAAAAAAAAAAAAAAAAAAAAAAAGAGGTTTTTCACATGGGTATGACAATTCATTGTTAATCTCATGCTGTATCAAATGTATTCTTGCCTTCCAGGTGTACCATATTCTAAAATGTAATATTGGGATCGTTTATAGTGATAAAATTTTCTTTGAGACAACTGCCTTCAACAAAAACTTACATGATGTATATGCTATTTATGTGCCACTATACTTAGGGTTGCATAGACCTTAAACAGTCCAGATGATGTCACAAAATTTTTTCAGTGACACTCCATTAAAAGTCAACTAGTTAGGTAAAAGTTTCTTATGTATTAGACACAGGTGATTGACTAAAATGGCTATTTTATGTCAAAATGGAAATTTAGGTGTGTTACAAAAATGTCATCATGGCTGGGTGTGGTGGCTCATGCCTGTAATCCCAGCACTCTGGAGGCTGAGGCAGGAGGATTGTTGTGAGTCTGAGACCAGGCTGGGATACAAAGTGAGCTCAAGGCCAGTCTGAACTGCATAGAGAGACCCTGTCTCAAAAAGACAAAAAAAATGTCATCATGATTATCATTGCTACAATATTATGTATGACTTTTAACTTCAAATTTTCTGTGTAAACCATATAGCTATTGTCTGTTAACATTCCAGGGAGATTCAACATTCATGGTTGGTGGGAAATCTACTTTGTATAATATTAAACTCATTGCTCTTAATACAACTTAATGTCATTAACCTTTTCTTCTGGATGGTCAAAAACTGAGGTTTGGAGACAAAAAACTATACAGATAGATAGGCTAGAAGACAACCAATATTTTGGTCTCAGCCCTGAGGTCAATGAGGACCCAGGACATGAGGGAACATTTTCAGTGATATCCTGCTACTCTGGTGAATTATACAAACTCTTGATCAAGGAGATTGTAGGACCACAGAGGATAAAGATCTACAGTGTATAGTGCATCTAAGGAGAGTTGCTAGGAGAAAAGGGTATGCCAAGCTTTCACAGAAAGCAACTTGATCAAGCAATGACTGTGATTCATACAGACAACTGACACTGACTGAAGAACTAGAGGTGTTGTGCATGGTTCCAAGGTAAATCCTGAGGAAACTTAACTGACCTTGATGAATAGCAAAAATTGATTAATACAGGTCTCACTTTAATTTGGTCTTGAACATCCAGCAGAAAAGTATAACCACAAGAGGTATAAAATGATTGCCAATTACAAAAGTAACTGATCACTGTTCAGGGATAATTCACTGTATGGGATTAAATTGCTATATGCAGGGACTTAAAGTGTTTAGACTGGGAATCTTTAGTGTAAATTGACAAGTTCATCTATAATGAAAAGGGTTCAGCAATATAAAAGGTCCTCAGCAGAGTCCTCCAAACACAACTCCTCCAATTCCAGTTGACCACCCAATGCTTTTAACTACAAAAACAAAAAAGGGGGTGATGTGGGCAATGGCTGAAGCTGGAGATCAGTCACACATGTAGGGCTAGAGCAAGGCCAGCCTCAAGAACACGGAGCACCTGAGGCAAGCACACAGATAAGATGTTAGATGGAGGGATGTCATGTGACATTTAACCTTCTAAGGGTATAAATAATTCACTGTAGCCATTGGAGTCCCCCTCCTTCTCTCTCCCTTGCTTCTCCCCTTCCTCCTCCTTCTCCTCCTCCTTTTCTTCCTCTTTCTCATCCTCCTCTTCCTTTTCCTCCTCCTCATCCTCTTCCTCCTCCTCCTCCTCCTCCTCCTCTTTCCTTACTTCTCCCATCAGGAATGACAACTCCATCTGGCCTCATTTTTCTGTATTCTCACTCTTGTTCTTCTTTCTCAATCCTTCATTGTCCTTATCCTGGGAACTTTGAGAGCTGTTCAGGACTTGGAATGAAAAAAATTGTGAGGAGAGAGAGAGAGAAAGAAAGAAAGAAAGAGGAGGAGGAGAGTTTAATTAGAGCAATGAAGTGCTCTAATACAGTTAGAGTGCTGTCAATGCCAAAGAAGTAGGACAGAGTCCAGGTGCCTGGTCTCAGCCCTCACAGGCAGAACTCAAGCTCCTGGCTTGAATTTGTGGAATATTCTTGACTCCTTCCACTAACTTTGCATTTTTCCATACCACATTTGAGAGAGTTTTGGTCATTGTGAAAACAACTGCTAATTTCAAATTTGATTCTTTAAAATTTTACTTTGTTGTTTAGAGCAGTTTTTGGTAACAGTAGCACTGACTGGCAGGTGTAGAAGTTTCCCATACTGCCTCTGACCATGCACACCACTATTTCCACATTGCTCTCCATGCTGGAACACCATGCAATAGCGTCAGGGACAGTGTCATCACACAAGTCATAGGGCACACCTGGCCCACTCCTGGTGTTTGATGTGTAATGACAAGTGCCATGAAGCATAGTGAAACTGCCTAGAATTCCTCTCAGCTCTGCCTGTTTGATCCTATTCCTCCCTAACCCTGGACCACAGTCTCCAGTTTTGCCTTTTCCCAACGTGTTTGGAATTACACATGTAAAGTGTTTTTCCAAGTAGTAGCTTTCACTCAGTAGTATGCATTTAAGTTGCCTCCATGTTGTTTCACAGCTCATTTCTTTTTATCACTGAATAATTTTTTTGTTCTTGAACAAGAAAAGAATTCTCATTCTGAAAGTGCTTCCTCTCTAGGTGGAATAAAACATCTTCACAGCCTACAGAAAATCACTTTGCTGAGGAATGTGCCACTAAAAGTAAATTGCAGCAATAAGAGAAGCAGCTTTTCCTTTACAACAAGGAACTCATTTTTATATGCTCAAGTTGATTGCAAAATTTTGTAGTTGCTAACAGAAAAAAAGGAAAAGGGTCTGAAATGATATTATGATATGTATATACATGTCCACATGAATTGATTTGGTTGGAGAGAAATTCTTATGTGTTAATATTATTATTACTATAGGAGTTTTAGTACCTTATGTATGCAAACACTATATGATGTAAGATCTGAGATATTGGCTTTTAAACACTTTATTCAAGGAGCAATGGGATTTTTTTCTGTTTTACTCAAATAACTGCTATCCAGGATTCCACATGCTCTCTGACATAGCTTTTATTTGACATCTCTTATAGGGTTCTGTCAAAGAAGGCTGGGAATTAGATACTTTCACCAGGATGTTCTTGGAAATGCATGAATGAAACCCCAGATGTAGACAATCAAGATGCTCTATGGAGGCTGCACAGAACTGAGTAACAGGAGGGTCAGCAGCAGGATGAATGACGAGGCAGGAAGTCAGAAGAGGCTGGGGAAGTCCAATCTTGTTCAGGTTGGAAATGATCCAGGAACACCACACTTGGGGAGCAGCTCTCACCTGCTGGATGCTCCCAGGAGCTTGTCAGCAGCACAGGTAACTAATGCTGGTGTGGGTTTTGTACCACTTCAATGTCATGACTGGCTTTTCCTGTATGTGTTCTTGTCTTGCACTTTCCAAGTCCCAGAACCAAACATTTCTCTGTGCTTCTGCACCATGAGCATGGAGAATTACTTTATCACTAACAGAAACAGACAGTGGTGGGTTTGAAGAAATAAGAGTATTGCTGCCTAAGAGAGGCCTGTACCGCTAACTCAATAAAGGCTCTGATGAATGACAGATGCTGCGAGACTGGCCCTTGGGGGAAAGAGAAGCAGAAAGAGAGAAGATGGATGGCAGGCCCGGAAGTGGGGGACAGCAGTGCCTGGTGTTTGTTTGTGCTGTTGGGGGGGTGCGTGCACAGCCATTCAGAATAGCGTTATCCCTGCCCAGGGCAGGGACAGGACTCGAGCCAGCCAGTGGGCCTCCTCAACATTTCCATAGTAGGAGCTGGTACACAGAAACCTATTCTCTCTCTCTCTCTCTCTATTGTTTTTTGAAACTCTGATTTCACACTAGCCCAAAATTCAGTTGTGGCCAAGGAAAGTATTTGATGGTTATTTTAAAATTTTTAGATTTTCTTTAAATTTTTTTCTGCTTTGATTTTTATTAGTATATATTTATAACATGTAATAAATACATTCATTGTGAGGAGTAGGGACCTATGCATATTGCATTGTCATCCTTTTTACTTTCCCCTTGCTTT
The DNA here is from genome assembly GCA_004027455.1 of Hydrochoerus hydrochaeris. NCBI lineage: Eukaryota > Metazoa > Chordata > Mammalia > Rodentia > Hydrochaeridae > Hydrochoerus > Hydrochoerus hydrochaeris. The sequence goes on along the minus strand of PVLA01003953.1, from coordinate 100,494 downwards.
CTGTCTCCCCAGACCCCTTACCATCTCCTTGACATTTACTTACCTATCATTTTTATGTTATGAAAAAGATTTAAAAATTATAATAGAATAAGAGAATTATCTCCCTATTCCTTATCATCTTTTATTATCTTATAATTATCTATACTTTGGGTTTCTCACATAAGAAATCCATGTGATATTTATACTTCAGTGTCTGATTTATTTATTTTTTTGGTACCAGGGATCAAACTTATGCTCTGTGCTTGCCAAACAGATACTTGTACCACTGAGCTAAGCCCCAGGCCCAGTATCTGATGTGTTTCAGTAGCACTGTGATGATCTCCCCCACCATTTTTTTTTTTTTTTGCAGTATTGAGGAAGAACCCAGGACCTCCTCTGAGCTAAATGAGAGCTCTGCCATTGAGTTACTTCCCAGCCCTCAGAAAACTCCTTTTCTTTGTCAACTGTTTTTTTTTTTCTGATACCGGGGATTGAACTCATGACCTCACACTTGCGAGCAGATGCTTGTGCTGCTGAGCTAAATCCCCAGCCCCTTTTTGTCAACTTCATGACATTCAGAGGAATGAGCCCGTAATAACATGTGCCACTTTGAGAAGCACCCTGTGCCCAGTGCACACCCGGCATGCATGAATATGAAGCTGAGAGCCAGCAAGGGTCCTGGCACATTCATGGCCCAGCTCCCATGGTCTTTAGGGCAACTTCTCCCTGCCCTTTTGTACTTTGGTCAGTAAGAACCTTTGCACACCCTGTATGTATGAATTAGCTAGAGCCAAATGAGAGCCACTTGCAAACAAGAGGCTTGACAGAAGCTGCTACTTAATGCCAGTACATTGAATTTAGAAGAAAACAAGAGGAGCCAGGCTGGGATTTCATTGTAACCCATAACCAGTATTTTTTTTTTTGTTTGTTTATTTATTTATTTATTTATTTATTTATTTATTTATTTATTATTTTTTGCTTTGCAGTCACACTGTGGAAGTACCCCTTTGAGGAACTGAGTCACTTCGGAGCTCTGCCCAAGGGGCCAGATGGGATGTGGCTCTCTCATGTGACTACCGATACTGTGCTTACCATATACACATGTGGCCAGGTGAAGTGTCTTCACTGCCATCAAGCCTAAGTAGTGCCTGTTGGTTTGTGAGCCATTTCATTTGCTTAACATGCTGGAAAGTCCAGCTTCACACTGGGCTTTGCACATAAGTGCGCTGTTATCCTGATGAGCTGTTTTCAGCATTGGCAATCTTTATATTAGTGGCTTGAGGAATAAGTAGGTTGTGTTTATAAAATAGGTCATTTAATACCCTGGGCCCATATGTGGTATTGGATGATGGTCCTGCTTATAGTGCTCACTGAAGGAGGATTGGATTATTCCTGGCATCTCCACACCTACACGTTTGTAACTGTCTCTAAATTCTAGGGAATAGGGTAACTATGTGCATCTGGCCTGTTAGTCACTAAAGCAAAACAAAACAAAACAAAAGGTTAGGAGGTTACCACTGAATTCCAGTTCAGAAGGAAATACAAGATGCACACTCATTAATATTCTTTTCTCTGGATGACAGGAAATCTGAGCTTTAGGATTAAACTGCCTTGTCTTGGGACAGAAGAGCTGCAAGTGGTTGATAGTTTCTATAGTTGACCTTGGAAATAAGAGAAAGCAAAATTGGAAGGACTGGTAACATATAAATTAGGGTGAGTGGACAGGGATATCTCAGAATTTGAATAAGGCTGACAAATATTGAGAAAAGTTCCCACAACTGTGCATGAGGGACTGCACAAGATGCTGTGTGCATCAAGGGAGAAGGACTGGGTGTATCTATTTATTGTCTTCTCCCCTTCCCCTTCCCCTCCTTCTTCTTAAAGGGGAGGCTTAATTTAGTTCATGATTTAGGGGGATTCAGTCCATGATCATCTGGCTGCAAAGCAGAAATATCATGGCAGAATGGTGTTGAGGTTCAAAACTTCTCAGTTCGTGGTGGCTAGGAAGCAGAATAAGGGAGCAGTGTCAGGAAAGCATGAGTGACCAGGTATAAATCAGCTGTGTCTCTCTCAATCTTTTGGCCATATCCCAAAGTAAGCTGACACTCTGTCCTAATTATTACATCTCTCCCTGTGCCAATTGCATACCCAAACATCTCAAATCATACTAATCTTCAAATAAGACAATAGGAAGTCCATAATTCCACCTAACGGTGTCACTGTCCTGTGTATAAGATGAAATCCACCAATCTCTTCCTCAAATTCTCAACATTCCAGCATGTTTCTTTTCTTTTTAAAATACTTTTTTATTTTAAAGATAATAAAAGCAAACAAAATAAAACAGAATAAAGCCAATCAAAATAAAACAGTATAAGTGATATAGGATTTCAGAACAAGATAATAGGAAATCAACAATGGCTACCATGATGCCATCTTCAAGATAGCTGCCCATATAATCAGACATAGAAAAATCAAGCACAACAGAACCAATAAAAACAAAACAATGAATGCAATGCAGGACTTTAAAACAAGACAATAGTAAATCCAAAATAGCTACCATAATATATCTTGTTATCTTTGAAATAGCTACCCATACCATCAGATATAATAAAATCAAACAAAAAAACAGAATAAAACCAAACCAAACAAAACAATGGATATGATACAGAACTTTACAACAAAACAATGAAATGATACAGGACTTTAAAACAAGATAATAGGGAATTAACAATGGCTACCACCTTCAGAAGGAGATCCCTCATAGATGCCATACTGCACATTGTTATCTGTTGGAAGCTGTTGAAGCTGGAAATTGAACACACATACAGGGCTGTGGCATGACCAAGGCATGGCCATCTGAGAACAAAGAGACACTTCAAAGAGCAAGATAAGGCCATAGCAGAAGACACCTGATTCTAACCCCAATTAACAAGATAGAGACTGTAGCTGAAGGCATCTCTTGCTGTCTATTTTCTATCACAAATGTCATCGTGGAGGTAAGACAGTTCTTTTAAATTAGCATAGAATACCACTTGGAGAAGTCATTAAGGTGACTCACCAGGTCCTGCTCAGGTCCTGCTCAGATCCTGCCCTTTCCTCAGTATCCCATTCCTTTTTTTGAAGATTTAATAAATATTGGCCACCCAGAGAAGCACTTTGTCTCAGATCCCAGAGTCTTGAACTCTGCTAGAGGGTTTTGATCCTCCTGAAACCCTAAAATCACACCACTTGTCTCATATATTTAAGCTTTTGCTATACACTCATTTGGGAGATTGGGGATCTTGACTAGGTCCCTGATAGTTATCCTCCAAATAGATAATTAGACTACCCGCTTTAGGACTGCAAAGTCAATGAAAGACTAAACACTACAAGCATTAAGCTGCATTTTACTTCAATAGCCATCATCTCAGCCTGTGTTTCTCTGAATCAGCTGGTCACAGGGGTGGGGGAACTTGGCTCTTCTTGCTGCCTGCACACAAGGAAGGGCTGGCATCTGGTTGTCCTCCCTGTGGGCCATACATAGCTCTGACTTACAGGAAGTGGCTGGCTTCTTGTTCTCCTGCCTATGTCCTGAAAATGGCACTGACTAAGGGGCTGGCATATGCTTGTCCTCCCTGTGGCTTGCACATGGTGCGAACTCACAGGAAGTGGCTGGCTTCTTGTTCTCCCTGTGGCTCATGAATGACACCAACTCTGTTCCAGAAGTTTTCAAAAGTTCAAGTCCAAGTTTGTTCTGAGACTCAAGGGAAACTGTATACTGTGTACATCTATAAAAAGCAGAAACAAATTACATATTTCCAAGGTATAATGGCACTGGGTAAAACATTCCCATTCCAAAAGGGGAGAATGAGATCAAAGCAAGAAGATAACCCAGCAAAATGTACATTAAGTCCTATAACTCCATATCTGGCATCTAAGGCACATGGGGGTGAGGTATGTTTTCCAAAGGGCTTGGACAGCCCCACTCTTATTGGCTTTCTGGTTGCAGCCCACACTGCCTCTCTCTTGGGGTGGCTGCATTTTTCCTTCAGCAAATATGCTACATTCCTGGAACCTCCAACTTTCTGGAGTCTCCACTGCACCTTTGTCTTCATTCTCACAGCTTCATGTATTCGCTTTTAAAGACCTCCTTGCTGGGCCTCCAAGGCCTTCTTTGAAATCTGGGTGGAAGCTTCCATGACCTCACAATTCTTGCAGTTTGCATGCTTGCAGTACTACACAGATGAGGCCAAGCTTAGCTGTCTGTACAAGACATACCTGGGTACCCTTGGACTATGGCTGCAAAATCTGCTGAGTGCCTGGATGATTGAGCACAGTGAAATGTGCCTCATGGAACCAATTCCCTAGAAGGTTCTTCTTGAGCATGGATCCCAGTGACTCTCTTTTCAAATGAAAGGTTGACATTTGTACCCTTTAACCTGAGATGGATGGGCACTTACTGATTTTTGAGATACCCTCAAGACATCTCTTTTCTTATCCCTGTATAAAGTACTTGGTTCCATTTTAATAGCAATAATTTCTTCAGCATTCACACTTCTTCAGGCTTTACACATGATTCCTTCAGGGAAAAACATCTATGTTTTTCAAAATTTTCTTCTCTGCCTTTCCTCCAATTCTCACTATAATGCTGGCCTATAGTACCTACACTATACAGTTGTATAGTTGTCTCATGTGAGAGAGCGATTGACTGGGAACCAACTTGGAGAGGGGATAACTGAGCTCAGAACTCAGAGCTCCTAGCTGGGCTCAGGCTGTAGATGTGCTGACAGCTGAAGACCAAATGAGTCTGGTATCAGCCTGAAGGTGCAGGCTTACTGAGATTATCTACTGCACTGCCAAAAAGCTACTGCTAAACAGAGGCTCTGTCTCCATGTGTTTTCTACCAATGACAGCAGAGACAAATCTGCTGTCTCAGTCTCTCTGTGGACTTTCAGTCTATCTCTCTTATTTGTTTGTTGTTACTGTGGTTTTTTCCTCCTTCCTTGTTTGATCTTGTTTTTATAAGAGTATGAATGTTGTTTCTAGCCTCTTTGTGGTTGTTGTTCTCTTTTGTTCTTTTTTATCTTTTCCTTCTCTCTTTAAATTTTAACCCAGAGGGTAAAACTGACATATTAAGGACTTGTATACTGCAAATAATTTTCTGGTTTGTTTTAGATTTTTTTATATACCACAAATCTAGTTCATATGATTGAAGGCATCAAATTAATGGTTAGCTCAGTCTGTCATTTTCTAGGCTCTTTTTGATGCTATTGTCATTGCTGATGGCATCACTACATACAGCCAAAAATGACATAATATTTTTAAAAATCTTTTTGAGACAGGGTCTCACTATGCAGTTCAGGCTGGCCTTTATCTCACTTTGTAGCCCAGGCAGATCTTGAACATGCAGTGATCCCCCTCCCTCTGCCTCCTGAGTGCTGGGATTATAGGCATGCACCACCATGCCTGGCCTTTATTTGGGGGGCATAATTGTTCTAAACAGTTGTTATTCCTGCTATTCCAAGGCTGAGATTAACTAAGGGCCAGAGAAAATACCGTGGCACAGTACCCAAGATTTAGGAGCTGGGCCAAACAGGCAGAAACCTCTCATCCCCAATAAATTGAAGAGGTAGGATCTTGCAACAGACTTAAAACCCCAAAAAACCAGCTATACCTGGAAGATACCTCAGAGAAGGAGTCATTTCCTAAGGGTTCTAAAGACTAGCAATAAAGCACCCATCACAGGCAATTTATAAGCATCATCCCAGGAATTCAACTGTAAAAAAAAAAAAAAGAAAATGAGAAGAAATTTAAACAAGATGTAATCTCAGACATGTCATTCACCAAAGGCAAACCCAGGGGGCAATGAAGTGGGATGGTCTGAAAGGTGCCTGTCTGGTTGCTTTCAAGTGATAACCACAAAGCAATTGAATGAGTCTCTAGAAAAAATCAAATCAGATAATTTCTCAGATAATTGCAGAGATGGTCTTCACAATGAAAACCATATTTGATAAATCTAGAGAAGACACACACAAAAAATAGAAAGGCCATGAATGCTTAGCACAGGAAAGAAATGGAATCCATAGTGCAGATTCAAGCAGATTCCATTGAAAGTGTCTGTGGCAGATTAAGCCAATGAGAGGATAAGATCTTAAATACTGAAAATAGGCTTGTGGTTAGCATTCATGAAAAGAAAGATTTAAAAATTTTATTTATTTATTTATTTTTAATTTTATTTTACAGAGAATAAAACAAAAGAGGACAGGACAACGTAGATCAGAACAGAACAATACAAGCAACACAGCACTTCACAATAAAATTGGATATCAACAGTAGCTACCATAATATCTTTTTCTTTGAAATAGTTGAGCATAGCTTCACAAACAATAATATCAAACATAACAAAATAGAATAAAAGCATTCAAGAGAATGAAACTATTACAAGGCATTCTGGACCAAATAACAGAAAATGAACAATGGCTACTATAATATCTCATTTTCCATAAAAAATTTGTTTATATTATTACCCATATTAAAATCCAGTAAGACACAACATGATAGAACATGACAGAACCAATGGTAATAGAAGAACAAAAGCACAGTAGGACTTCAAAGCCAGATGATATTAAATCAGCAATGGCTAACATAGTGTCTTGTTTTCTTCAAAGTAGGTGTTCATACCATCACACATAATAAGGTCAAACAAAACAGAATAAAACCATTCCAACAAATGAATGAAAACATTACAAGACTTCAAAGCAATGTAATGAGGATCCATTATTACCATAGAATCTTATGTACTCTTACCATTTCTCACACTAGGGAGACTATATGGTATTTATACATGTGAGTTTGATTTATTTCACTTATGAGTATAGATTCAAGTTGCATCCATTTATTTATAAATATCTCAATGTGATCATTCTTTATAGCTGAGTAGTACTCCATTGTATAAAAGTACCACAATTTTTTAATCCATTCCTCAGTTGATGGGCACTTAGGTTGTTTCCAAGATCTGGCTATTACATATTGTGCTGCTATAAACATGGGTGCACATATATCACTGTGGTATGATGTTTTCAGTTCTTCTGGGAATATGCGTAGGAGTGGAATAAGTGGGTCAAATGGGACTTCCAACCCCAGCTTTTTGAGGAGTCTCCAGACTGATCTCCACAGTCGTTTCACTAGTCTACACTCCCACCAACAGTGCAGAAGAGTTCCTTTTTCCCCACAGCCTCTCAAGCATTTGTTGTTGGTAGTGTTGTTGATCCTGGCCATTCTTTCTGGAGTGAGATGGAATCTCAGTGTGGTTTTAATTTGCATTTCTTTAATGACCAATGATGATGAACATTTTTTCATGTATTTATTTGCCATTCATATTTCTTCATCTGAGAACTGTGTGTTCATCTCGGATGCCCATTTTTGGATTGGGTCTTTGAATTTTGTGGGTCTGATTTTTTAAAAACTCTTTATAAGTTCTAGACAGAAGTCCTTTGTCTGAGGGACAGTTTGCTAAGATTTTTTTCTAGTTTGTAGGTTTTCTTTTCACTCTGCTGGAGATTTCTTTAGACATGCAGAAACTCTTTAATAAGACATGATCCCAGTTATTGATTCTGGGAAGTATTTCCCGTGCAGTTTGGTTCCTGTTCATGAATTCTCTACCTACCCCTATGTCTTCAAGATTTTTACCTGCTTTGTCTTCCAACAGATTTAGTGTTTGTGTTTTAATATTTAGATCTTTGATCCATTTAGATTTCAGTTTAGTACATGGTGATAGGCACGGGTCTAGTTTTAGTTTTCGGCATATGGATAGCCAGTTTTTCCAGCACCATTTATTAAACAGACTATCTTTCTTCCAGTGAACATGTTTGGCCCCTTTATCAAAGATAAGGTGGTTGAGTGTGTTTGTAGTTATATCTTCTAGTCTATTCCATTGATCTTCAGGTCTGTTTTTATTCCAGTACCATGTTGATTTTATTACGGCAGCTTTATAGTATAACTTAAAGTCAGGGATTGTGATGCCTCCTGCCTTGGCTTTGCTGCTTAGTATTGCCTTTGCTATTCTAGGTCTTTTCAGGTTCCAATTGAATTTTATCTTGTCATGTTTTCAGCCCCCTTCAGACAGGTGGGTGGTGGAGGTCTCTGGGCCTTTCCTCGAGCTTTCAATTTTTGCACCACAAAAACACAGCAGTTTTTCCTGAAGACCCGGTCCACAAGAAATGCTAAGAGGATTTGCAGGCTCAAGATCAGTGGAACCAATTGGAAGATGCAGAAACAAATCCAGACATACTTAGCCACCTTATCTTTGACAAAGGGGTCAAATATTTTCATGTCATCTTAGAAATAGTTGTGGAGTAACATTGTAGCTGCTGCCAGCATATGGGGCGCCTCCAGATGAATTTTAGGAGTGATTTCTCTATATCTATGAGGTATGTTAGTGGTATTTGCATTGGGATTGCATTGAATCTGTATAGCAATTTTGGGAGAATGGCCATTTTCAAATTTTTATGCTTCCTATCCATGAACAAGGGATGTCTTTCCATTTTCTGAGGTCCTCTTCAATTTCTTTTTTCAGGGTATTATAATTGTATAGCTCTTTTACTTCTTTTGTTAGATTAATTCCTAAGATTTCATTTTTTTGGATGCTAATGCTTCTCTTATTTCTCTCTCAGTGATTTTTTTGTTAGTTTATAGGAATGCTATTGATTTTTGAGTATTGACTTTGTATCCAGCTACATTGCTGAATTTATTTATTATATCTAGGAGTCTTTCGATGGAGTTTTGGGGGTCTTCTATGTAGAGTATCATGTCATCTGCAAATAATGATAGTTTAACTTCCTCTTTTCCTATCTTTACTCCTTTTATTTCTCTCTCTTGTCTAATTGCTCTGGCTAGTATTTCCAGTATTATGTTGAATAGGAGTGGTGATAAGGGAAATCCTCTTGTGCCTGATTTTAAGGTAAAGGCTTTCAGTTTTTGGCCATTTAAAATGATGCTGGCTGTTGGTTTTTCATAGATGGCCTTTATCATATTGAGGTAGAGACCATCTATTCCAATTCTCTGTAAGATTCTTATCATGAATGGTGTTGAATCTTATCAAAACCTTTTTCTGAATCTATAGAAATGATCATGTGATTCTTACTTTTGGCTCTATTGATATGGTGGATTATATTTATTGATTTACATATGTTGAACCATCCCTGCATGCCTGGGATGAATCCCACTTGGTTATGGTGTATAATCTTCTTGATGATTTGAGGTATCCTGTTGGCCAGTATTTTATTGAGAATTTTTGCATCTATGTTCATTAGGGAGATTGGCCTGTAGTTCTCTTTTTCAGTTGGGTCTTTCTCAGGTTTTGATACTAGAGTAATATTTGCTTCCAGGAATGACTTAGGGAGAATTGCTTCCCTTTTGATTTCATTGAACAGTTTGAGGAGTGTTGGCATTAAGTCTTCTTTGTATTTCTTGTAGAATTCCGCAGTGAATCTGTCTGGGCCTGAGGTTTTTGAAATAGGTGTTGATGATCTTCTGTATTTCCACAGAGTTGGTAGTTATTTCACCTTTTTCATTTCATATTGAATGAATTTGAGTCTTTTCTTTCCTTTTTAAAATTAGATTGGCTAGGGGCTTATCAATTTTATTTATTCTTTTGAAGAACCAACTCTTTGATTCATTGATTCTTTGTATTGTTTTCTTAGTCCCTATTGCATTAATTTCTGCTCTGATCCTTATAATTTTCTCCCTTTTTTTGGCTTTGGGGTTGGCTTGCTCTTTTTTTTCTAGATGTTTGAGGTGTAGTATCAGGTTGTTTATTTGTGTTTGTTCTTTTTTCCTAATGTGGGAACTCACTGCAATAAATTTTCCTCTAAGTACTGTTTTCATTGCATCCCACAGATTATGCTAAGTTGTATTTGTGTTTTCATTTGCTTGTAGATATTGTTTAATTTCTTCTTTAATTTACTCTGTTAGCCATTGATTGCTCAAGAGTGTATTATTCAATTTCCATGTGTTTTTGGGGTTTTTGCAGTTTTTTAATCATTAATTTCCAGTTTCATGGTGCTATGATATGATATTATGCATGGGATAATTTCAATTCTTTTGTGTTTACTTAAATATGTTCTGTGGGCTAGTATATGGTCTATTTTAGAGAATGTACTGCTGAGAAGAATGTATATTCTGATGTTGTTGGATGGAACACTCTGTATATGTCTATCAAGTCCATTTGTTCACAGGTGTGATTCAGTTCTGTTATTTCTTTGTTGATTTTCTGTCTAGCTGATCTGTCCCTTTGTGTCAATGGCATGTTAAGGTCTCCTGTTATACTTGTGTTATTGCTTTTTTGATTTTTCATTTCTGTTAATACTTGCTTTGCGTAGCTGGGTACTCTGGAATTTGGTGCATATATATTTAAGATTGTTATGTCTTCCTCTTGCAGTTTTCCCCTAACTAATATGTAGTGACCTTCTTTGTCTCTTTGGACCACTCTTGGTTGGAAGTTCACATGGTCTGCAAACAGAATAGCTACCCCCACTTTTTTTTGAGTTCCTGTTGCATGGAGTATTGTTTTCCATCCTTTGACTTTCAGTCTAGGAGTTTCCTTTTGGGTTAGATGGGTTTCTTGTAGACAGCATATGGTTGGACATTGTTTCTTGATCCATTCTGCCAGTCTGTTTGTTTTAATTGGTGAATTGAGGACATTTACATTAATGGTTATAACTGTCATATATTGGTTTATTGTTGACATGTTATCTTTCTGATGTTGTATCTTAACTTTCCATTCTTTTTAATTGTCTTGCTTAGTGTTTTTTTCCTATGTGTATCTAAAATGTCTTTCAGTATTCTTTGTAGGTTTGTTTTGGTGATCATGAAGTTCTTCAGCTGTTCTTTGTCATGGAAGTATCTTATTTCTCCATCAATTTTGAAGGAGAGTTTTGCAGGGTACATCAGTCTGGGTTGGAAGTTGTTTTCCTTTACTATCTGAAATACTTTACTCCATGCTCTTCTTCACTGTATTGAGAAGTCTGCTGTGATTCTGATAGGTTTTCCTTTATAGGTGATCTGTGTTTTCTCTCCAACAGCTTTGAATATTCTGTTCTTATGTTGGATTTCTGGGATAGTGATTATTATATGTGTGGGTGTAGTTTTATTTTGTTTATGGCTGTTTGGAGTTCTATATGCTTCATTAATCTGAATGTCAGTTTCCAGTCTCATGTTTGGGAAATTTTCAGCTCTTTCTTCTGTAAATAGCCTCTTAATATCATTTGTGTTGTCCCTTTCTTTTTCATTTATCCCTATTAATCTTACATTGTTTTTCTTTGCATCATCTTGCAACTGTTGAGTTGTTATTTCCGATTCCTTGTTGTTTTTAAAAGATCTTTTCTTTCCTGTTCACTAGCTGCAATCTTATCTTTGAGGTCTGAGATTCTATCTTCATTTTCATTGAGGTGGTTTTGGCAGCTTACAATAGAATTTTTGATTTCCTGCATATCTCCTTGAATCTGCTTTATGTATTCTGTTTGTTTCTTGTACTGTTCATTCAGGGATTCTATCTGTTTGCTTTGTTCCTCTAATATTTTAACTGTGTCTTGTTTAGATTCATTCACTACTTTTATCATTTCTTGTTTTACCTGGGAGATTATTTCTAATTTGAGTTCCTTTATAGCTTCCCATACTTGCTTCTTTATTTCAGTTGATATCATTTCAGGTACTTCAGGTGTATGAGTAGTATTTTCTTCTATGTATGTGGCTCCCAGGCTTTCTTGGGATGGGCTGGAGGTTTGAGATTGCATTTTGGTCTTTCGTTTTGTCATTTTCCTATATTTGTGTGTTTCAAGCACTTTCCCTGAGTGTGTTGGGAATCACCTCCTGCACCTTCAGCTCCTGGGACTCATGGGTCTTGGCTCCCCTGGTTGAATGAAGGTCACTAGGCATGGTCCACTCAAGCCTGCAATGCTTATCAAGGCTAATCCAGTCTCCTAGGGGGCTGGTTTGGCATCCAAGCATGAAGAGTGATGTCCCAAATTCTCCCAGGCCAGAGCCAGGGAGCTGGAACTTTGCTTGTCACCATGCGGGCTTACCTCCCCTCTCAGAGCTTTCTTGTTGCCCTCTTTGAATGAAGGTTGCTGGGGGTGGTCCACTCAAGCCTGGGAAACCTCTCCAGGCTAATCCAGTGCCCTAGGGGGCTGGGTGGGCACCCCAGCACTGAGAGTGATGTCCCAAACTCCCCTCAGCTAATGCCAGTGAGCTGATACTTCCTGTGCCCTTGCTGCCTCGCAAGCTGGAACTCAGCTTACAGCCAAGTGGGCCTACCTGCCCTTGGAGCCTGCTTGTTCCCCTGGTTGAATAAAGGTTGCTGGGTGTGGTCCACTGAAGCCCATGAAACCTCTGCAGGCTAGTCCAGTGTCCTAGGGGGCTGGATGGGCACCCCAGCACCGGGAGTGATGTCCCAAACTCCCCAGAGCCAAGGGCAAAGAGTTGGAACTCCCTCACAGCCATGCAGGCCTAAGTCCCCTCTCAAGAAAGATTTTTTAAAAGTAGCAAGGGACCATGAGAAATCAATCCAGCAGCTGCTAAATGAAGCAAAGAAGAATAACTTAAGATCAACTGGAGTCAATGAAAAAGCAGGAGCTAGCATGAATGATGCAGAAAAACTGTTTACAGATGTAATGGCAGAAAATTTCTCTAATAGGGAAAAATAATTTAACATACAGATAAGTGAGGCACATAAGACTCCAGTTAGCCACGATAAAAAAAAAAATCTATAGCCAGTCATATCATAGTCAAGATTTCAGAAATTCAACACAAGAATAGTCTTTTAAAATTTTTTTTTATTTTAAAGAGAATAAAACAAAACAAAACAAAACAAAGCAAATCAGAACAGAGCAATGCAAGCAACACAGCACTTTGCAACAAGACAATAGGACATCAACAGTGGCTACAATAATGTCTCTTGTTTTCCTCAAAATAGTTGACCATACTTTCACACACAAAAATAGCAAACAACAAAATAGTATAAAATCATTCAAAAGAATGAAAGCATTACAGAACTTCAAAACCAGATAACAGGAAGTGATCAATGTCTACTATAATATCTCATTTTCCTCAAAAAAGTTGTTCATACCATCATACATAATAAAATCAAATAAAATACAACAGAATAGAACCAATCAAAGCAAAAGAACAAAAGCATGATAGGATATCAGTAATGGCTACTATAATGTCTCATTTTCTTCAAAATAGCTGTACATACCACCACACATGATAAAATAAAAACAGAATAAAACCAATTAAACAGATGAATGAAAGAATTAAACAACTTCAAAGAAATATGATAGGAAACCAAGATTACCATAATATATCCCATATATTCAAAATAGTTGCCCCTATCATCAGACAGAGTAAAATCTAACAAAACAAGACAGAACAAAGCTAAACCTAACAAAATTGTGAAAACAATACAAGAGTTCAAGATAAGACAATAAGAAATTAACAGTAGTTATCACCTTTCTCTCTCATGTGTTTCCTCCCCTATCACTCTTACAATAACTATTTTGCTTTTGGATTCCATTAACTCCTGTTTCTTGTGCTAGGGTTCACGCCTATGAGTTCAAACTGTTTTATCCATGAGCATGATCTCTAGTTGCATCCATTTACTTACAGGAGTCTTGAGATTATTCTACTTTATAGCTGGAGTTGATCTTATACTTTGCACTGCATGAAAATACTATATCTTTCTTATCCATTCTATGGTTGATGGGCAAGTTACTTTTTCTTTTTTCTGGTCTCCTGTCACATGGAACAATTGTTTTCCCTCCTTTGATTTTTCAGTCTATGAACTTCCTTTCCAGTTTCTTGTATATAGTATATCAATGAATCTTGTTTCTTGATCTACTCTCCCTGTGTTTCTTTTTATTGCTGACCTGAGGCCATCTACATTAATGGTTAAAACCAGCATACATTGGTTTGTCACTGCCCTGTTACCCTCCTGCTGTTGGCCCTCCACTTTTCCCCTTCATTCAATTGCCTGTCTTGTTTGGCGATCCTCCTCTGCTGCTGTTCTTGGAACCATGCTCATTTTTATCTCTCTCTAGAATATTCTTTAGCACTCTCTGTAGGGTTGGTTTGGTGGTCATGAATTCCTTCAGTTGTTCTTTATCATGGAAGTATCTTATTTTTCCATCAATTTTGAAAGATAGTTTTGCAGGATAGATCAATCTGGGTTGGAAGTTGTTTTCTTTCAGGGTTTGAAACACTTTACTCCAAACTCTTCTTGACTTGATGGCTTGTGTTGATAAGTCTGCTGTGATTCTGATTGGTTTTCATTTATAGGTGATCTGTTTCTTTTCTCTATCAGCTTTTATTATTCTGTTCTTGTGCTGAATTTCTGGGATCTTGATTATTATATGTCTGGGTATAGATTTACTTTGGTTATGGCTAGTTGGAGTCCTATATGCCTCACTTATCTTCATGCCAGATCCATTTTCCATGTTTGGGAAGTTTTCTTTTATTAATTCTGTAAATAGCCTTTTAATTTCATTTGTGTTGACCCCTGCTTCTTCACTGACACCTATCACTCTTATGCTTCTTTGCATCATCTTACAGCCATTGAGTTATTTCCTGATTCCTTGTTATTTTTAAGAGATCTTTCCTTTCATGATCACTAGCTGAAATGCTATCTTCAAGGTTTGAAAGTGTACCTTCAGTCTCTTTCAAGTGGTTTTGCCAGCTTGATTGAATTTTTAATTTCCTGGATCTCTCTTTGAATTTGTTTCATGCATTGAAATTCCTTTATATATTCATTCAATGTTTCCATCATTTTCCTATGCTCCTCTTTTTTTTGTCTGTCTTCTTTAGACCTGCTGAACAGTTTTTTCAGTACGTTTCTTCTTTTACCTGAGACATTATTTCTGATTTGACTGCTTTTATAATCTCATGAAGTTGTCTTTACTTCAGTTGCTATCCTCTCAGAGATTTCAGATGTATAACTTCCATTTTCTTCCATGACTGTGTCTCCCAGACTTGTTCTGTGTGGGCTAGAGGTCTGAGATTGCCTTTTGCTCCTTCGTCTTGACATTCTTTTGGGTTCCTCCCAACAAGCTGGTTGTGGGGCCCCAGGCACTTTCTATGTTGGCTGCCCCTCCATGGTGTAGGGTTCCTCTAATCCCAGATTTATAGGGAGGTAACAGGGCATGGAGGAGGCTTCTCCAGACCTGTGCAGCTACAGTGGGGCTTCCCTAATGATCAGGGGTGCATGGAGGTAGGGCGCTTCTCTCAGCTTGTGTGTCTGCACTGGGACTCCTGTGATGGTGGCAGACACATGCGGTGTATTTGTCTGATTCTGCTATTGGGTGATGGCTGCTTGAAGGAACCAGGGGCCTTTAATATGGGCCTATAGGTACACAGGGCTTATCTGGCTATGTGTCCCTGCTCTTGCTGGCCACTTGCAGAAAATAGCTTTTGAGCAGCAGCTCCCTGCATGTTGAGGTGGATCTGCTGGTTCTCTCTTCCTGTGTTGGCTGCCCTGGGAAAGGGCCTTCTAGTGGCAGAACCAGCAGGCAGAGGTAGATCTGTCTGGCTCTATTTGCCTGCACTGTGTGCCCATAGGAAAGGGCCTTCTGGTGGTGGTGCCTGGCAGGCAGTAGTGGATCTGTTTGGCTCTCTCTGCCTGTGCTGTACGTGCCCATAGGAAAGAGCCTTGTGGTGGCACCTGGCAGGCAGAGGCAGATCTGTCTGGCTCTCTCTGCCTATACTGGGAGCCTGTAGGAAAAAAGCAAGAATAGAATCTTAAAAGCTGTTAGGGAAAAGAAACATCACCTATAAAAGAAAGCCCATCAGAATCTCAGCTGAATTCTCAGCACAACCCTCAAGTCAAGGAGAGCTTGGAGTGAAATATTTCAAATTCTAAAGGAAAACAACCTTCAACCCAGAATGATAATATGCCACAAAACTATCTTTCAAAACTGGAGAAATAAGGTGGTTCCCTGACAAGGATCATCTGAGGAAATTTATAACCAAAAAACCAGCACTTCATAATGTTTTGAAGGACATTCTAGAAAGAAGTAACAAGGAATATAGTGCCATGAACCCCAACAGAAGGTAAACAATTAAAAAGAGGGAAGGAAAAAAGAGGGGAAATCAACAACAAGAAAATAACATGACAAAGATAAGTCAATACATATCTGTTATAACCATCAATCTTAATGATCTGAATTCACCAACAGAAAGTCACAGACTGGCAGAATGGATCAAGAGGCAAGATCCAACAATATGATGCACACAAGAAACACTTTTAATTAAAAAAGAAATTCATAGACTGAAAGTCAAAGGATGAAAAACCATACACTATGCATAGGAACCTAGAAAAAAGGAGGGGTAGCTATTATATTTGTTGACAAAGTAAATTTAAAGCCAAGACTGGGAAATGAGAAGTCAAGATGGCCAATCAGTGAGCAATAAAATACAAAGCCTCCAGGGAGAAACAACTCATATGCCAGAATAAAACACTCTGGAGAGACCCAGACAGAGGGAGATGGATCCTCCTGACACAGAAAGAAATTAAAACATAAAAAAGCTCTTCAAATACTTCGGGACTACAACTGAAACAGCTAAAAACTACAGGACACAGAGTTTTCACAGTGATCTGCCAAGTTTGCGTCAGCTTGAATCTGTGCCAGCCGGCAGAGCTGCCCAAACTCGTTCCCACTGCCACTCACAGGAACCACAGCATCACTGAAGTCGAGAGTTGGTGAGCCCAGAGGAGAGTGGAGCTGGTGAAGGGACCTTCATTAATCCACAGTCAGTGCTGGGGATGAGACCCCCCCGCATGGGAAGGGTGTGACCAAATTGGCGACATGTTGGAATCGGGCAGGAGGAGCCTGAACTGGGAGCAACAGTGACTTCAGTTGGTTCCTCCCTCCCAAGAGCAGATTCGTGGGATTTGCTTGGACTGTGCTGCGCCCCTGGCTGGGACCAATGAGCCATCCCAAATTGCTTCCCTGTGCTTAACACATGCTAAACGGGTGAAGGCCTCTGAAGTTTGGCTGGCCTGGTGGGAAGGGGCAGGAATATGCAGCCGCTGCTTACACCTCAGTGACAAGAGCAGGCAGGAGAGGGCGAAGGTCTCTCCCAGTGTGCTTCAGAGGAAACGTGGCCAACAGGGAAGGGGGTTGGGACCTGCACTGTAACCTGTGTGGAGGAAGCCAGGACCATGACAGGAGAGAGAGGCAGGAGGAGGCCCCCAGCCCAGAACCCTGAGAGCACTGATCCAGGAGAGGGAAAAACAAGGGAGACTGAGGGTGGCAAGCATGCAACATCAGACATGGCTTCAATGGACATTAAGAGATATATTTGGGACCTTGTAGACAAGCTCAAAACTGAAATATTAAATCAGGTAAAGCAAGATATGAATAGAATAATAAAAGAAATGCTCTCAGGAAGCATCTCTCAGGATGATACAGATGGAAGAAGGGAGGAACACAGAAAAAGGAGAGAAACATTTGGTAAGAATAAAAGAAAATATAGAATACATGAAGCAGATTCAAAGAGACTACCAGGAAATTAAAAACCCCATTGAAAGTTGGCAAAACTCTTTAAAAGAAACTAAGGATAAACTATCAAAACTTGAAGACAAGTTTACAATGTGTGATCACGAAAGGAAAGATCTCTTAAAAATAACAAGGAAACAGGCAGTAACAATACAAAAGCTAGAAGAGGACAAGAGAATCTACAATTTAAGAATAAGAAACGTGAATGAAGAAGCAGGAATACATACAGGTGAAATACAAAAGCTATTCATGGAAATAATTAAGGAAAACTTCCCAAGCATGGGAAAAGAAAATGACATTCAGTTATGTGAGGCATACAGAACTCCAACCACCTACAACCAAAACAGAGCTACACCCAGACATATAATAATCAAGATACTAGAAATTCAATATAAAAACAGAATATTAAAAGCCGCCAGAAAAAAGAAACATTACCTATAAAGGTAAGCCCATCAGAATCACAGCTGGCTTCTTGACACAGACCATCAGATCAAGAAGAGCTTGGAGCGAAGCATTCCAAGCCCTGAAAGAAAATAACCTCCAGCCAAATTGATGTATCCTGCAAAGCTGTCACTAGAAATTAATGGAGAAATAAGATGCTTCCATGGCAAAGAGGAACTGGGGGAGTTTGTGCCCACCAATCCAACCCTGCAGAGAATGCTGAAGGACATTCTAGATAAAGAGAGAAAAAAAATACCAGGATTTTAGGAATAGTGGCAGAAAGGCCCCAATGAGTGGGGGAGTAGAATGAAGGAGAAAACTAGACAAACAAAGGCAGAAAAATAGCATAACAGAAATGAGGCAGAGAAGGATAACTAGAATGTCTAACATAGATGGCCTTGATATGCTATATTGTTAATAGTGCACCAGGATTTAAAACCCACATTACTCACACTACTCTGCTTAGATGTATTATATTCTGTTCCAGTCATTCTGCCTGTACTAGATTTGAGGGCACAGGCAGTAATTCCAAAAGTAACAGGATATAGTATGGTAATCATCCTTAATTTCCTATTAACTTAATCTAAAGCTCTGTAAAACCTACACCATTTTACCATGCTGATCATAATCGAATCTGGTTTGTTGGATCGCTGTTTTGTATTGATAGATTTTATTCAAAGCTGTTATGATTGATAGTATCAAGTCCGAGAGTATAGGCAACTACACTTAAGATGACAAGACTCACTAGAATATCCACTATGGTTTGATTATTACCTGCCTTTGAAGTTTTATACTGTCTACAATGTTTTATTTTTACTAATATTATTATTTACTGCTATACTCAATTATACTGCTATATTCAATTATGCCTGATGATATAGACATTCTATTGAAGATAGTAAGAAACAACACAGTAATCATTGTAGATCACCTTGTACTGTGGTTTTATACAACTTTTTGGTTTCATGTTTTTATAGGAATTTGTTTTGTTTTGTCTTGCTAAGTTTTGTTTTTCCCTCTAATATAGAAAGGATAGAAATACATGTAGAGATTCATGCATGTGTAGCTGTTTACACTTTCATTGACTATCTACTTTGTATGCTTTAATTTTGTAACTTGAACAACTATTTCTAAGAGGACAATCTGTAATTTATCAACTAGTGATTTCTTATGGTTTATCTTTTTTTTGAATTTCTGTATTATCTCTACCCTTTATATGCTTTTGTTTCTCTTTAAATAAAAAAAAGAAAAAAAAATAAAGCCAAGACTGATTAAGAGAGATAAAGAAAATTATTACATCCTTAAAGGGAAAAATACAAGAGGAAGAGGTAATAGTCATAAATATATGATTAAAAGACATGAGAAATCAAATGAGCCCTAATACAATTGTGTTGGAGGGTCTCAATACCCCACTGTCACAAAAAAGACAGATCAACCTGACAAAGAAAAACAATGAAATATTAGAACTGAACCAAACTTTTGAACAAATGGACTTAGTAGATGTCTATAGAGTGTTACACCTCACGACATCAGAATACACATCTGTTTCATATAGGAAATTTTCCAAAATAGACCACATACTAGCTCATAGAATATGCTTAAGTAAGTGCAAAGGAACTGAAATTATCACATGCATTATAATCCCACTATGTTCACTCTTGGTACTCTTATTAGGTGAAGTGTGAATGCTTGAGCCATGTGGGGAGGGGAAGCTCATCAGTATGTTGCACTAATCTAATTGGACCCTTTTCTGAGAAAATGAACTATGATACACTAATATGTTCTGATTTGTGGGCTGGAAACTTGAGAGATATAGATCAAATGTAATGGGTGGTCTTCCAGCAAGATAAGTACACAGATGGGATGGGTTGAGAAAGAGAAATGGAGTAGAGCGTATGGAAACACTTCTAGTGCCCCAACTTCTGGTGCCTGTTCCATGAGGCCTGCATGCACTTTGTTTCCTACTGGTTCCTTGACCTTTCTCCTCTCTGTGTTCTTTCTTTCTTTCTTTCTTTCTTTCTTTCTTTCTTTCTTTCTTTCTTTCTTTCTTTCTTCTTTCCTTCTTTCTTTCATTCTTTTTTGGAAGTAGTGGAGCTGGAATCCAAGATCATAGTCATGCTAGGCAGGTACTCTACCACTGAGAGACATCCCCAACCCACTCAAAGTTCTTTTTATCTTTGCAGTTATGAGCCTTTTTCCTATAAGTTGATTCAAGAGGGCTTTTTTCTTTTTCACCCAAAAGGCCATTGATTAGAGCAGATATAAGAGCATGAATAATGTGATAGCTACGAGGTGCTGACTGCAGCCTGATGTGGCACTCAGCTGGCTAGGGGACCAGTATGGAGGGTGTGTGTTTGGGGGGAGGGTATTAAATTGCTGAAAGTGATAGAATCTCCCATACCCTGTCATCTTCCCCACCTTAACTCCTTGGCTGCATTCCAGCTCCCAGCCCCTGCTACTGTGAGCTATTTCTGGATGAAGATAGGAAACTGTTCTTATCTCTAAGACTGTGCCCAGAATCTCCTGCTCCACACTGACCTCTGCCTCTCATGCTCTTCCTTTCTGTTTTCCTAGGGGAATGGTCCAGTTCTTTGTCATTCTGACACTGAACATCAAGTCTCTGTTAAGGTTCCTCTCTGGTGGGGCTGGAAAGTGCAGAGGGGTCTCCATACCCCCTAAGTCCACAATTCTCTTCTCTGCCTGTTTTGGGTGAGCTCTTTACAACTCCATGGTCTTGTTGCATTTGGACAAACTTTAGTCAGGGCCACACATTCTGTGCCTGTGTGGGGATGGAAAGATAGGGACCCAGTGGTTCGCAGGGGCAGAGGCCTGAGTTTCCTCACCTTCGTTATAGTGGTAGATGAGAAGATACTGCTGCTGTGGACCCAGCCATTGGTGCAGGGTTCTGTGGCCTTTGTGACACTGGCTGCTATGCTATCTGGAGGCTGATCCCTATAGGAGAGTGAAGTGGGGCAGGGCTTAGGCTGCCCATGCCATCCAGAGGCTCCCAGGACTCTAATCTCTGCCTTTGCCAAGGCTAGCACTGGGGGTGGGTGTAGTGTGGGGGGAGGTGGCATGCAGTTGTGCAGGTGTGATGAAGACAGGACCACCAGAGGGTCTTGTGCCTGCTGGAAGTGCCCTCACTTCCTTCAGGAGGTTACTGAGGCCACTTCCAGTCCTGTGGAAAGCTGGGGCTGAGGCTTCAGCTTACAGCAATTTGTTTCCTGTCCTTCCGGGCAGGGAGGGCGATCAACTGCATTTTCTCCTTTGCTCATCAGATCTGGGGTTGCAGGAGCCCCATGCCTCTGGTGGGTGATGAAATTTTTGTGACTTCTTTTGGGGCACCATGTGCCATGATGACTTGAGAGTAGATAGTTGTCATTCTGTCAATGTCTGTTGGGGACCTAGAGACTGTCGAGCTGGGTCAGTAGGAGACATGACTTCCTCATGAAGGAGGAACATCACCAGGTAACCTAGACCAGCGGCTTCCTGCATGGGGAAAAGGGTAAGGTGCTTAGTGGAGGCAGCCTCTGAGATAGAGGGGCACAAAGCCTGTGCTGAACACTTTACACTCAGAGCCAGGTCTTCTCACCTTCAAGGTGAGCTGAGGAGAGACAGAAATGTGTTGTGCAGGGGCCTCAGGGGCCCTGACTTCCTCATCTCCTGGAGAATCTGAGCCTGGGGCCTTGGGCCCAGCGCAAGGGCTTTGGCAGTAGAGCTGACCTTCTCCAGGCTCCTGGATCACAGCAGTCCTGTATTCTCTCTATAATCCTTTCCTTCCAAGAATTGAGCCAGCATGCGTCACACAATAAACAGCCATCAAGAGTCTGGATGTGTTGCGGTCTACACTGCTTTAGGCCCACATGAATCCTGGCCTTTGACACTGTGACCCCCTGTATACTACCATGCTGATGCCTGTACCCCAGGGTGACTGGATTCAGAGCAGAGCCTTTGAGGAACCATTTACAGTTAGGAGAGGCCACTAGAAGAGTCCTGATTCAGTAGGACTTAAGTCCTTAAAAGAAAGAAGAGCCCTGGGAGGGAAAACCAGCTTCTGCCAGCCAGGTAGAGAAGCCCAGGAGAAGCTGCGCCTGTTGACCCCTGCTGCAGATTCCAACTACCCGGAATTTGTGCCATCTGCTTTTTAGCATTTTGTTGTGGAATCCTACACTACAATATACACACCTGAGATGAGTCAATTTAGAAAAGCTGAATTCCACAATCAACTTTGCTGTCCATGGGGAGGGACTCATCATGATGGAAGGGCATGGAGGAAAAACCCAGCTCACCTCATAATGGGAAGTGGAAGAGAGAAGGAATAGGGTCCTGCACCTGCCTTCTGGCCTGTCCCTCCCACCAGGCCCCACAACTGCACAGTAGTGCTCTGGCTGAGGACAAAATCTTGAACATGAGGGCTTTTGTGGAGAGAGATTTAAGATCCAAACTATGCCACACCTCAAAGGTGCCATGTGTCCATGTTGTCACACAATTTCAGGCAAGGAGCATGGCAGAAACCCCTTGTGGAAGAGGTGGCTTCTGGAGAAGCTCTTCCAAAGGGATACCTTGCTCCTCCAGAGAAATGTAAGCATGAATTTCCTTCTGTAGGTCATGAGGACAGTCACTGATCCCTAGAGTAAAGGACAGAAAAGAGTCTGGGTCTGTGATGGTGTTAGTGCCTGGCACATGGGAGCCACCACTCCCCTTTGCTTAAACCAGTTTGAGTTTCATGTAACCTGCAGTGAAAAGTCCTGACTAATATGCCCACTGTAGGAAACATAAGCACTGGCAAACTAGCTTGTGATGAGGGAAGCTGGGTGGTAGGAGAGCTGTGTCAGTCAGGGTTACTGAATGCCGATGACAGAAACAGGCTATGGGCAACTTTTGCTGAAGGGAAACAGATGACAGGATAGCGGGTAGTTCATGGGGTTGATGGGAAGGCCAAGCATCTGGCTCAGAGGTGGGCAGGAGCTGGGGCAGGCTGGCAAGGATTGATGGGGTGTCCTGTAGATACTCATCCCCTCTCCTGGCACTTGTCATGATGACAGTGTGGTCACTGTCTCAACTGCTGCTTTGTGCTAGTTTCCAAGTGTCAGGTCCCAGGTGGGGTTCGTGGTCTGAGCAGAGTTTTCAGGAGGTGCATGTGGGGGTAGCTGGTCCCAAGACCCACAGCTAGGGGACAGGAAGGGACTTCACATGCCAGTCACCTAACACCCAGAACATAGTTTCACAAACCACCTCAAATACTGGGGAAAATAAACAGTATTTACTGTAAGATGCATCATTTTAGAGGTACATTTGGACATGCGTTGACATTTTTTTACACTTATGTAACATTTCCATGACTCTCACTGAACTCTGGTCCTGGATCCCCACTGGTCCTGACTGGCTCCCTTGCAGAGGACTTATCTAGAGGTTCAAGGAACAATAGAGTCTCGGTCACATTCCCTATCCCTGGGACAGTCTCCAGCACCTGCACATTAAAGGAGAAGAGGTTTATTTTGGCTCAGTTTCAAGTGTTTCAGTCAATGCTTTGCAGGCTCAAACTCAGAAAGGCCTGGCCGCAGGACCTGGGTGGAGATTTGCTCACATCAGGGGACATTCTTGATTTATGCCTTAACAAATATAGGTTCTTTTGTGAACTAATTCTTCCTCTTCTTCTTCTTCTTCTTCTTCTTCTTCTTCTTCTTCTTCTTCTTCTTCTTCTTCTTCTTCATCCTCTTCTTTCTTCCTTCTTTGGTACTGGAGACCCTAACCTCTTTTTTGCTGTCTTTTTATTTTGAGACAAGACCTTGGTAAGTCACTAAGTTGCTCAGGGTGGGCTTGAACTTGTGATACTTTTGCTTCAACCTCCTGAATAGCTGATCTTATGGTGCTCGTGCTCACAAAGGTGGGGCTTTTGGAGGGTGATAGGGGCCTGCAGGCTTCAGCTGATTTGCTGTGGCAGGTAGGGCCTGGTATGTGGTCATGGGGGAGGAACTGGACAGGATGTGCGTGTCCTTCTCTGGCTGGGATGAGTCCTCAGAGGAGTAAGCACCTTCCTGGTCCAGTCACCTTTGCAGAGCCCCACTTTGTGTGGGTGATGCACTTTGGAGTATTCTAGGTGTGACCACAATGTGAGCGTAGGGATTGTTGATTCTCTTTTATGAATGAGTGGTACTCATTACATGTGTAGTCACAGGTTGTGTGTCCTCACCTGTCAGTGAAAGTTTGCACTGTTCTGAGTTTTTAACTATTATATGTGAAGTCACTGTGACATCGGGGACCGTGAGTGAATGTGCCGTGTATTTCTCTTGGGCAAACACCTTGTACCTTGAGATGGTAATACTGGGCTACAGAAGGTCAGGGGCTGGGGCTAGGGTTCCCTGCAGACGCCAGTCTGAGCAGGGTTCACATTTAGCCCAGGAACGTCCTCCCAGTCATGCTGCTTCATCTCTAGGTCCCTGATAACCCTAATGGGTTGTTAAGTGCTATGTGGTTTAGGGGAGTGTGGCAAAGAAAAGAGCCTGGAGTATAGATGCAATTTTAAAGAATAGTTTGGATTCATGGTAGGTTGAACCCAAGCAGAACCCATGGAGGTGGAATGTTGACTGGCTTAATTTTACAGGAACTGTCAAATGGTTTTCCAAAGTGTTTCCAAAGTTTGTATCTCTCCAAGCAAGAGGTGAGAATTCCAATGAGTCTACATTCTTGCCAACTCCTTGCTATGGCCAGGCTTTTATTTCATTTATTTTTAAAATCAGAGTTTGTTGACAGCCCCCTATTGTGGGGATAGGGGCTGGAGGACTTGGTTGGAGCAGTGTCTGGTGAAGACACTGTTTTCCACACCACCATGGGAATTCTCTTCAGCACCTCCTCACTGGCCCAGGAGTCCAGGTTGTGGATGTCTCAGGCTGAGCCTTGGTCATGTGGAGTCAAGAGGCTGCAGAGCCCCAAGGTGGCAGTGCCATTACAGGGTGAGTCCTCAGCCATGTGTGGGGAAGCAAAGTGGCATCTCACTGAGCTCTGAGTTGTGTTTTCCTGGCAGCTGATGATGTTGAGTTGTCCATGTGTCTTCTGTGATGAAGTGTGTGTTCTACTTTGGGGCCAACTTAAAGTTTGGGTCCTTGATTTCTTTTTATTGAATTGTAGAGGTTTTTACTCCACAGGCATGTGGAGCTATAAGCTGGTACAACTCTCTCCTCACTGAAAGTTTTGCTCAGAGCACTCCTGATCTGCATATTTGAGCTGCTCTGGCTGCTGTCAACTCCTTCTTCCTTACCCTGACTCCTTAAGGTTTCCAGATCTCTTGTTACAGTCCCAGAGCTGTTTCTGGGTAGGAGACTGTGCCATGAGGGTTTATCTAATTTGTGTTCTTTCTCACAGCAGTGTGGCCTAGTGGTGCCACTGTCCCAAGTGTGAACACTGTTTCCCATTGGCCCTACAGTTTGTTGGTTGTTTATGGCAGGAAGTTACTTGTGGAATCTGCTATTTCCTGACAGCTGAAACTTCATTTTCCATTCTTATTTTTTCACATCAGGCATCCAGTTAGGGCTTTGTGAATACTGGGTTAGCACTTTGCTGCAAGCTGAAGCCCCAGCCTCTTTTCATCCTTAATGCTTTTGAAATGTCTGCACTTCTTTTGGATTGCAAGTGGACAAGCAAATGGCTTGGTGTGATTAAGGGCTGGCTAAGTGACATCACCAAGCCCTGGGGCAGCTCTGTCCTATTGCACTGTCTTCCTTTGTCACCTCAGTTCTTGGTTTGGCTTCCCTCTTTGGTGACTAATGGTGGCCACACTTCCAGGTAGTCTGCTGTTGACTCGATGTTTTCTGCCACTTGCTTCTGAACCCTGGCCACTGTGGTCCAATAGGAGGCTTGGCTTCTTCTGTGGGTGTGACTCACATGATGCTTTCTGCTGGGGTGTGGGCTTCTTGGAGTTGTAGGCTCAGAAGCAACAGGACACTTTTGCCCAGGAACTGACTATGGATAGAGTCTCAGTTCTAGAACAGTGGCCTGAGCCTCTCAGAGACAGATACATCTTGGAGAGCATCAAAAACAATTTCCTTGAAGACAGCACAGAGGTCCAAGGAGTCCCTGCAGCATTTTTCTTTTGCTCTTATGACTATTTTTCCTTTTAACATGTTCACACACTTACTGAGGATGAGAGAGAGTTCAGCAGAATGGCAGCTGAGCATCCCCAACTTAGGCACTTACAAGGCCCAGAACCTGAGTCAAACCTTATTCACCGATAGGACATGAGGAACAGGGAGTATCCAAGCCTGTGGAGATCGAGACATTGCAGCCCCATCCCTACCAAAACTGTTGAGCATGGACAGTAAAACCTCACTGGCCTCCTGGAGGAGCCTGAGAATAGGGGAGCATGTTGGCTTTTTGTTGCTGTTGTGATTACATAATCAGAAGCAGCCATAATGAGTCTCTTGCAGGTCTGGGGTTGTTATGGCTTGTGTCTCATGCAGTTTTAGATGGGGCTTTTTCAGAAGTATCTAAATGTAGAGTGTGTGATTGATCTATGGTGCAATACTAGGATTAAGGGTGCAGAAATCCACAAATTGTATTGGTACTACCCTAATCCTAGTAGACTGATTTTGCTACCTTGTGAGTACCATGGACTGTTTCTTCTCTGTGATGCCCCTCTGTCAAGCCACCCTGCCTTGGAGCCAGCTGATTATGGACTAGAATCTCTACAAACTCTGAGACAAATAAACCTTTCCTCTTTTAGATGTTGGGTATTTTGTCTCAGCAATGAGAAAGATGACTAACACAGAATTTAGTACCAGAAATGGGCCATTGCTAGGACTGTACCTGACCATGTGGTACATTTGGGAATGGCTTGTAGGAATAGTTTAGAAAGGTTTGGAGATGCCAGCTGAAAAAGTAGCTTTGTAATACCTTAGGCAGTATTGTATGGGAAATTCTGGTCAGAGTTGAGAAGACCAGAAAGGTGATAGAAATCCTGTCAGTAAAGACCAGGCTTGGAAGATTTCTGCTGGGAATAAAGACTACATTGGTTGTTGGGCTCCAGACAATGTATGTTATGGCTTGGCAGAAAGTTTTTCTGCATTTTTCTCATGTCCAGAGACTTCACTTAAGACTGAGGTTAAAGGCAGTGAACTAGTTAATCTGGCAGAAGAAATTTCTCATGCAATTTTAGATGGGGCTTTTTCAAAGCAGTCTAGTTGAGGTGGTGGCATGGCTACTGTTAGGGCCTTTTAACCAGATTTTTATATTGAGAATCAATAGCAAAAAGCCCAGCAGAATGATTTAAAATGTTTTGAATTTGACCAGAAAGGAAGCTCCAACAAAACTATGGGTTGCAAAGGTGGAGAGATTTTGATTGCTGAGAAGGAATTGAATAGAAAAGATGACCTGAGGGCACCACAAAAAGCTACAGGACTCCACCCTGTGTATCCTCAAAACTGCAAAAGTGAAAGACTTTGTTTTGAGAAGAGAGACCCAGAGCACCATATTCCAGAATGGCAGTGGTCTAGAGAATTCGTTACTTTGGATTGGGTGCAAAGTGCTCAGTAAACCAGGCATTTGATCCCCACAGCTAAGAGAGAAAAGCCAGGCTACTGCTTTAGCTTTAGCAGACCTTAGCTTCATCCACATCCATGTGGTACTTATTTTAGGCACACACATAATGTAAGAGTTGTGGAGTCAGGAAAGATTCCACCCAAAGTTCAGAAGGAGGCCTGGGAGGCCAGGCGGTGTGCCCCTGAGAATGTAGTATGCACCTGAGAGTGCACTGTGTGAAGCTGTAAGTGTAAACCTGAATGTGCAGTGGAGACCAGAAGTTTGGAGCAGTTAGGAACTTCGATAATCTGTGGAAAACTGTAAGAAGGGAGCAGAGCTGGCCCAAGTGAGAAGCCATGGGAGCTACAATCACTGGAAGTGCCATCAAAGTCCTTTGGAACTCACATTTGCCATGGTTTGCCTTAGCTTTAGATGCTGCAATGAACTACAGGACTTAATGCTTGGCCTACTTAATGCTTTGGTCCCATTCCTTTATATCTCCCTATTTGTACCTTTCTGAATAGTAATGTCCATCTTGCATTATTGAATGTTGGAAGCATTTAACTTTCTTTTTATTTGTACAGGGGCTTTCAGCTATGAGTTTGTGTTTGCCTTTGTGGCTGACACAACACAAAGCAGGTATCTGGGTTCCTTCTACCTCCCTTGTCCCAGCAGTCTCCTGGCTTGGCCAAGCTCTCTGGTTCCTACCTCGTGCTGCTGGCTTGCATCCATGGCCCTATTCCCTCTCCTGCCTGGGGGTCTGTAAGAAGTGGTGAGAGGAGTGGAAAGCAGTAGTTTCTGCCTGTTAAATATCCCTTTAAAAGCTCATAGGGTTATAGATAGATATGTGGTGGTTTGCCTTTTCCTCTAGCCTTGCTTTAAGCTGCTTTCCCACCTTCTCCCAAGTGTGTAAATTTACAGTTCCTTCTTCTGGGAATGAAGGGCAGGTCTCTTGAACAAACTCAAGAAATTTAGAAAGTCATACAGTCTTCATAGCATCCCCCTAAACTTAAGCAAAGCTTTAAGCATTTCAATATACAAAGAACAAAATTTAGATCCTGGATTCCCCATTGTTTCATACCCAGCAATTACTCAGTGTACTCAATATCTCAATCCTGTTGCTTACACTCATGGAGTGTCTCCTTGTCTCAGCTTACTGAGTTCTCTCATGCTCAGGCCTCACATTGGGTGTCATCCGCCTTTATCTGCACAGCCAGCAGGATCCTGATAGGGGGTAATAGGAAATTAAGAAAAACAAGAAAAAAAGCTGGGACCAGGTGGGACTTGACCTCTCTGATAGAGAGGCAGCAACAACCCAGCACAGGCTGTGTCTTTATTTATTCATGGTAAAAAAAAGGAGAAGTGTGAGCAGGGCCAAAAGTGCAAGGTCTCAATGTTTTGCTGAGAACACTAAAAGCAAAACAGTCTCAGAACTATCCATGCTGCACTTAACAGGGAGGAACACCAAGGCTGGACACTCATTGATATGCCACTGAGTCAGAGGTCAACTTGTATACATGGTCTGCCTCTGGAAGCCCATATTCTTGGGGCTGACAATGCTAGGATTAAGGGTGCTGGGATTAAGGGTAGATGATTGCTAGATCAGTCCACTGATTGGATTGGCACTACCCTAATCCTAGTAGATGGGATACAATATAAAGAACAGAAAGAGACTTGTCCCTTTCTCTTATTGCTTTTGCTACCTTGTGGGCACCATGGTCTGTTTGTCCTATGTGATGCCCCTCTTCCAAGCAACCCTGCCTTGGAGTCACCTGGTTATGGACTGAAACTTCTGCAAATTGTGAACCAAATTAACCTTCCCTTCTTTAACTTTGGATGTTACGTATTTTGTCTCAGCAATGACAAAAATGACTAAGACAAGGGCTGATGTCTGCAACCAACAGCTATCAGCTGCTACTGTGAGGGGCTGCAAGAAGATGTGTCCTGTCTCCTTGCCTTCTCCAGTTCTATAGGCCATTTGCTCTCCTTGGCTTCTGGTCCCAGTCCACTTTTTATTTATCAACAGAAAAAGTAATTATTTGTTTGAAAATGATCAGAAATTACTCTCATTTGGTAAAAATTAGTGTGGGGTCATGGTCTCTGTGTTGATCTGATTTTTTTGTCTACTTATTTTTGTCTTCTCTTGTATCACCATGGCCCCTTGCTTCTTTGGCCCTCTGAGACCCTCCCAGTGCTGCTGTGCTCATGGGCTGCATAGCCCAGGTGGTTTACTTGTTTTAGAACTCTCAGTCTAATCACGGCTGCCAACTTCCTTTCGTTGCAGGAGGGGCCATGTTGACAGGTCCCAGGGATTAGGCTGTGGACATCTCTGGGGACCACTGTTCATTGCTCAGCTCCACTAAGTGTCCCCTCTAAGTGGCCCCTCTAAGTGGCCAAGGGTCACCCAAGCTTACCTAAGGGAGGGCCTTGGAGTGGCCTGGGGTGGTTGGGGGAACCTCTGGAGTGATAGGACAAGGGCCAGAGAAGGTGGCTTCTGTAGACCTCTTTTTGGACCCAAGTTGCTGAGGAGCCCCTTGAGGGCTTTGTACTAGTCAGGATGCTGTGGTGGTCAAGGGGCCCTTTCGCACTGGCAAGGGTGGGACCTGTGATCCATTTGAGGCCACTTGATGGAGCATGACCAAGGTGAGAGGATGGAATCTGAACCAGTGTCCTGGGCTGAGTCCTTGGAGCTGAGAAATGGGAGGAAGTGGGTGTAGTGGCATATGCTGGAATCTCAGCACTCTGGGAAGCTGAGGCAGGAAGATCACAAGTTCCTATCCTGGAAAATTTAGTGATTTAAGAAGACTCTGTCTCAAAATAAAAAAATAAAAGAGGCTTGGGGTTGTAGTTTAGTGTGAAGACCCTGGGTTCCAGTATTACACATGTACACACACACACAGTAGGCGGAAGATAGGTCAGATGCTTCTATGTGTTGGTTGGCTTGACTATGTTCCCAAGGGTTCCTGTGCTGGCATTGAGTTACCACTGTGAAGTATGGAGGGTGGTTAGGATGAGACCAAGTCATCAGGGTGGGACCTTCATGACTGAATTCTAGTGGCTTTATGAGAAGGACCATATGACACCCTTACTCCCAGGGTCCCTGCTATTGGAGAGGCCACTGCTGGATGCATCCTTTAGCCTCAAAATAAACTATGAGTGCAATAAGTGGAACTCTCTTAAATAGAATTGGCCCTCAGGCATCACAGTAGTGAGAACCTGACTGACACAGGTACTGTGTGCTCAGGGACTTGGGGTATGTGAGGCTGGGAGCCAGGGGTGGGAGGCCAAGCATCTAACTGGCACATTATGCTTGTGGTGGGGGTGCAGCTGGGCAGATGGGAGCCAGCCCCAGGTGGCCTGTGGGGCCAGTGCATGTACCAGGTGCTCTGGTCAGAATGCAGCAGAGCTGCTACTGGGTTTGCAGGCAGCAATCAGGAAGACAAAGACCCCCATAATACAGAAGTGGGCTGGACCTCAGACCTGTCCCCTGCTATAGGCTGCTGAGAAAGAGCAACAGCTAGGGGCCCATGGTCCTCAGGCACCAATGGAGTCCATGGGGAGCATGGGAGTTAGTACCCCAGGGAAGTGCCACCTCTGAGGCTTCAGAAGGGTGGGTGATGGTGGTTTCCCTTGTGCCAGTTTGGTCCTGAGCATCCTATCAGAGCAGTGTCCTACCAGAGCAGTGTCACTCTCCCCAGCTCTGCAGGCCACCACCCACCATACTGGTAAGTTGGGCAGACAAGACTTACTCAAGCCGGTCCCATCTGGTAAGCAGTGTGTGCTGCTGGCTGGTCATGGCTGCTCCCAGGGGACGAGGAACTGGGCCAAGTGTCAGCCAGCAGAGCACAGAAGGTCCTCAGTGCTGCATCTGTGGTTGCTGATGGGCCACATGTTCCTGCACCATCCTGTCCCGAAGACCCAATGGCTGTTCCTCCCAAGCAGAGAGCCCTGATCTGCCTTCCTCTCCCTTTAAGGCTCCTCAATCTCCCTCCTGCCCACACTGTTTTTACCACAACAAAAAAATGAGAGATGGGGCTCTGAGGTGCAGAAGCTGATTTTAGGCCCCATAGCCCCTGGCGTAGAGGAACAGAAACCCCTATTCTGGTGCCTGTTGTCTGGGTTCTAACCTTGCAGCCACAGTCTACTGGCTGTGCAAACCTAGGCATTTAGGAGGCTGATCTGGGCCTTGATTTCCTTAGCGGTAAAGCAGAGAGTATAACCATGTTTCCCCAAAAAGCCTATGAGAGGGGAAAAGGCTTAACCTGTGGCTGGGTGCTGGGTCCCTCACCTCCCTGGCCTTGTCCAGCTGCAGCTCTTGGAGCAGCTGCTAGAGGAGGAAGCCAGCCATACAGCACAGGTGGCAGCTGGCTTGGGTCTGGACTCTGCTGTCACCTGGGGACTCAGTGTCCCCAGCTGTGATGGCCTGAGGCCACAGCTGTGATTCACTTCCTCCCCGGCTCTCACAGAAGATGAGGAAACCACCCACTGATTGGTTGCATTCAGTTTTCTGTCTTGTCAGTTCTGGGAAGGGGTGGACAAACTCTCAGGAACATTGGAGTGCATTAAAGTGGGAAGGAACAGGGGGCCAAAGTAAGAGAGACTTTTCTTTTTCATCTTACAGTACTGGGGACCAAGTGCAGGACCTTTGCATCCTGATCCCCTTTTTATTTTTTGAGACAAGTTTTTGCCAAGTTGCTGAGGGTGGGCTTGGAATTTGCAGTCCTCCTGCTTCAGCTTCCCAGAGCACTAGGACTCCACCCCAGCCAAGAAAGACTTTTGTAAAGTGCTGGAGTGAACTGTGGGAGATGGGAGGGTGGGACAGGAGGAGGTGGAGGTGGGGATCACACTGTGTGGCTCCCAGTTGAAGTCAGTGGCCTTGGAGGGGAGATTCCACTCAGATCCTGTGTGGTGCCCCTCTCCTACTATAAGGCCTGGACCCACAGGAGCGTCGGTCCTCAGAGCCCGTTTTTCTCCTGTGCAGCACCCTGGAGCGGCACCATCTGCTTCTGCTGTTCCTGCTGTTGCTGCCTCAGTCTCCCTGCCCGCCTAGGGGAAGGGAGGGAAGCAGATCTCTGAGTGTGTGGCCCGACAGGAGAGCCTGGCGGGGCTCTGCAGGACAGGAGGCAGGCCTGGCCCTGGGCTCTACCTGCTGTCCAGGTCCTCTATGGTGTCGGGCAGCGGCTGGCCCCGTGTCTCAGGCAGCAGGGCTGTGACGGCGCTGGCAGCCACAGGTACGGCGCCGAAGATGAAGAGAGGTGCAGTGGGGTAGAGCTCGGCAGTCATACTCACCAGGGGGCTCACAATGCTGCCCACACGGGCCATGGTGCTTCCCATGCCCAAGCCTGTCTGCCTGCGGGTTGAGGGTTGGGGCATTTGCCACAGCCAGGACACTGCTCTAACCCTATCCTGTGCCACCACCCTTCCCCATATATGAGCAGGTGATTTTAAAGAGGAAAATGGGAGTCTTGAGATTGGATTTTGTGTCTCCCCTTAACTTGCTATGTGACCTTGGGCAAGTCCCTTTACCTCTTGGGTCTCAGTTTCCTGAGCTGTCAGATTTGTTGAGAGGTTTGTTGAGAGGATTAGGTCAAGGGCCAACAGATTACTTGTATGACTGGGGTTTCATGGCCCCAGCCCCACACAGAACCCCTGGATGGGGTCCTTCCTGGGAAAGACTGGGACTCCACCCATTAGGAATATGTGAGGAGCATTTTCAGGGAGAGGAGGGCAAGATGTGGCCTCAGACAGCCATCTGTGTGGGGCTCAAATACTAGCTCTATGGCT
The DNA here is from genome assembly GCA_004027455.1 of Hydrochoerus hydrochaeris. Lineage (NCBI taxonomy): Eukaryota > Metazoa > Chordata > Mammalia > Rodentia > Hydrochaeridae > Hydrochoerus > Hydrochoerus hydrochaeris. Next base: position 67,252 of record PVLA01003953.1, on the reverse strand, counting down.
TCACTGAGAGGGTAATCTTGGAGAAGTCACCAGACCTCCTTGCTTTCCTATTTGCATTCATGAAATTGGAATAATGGTGGTGTCTGCCTCGCTGGCTGTGTGAAAATAGGTGAACTCCTGGGGACAATTCACGACAGCACCTTGTACAGGGTGATTACTTTACACTCTTTCCTGGATCTTGCAAGGATGCAGCATCTGGGACCCCCAACTGCTCAGTCAAGTGGCCAAGGGAATCCTGGCATTTCTCTGACATCTTGGTGAATTTTGTGTCTGGCTCTCAGAGTAGACAGATGTTTCTTAAGCACCTCCCTCATTTTTAGGCTCCAAAGGGCTGCCACATTTCTGTAGCCCTTTAGTCAGCATTGCTCCTGTCGTTGGGAGGATGTTCGTGTTGATGTCTTTGTTACACATACTTGGCTTAAGACGGAGCTCTGATTGGTGGCTGCTTCTAGCTTGTGTTGGGGACTCCCAAGTCTGCTTCTGAAATATGTCACTGTGCTCCCCACCATGCCTTAGCTGGGGACCTCTGGAGACCTGAGGCCAGGTGTCCACATGCTACTAGATCTAAGTTACACATTGAGCAGCTACCATAGGTGCGGGGTCTGATCTTGTGCAGGATGATGTCTTCCCCAGCCCTGCACCCTTCCCCACTCACCGGATTACAGTGGGGTAGAGCTCCCCTGTGTATAGAAAGAGGCAATTGAAGGAAGAGGCCAAGCACCCTTTCCCTAGCACAGCGAGGGAAGTGCGGACAATCGTCTGGTCTGGGGAGCAAAGAAGGGACCGGTTGGGAGTGGCACTGGGAGGAGGGCCATGTTCAGGGTGGGTCAAGTTGGGATGCTCACCTCGGGGTATCACTGCATTCATTAGGATGCAGATGCCTGCCATTAGGAGGGAGGCTCCCTGTGCTGGCCGGCGGCCCAGGTAGTTGATGACCAGGAAGCCTATGAGCTTGGCAGGCAGATCTACAGCACCGAAGATCACCTGGATCAGGTAGATGCTGACCCCGAAGCCCTGCAAGTCCATGACGAGCCCGTAGTAGGCAAAACTGGTAGCAAACCTAGCAGGGTCAGGAGGGGCTGGTTAGGAAGCTTATGAAGGGGTGATAAGAAACAGGGTGAGCAGCCTGGATGTCTTGCTAAAGTCTCTTTGGATTTTAAGTGCATACATAGCTGCTCACTTGAGCAAAGGGGTGGCCCTGAGCACCCTGGAGCCCCAGCCTCCCAATAACCAGGTCCCTGTATGTGGGTTTACACAGTCGCTGTCTGAGAACCATGTGGTTTCTGTCTTTATCTTATCTGCTGATGCTGGGCTGAGGGAGGACAGGTCAATGTCCAGGCTACACTTCAGGGCCAAGGTGCTGGGGAAGGACAGAGTTTCTAGGACCTGTCTGTGGTGCTGGAATGGCATTCTAGGAAGACATCAGGAGCTCACAAAATGGAACAGAGGTTTTGCACAAAATCCACAACTGAGGGAAGCAAGATTGGTCTTTCCAGTGTGGGACTTGGTGATGGAGAGAAGGTGAGCATGTGCATGGGGAAGGGTGCTCTGTGGTCTGTGGTCCTGGGCCAGTGTGTCCTTGAGATGGTGCTGGTCCTCTTATGTCTGTTTCTAGCAGGCATCAGGAACCAGTTACCTTGGGGTCTTGCAGGACCCTGTGGTTTGTCCCCTGCCACCTTGGAGGCCCTTGGCCGGGTGAGATTGGAGCAGAGCTGGTGAGGGACCAAGACCGAGTTGGGGCTACCAGGTATTTGGCCTGTGACATCCTTGGGTGGTGGCTGCCCCATGTAGCAGGTCACTGGACCCTTCCTCCCTATCCTGGCATCTACTTGCCAGCTCAGTCCCTGGGGGTAGGGGTATCTGTGCATCTGCATCCAGCCTACCACAGTATGAAGAGGCAGAGGAAGAGGTGGCGGAGGGCAGGGTAGTGCAGCAGGTCCATGGCGGAGGCTTGGCCTTTGCCCAGGGTCAGCTCCTTCTGCAGACTGGTCTGGAGCACCTGGGGATAGGGGGACTTAGGCCTCTGGCAGCAGCCTGGAGACATCCCAGGCTCTGATCTGAGAGGTCTGGGGTCTTCACCTCCATGCTCAGCTTGGCCCCTTCTGCCTGCTTCCCGTTGATCCGAGCCACTCTCTGCAGGGTGCTCAGTGTGAGATCCAGCCTCCCACGGGAGGACAGCCAGCGAGCGGACTCTATGAAGAACCTGGGGGTCGGCAGTTTCAGTGGTGGGGCTGGGCTGGGTCTGAGCTGGGGCTGGGCCGTGGGGGGTTTCCTAGGGTTGGTGTTGGGAGCCTTGCTGAGACCCTTTCCTGAGGACCTTGGGGCAGGGCCCAGTCCCCAGAGCCAGCTCTGTGCCTGGAGGGCTGGGGACTGGAGTGTGTGCACTACTAGCTTGGATGATCTCTGTGTGTGGAGTACTGGGGGCCTGGGGAGGTGGCTGGTCCCTTGCTGCCCCCCGGGTCCCACAGCACCACTTCCCTGGCTCGCACCAGGAGTATAGGAAGAAGGCGTAGAAGGGTGCGGAAACCAGGAGCTGCAGGTGGCGCCAGTGTGGCACGGCGTAGGCCAGACCGGCCAGCAGGAACTGGCCCAGGCTGTAGGAGTAGCCTATCAGGGTACCCACGTAGGCGCGCATGTGAATGGGCATCCACTCCACATCTGTGAGAGGGCAGCACAGGGCAGGCACCACGCTGAGCATGGGGGTGGAATAGACCCTAGCCTGGGCTGTCCAGTTCTGGGGAAAGCGGGTATGAGGAGAAGGGAGAGTGAGCTGGGGCTGTTTACACTGCAGCCCTGCTCCTGCCCCATCCTCTCCTGGCCAGAGCTCCCTGTCCTCAGGATCACTATGTCCCTGCTCCTTGTCCTGACTGACGTTTCTCCACTGTGGAACCACCTGGCCCTGGAAAAGATGGGACCTGGGTTCCTTTCTGGGCTAAATCTATTCCTTTTTCCTGAGACTCAGATTTCTCATCTGAGAGACCCTGTGCAAGTGCCAGGTGAACTCTAGCTGGGGCACAGGTCTCACACGTGTGTGAGCCGTCCTGTGGTGCAGGCTTACGTGATGATTACAAACAACATTTCAACATTAGAATGCAGACATTCCACCCAGATTGCAAGGATACAGACGCTGTCCCAGCTTGAGCAGCCAGGTGTGGAGGGGTCTCAGACAGCCTTGTCCCCCTTGACTCAGTCCCCACCATTCCCTCTCGCCTGGCACAGCCCTGTCTCAGCCATGCTGTGACCTGTGTATCTGACAGGGGTATCTCAGTCACTGTCTAAATGAGGGATCAGGTGGCCCAGGAGGAGGCAGGGAGCAGGGTAGGGTTGGCTCGCACTTATCGTCATGGAGTTGATGGCAATGCTGGCCAGGGACATGCCCGAGAGCAGCCGAAAGGTACAGTAGAGGGGGAAGTTGGGAGCATAGGCAGCACAGGTTCCCGACACGGCTGTCTGCAAGTAGTTTAGGATCAGCACCTTCCGTCGGCCCAGCCTAGGGGAGGGAAGATTTCAGCAGGGCTGGGTGGGAGCCAGGTGAACCCTAGCTGGGCACAGAGGACTTGGACTGCATTAGGATACTGGGGATATGGGTTCCCAAAGCAGCCCCCTGAGAAGTGGACCCCTCACCCACTCTGTCCCAGACCAAACCTTGCACTGACCTGTCTGCCAGGTGCCCGAAGGACATGGCGCCCAGCAGAAACCCGACCATGTAGAGGGACTGGGCCAGCTGGCGGAGTGCCCGGTGTGAGCACACAAGATCCCACTGTGGGGAAAGGCGAGCTCAGGACCCACTCTCATCCCTGACTCCTAGGTTCCTGAGTCCCAGGTCTGAGGGCTCTGCCTCCAACCCAGCGGCTCCCATTCCTGTGTGCATGTGTGTGTGCGTGTGCATGTGTGTGCATGCACCTGTGTGGGGCGCCTCTGTGGGCATGTGTGTGTATATATCCCTCACCTCTGTCACGATGGTGGATGGGAAGGTGCTATTGTCATAGACCCAGCCATCCACACAGGGTTCCGTGGGCTCTGTGAGGTTGACTGTGGTGCTGTTGGTGAGGTGAGGTTCCCGCCATGGGGTGGCAAAGCGCAGGCAGGATTCAGGCTGCCCCTGTGCATCCTGGGGCAGCCAGGCCCCCAGCTTCTCATCCGGGCCAAGGCTGGCGTTGGAGGGCAGGCGGCAGCGGTGGATGGGGATGGCAGCAGTGAAGTTCTGCAGGGTGTTGTGGCAGGCTATCAGGAGCATCGGCAGGATCACCAGAGTGACTTGGATCTGCTGGAAGCGGCCGATGGCCCCCACCTGCTTCAGGAGGTCGTTGAAGGCCATGGAGCTGGCTGGGTGGGGGGCTGGGTGAGGACGTCAGCCCAGGACTGTGGACTGCCCTGTGTGTCCTCTGTCCTCTGCCGGCAGCTGTGTCTGCAGCCGAGGTGCTGTAGGGCTGTGGTCCGGGCCCCTCCTCCTCCTTGGCCCTCCCTTCCCCTGCGGCTGCTCTTCACTTTGGGGTCTCAAGAGCTCTGACCCTTACACTAACAACTTTTAATCCTTGGCCAGAGGGGATGAGTTAAAATGTGACTTGGGATGGGCAGGATTAACCCTGTGTGGGCTCCCTGGTCTCCCCATGTCTGTGGAATTTCTCCAAGTGGGTGTAAAGGGCAGGAAAGGGTGGAGGAGGCAGGGGAGGAGAGAGGGGCTGTGCTGGCACCTGGGAGCAGAAAGGGACAAAGCAGGCCCTCTCCCTTGTAGTGAGGCAATGGCACTGAGGAGTGTGGTGACCTCTGTGTCTTTTCTAGTGGACAGGATGGGAACAGCCTCTTCAGGAAAGATTTCCAGAGAAAACCTGAACTTTCAGATCAGTGAATAATGCTTGAAAAGTGTGGATTGTCTCAGACGCTGCACTGAACACATTTACTCTGAGACCCTTGCTGGACTCCAAGTTTGCCTGGCATCCTGTGAATGTTTTCAGCAGTGGGGAGGAACTACTGTGTCACAGGCTGTCCTCAGAGCAGGGGACCTCAGGTCAATGTGCTCACTCAGCTTTCATCTTTTTTCTTTCCCTCTCTCTGTTTCTTTCTTTCTTTTTCATCTTTTTGAGCTAGGATCTCACTATGCAGTTCAGGCCGGCTTTAAGCTCACTTTGTAGCCCAGGCTGGTCTCGAACTTGCAACAATCCTCCTATCTTAGTTGTCTGAATGCTAGGATTGCAGGTGTGCACCCCATGCCCAGTAGCTTTCACCTTCTTGATGGTTCTAATTCTAATTTTCCCCATTGTCATGTCTCTTGTCTACTATTTTTGAACAGTGAACATGACTCTCATCTCATTTTTAGCTGCAATGCTGAGATAGCCCTTCAATCCTCTGATGACTCCAGCTCCTGGTCTGGGATCTTGGATGGGTCCTGCCAGATCACAGGCTGGGGACACTGAGAGCAGGCTGTGTCTGCCTGGCACCATGTGTGTGTTATATAAGAAATAAATGGCTTCCTGGACCCAAGCCCTTCCTCCACCCTTGCCGGCTTGGAGAACTGGGCCAAGTCACTTGACTTCTCAGTTCCTGGGTGGCCTTAGCTTCAAGAAAAGGATAATCACTGGAGTGGTTGGAGCATCAAATGGGCTGATTCAGGTAAAGAGTGTCAGGAAACTTCTAGCCAGGTGAGGCAGTATGCACCTGTAGGACCAGCTACTTGGGAGGCTGAGGCAGGAAGATGACTTGAGCTCAGGCGTTTGAGACCAGCCTGGGCAACATGGTAAAAGCCAATCTTGAAAAATGCAGAACCAAATAAGACAAAGCAAACTGAAGAGAAGCTTCTGCCCTATAGTGCTGCAATTATGGATCCTTACTTGTTTCTGGTTAAAACAAAATAAAACAAAACTAAAAAAAAAAAAACCAAGAGAGATTATCACATTGATTTTAGAGAGATAATATGCTCAAGCTCATCTTACCCTAAAAACAGTGACTTTCCCTCCTGGGTGCCTTTGCCTCCCTTAGCACTGACTAGAGACATTCTTGGTGGTGGAGAAGTGTATGCTTTTGGTATGCAGGGTCTGGATGCAGGGGTGGCATCAATGCCCAGAGTCACCCCAACTCTCATGTTGGTAGTGGGGATTAAGAAACATGGCCCTAGGTTTACCATATGGTGACCTCCTCGTTGCACCGATGAGGCCTACCAAAGCGTCTTCTCAGACCCCTCACCCTGTGGGGCATGGATAAATGCTGCACACTGGCCTCCCGCTATGCAGGGCTCAGTCGGGACCCTGCCTATGCTGCTCTGCTGTGCCCTGTGTCAGTGGCTGGCCGAGCTGCTGTTTTGTCCTCTGTAACCTGGCTCCACTGACTGCCCCTCCAGTGTTGGGACAGGTCAGGAAGCAAGGGCTGGCCAGGGCTCCAGTGCTCAGGCTGTGCATGTCAGCTGGTATGGAGGCTGTGAGGAGGGGCCCCTCCTTTGGTGGAAGGAGGGTCTACTAGGCCTTCCTCACCTCGCAGGATGCAGTTTGTGTATTAAGACACCAGGATCCTTGGTGTCTACAGAGGCCTAGGACCCTGGAGACCCTGTCCTGGCCTCTGTCTCATGTCAAAGATGGGTTACTAAGGATGGCTCTGGGGGTTTAGACTGTGGGTGGAAGCATCTGGTGCTTTGGTCTCATGCACAGAAGAGAACAGGCAAGGCCTAAGGGGACTCAGCCTGGCCCCCAGCCTTGTGCTGGCTCTGTCCTGCTTGGTGGGGTCCAGATGCCTGAGAGTGGTGTCCACGCCAAGGTACACAAGAGCCCGAGGCCTGGGGAGATGAGGACAGCTGGACAAACAGCTTGGGGCCATGGGCCAGGCTCCTGCAGGACCTGGTGTCATCCTGGGGCACAGGCTAGGGCTGAAGACAGCAGGGTGACCTCCCCCATGAGCAGTTTCTGCCTGTGCCCAACTGAGCAGCTTGGCCTGGTGCATCCGAGAGGCCCTGCAGGAGTGCATGTTGGTTTCACCGGTGTGGGCTGACATGGACATGGGCACACATCTGTGTCAGCCCAGTTGTCCCCACTTCTGCACATGCACACAGATGGCAGGCATGTGGCCTGCATGTCACCTGGCAGCTGTCCCTGTCCCCAGCCTGAGCTGCACGGCCTGAGTCCTTATTGCCATTTATTGAAATTTCCCATCTAAAAGAGGATTTAAGGGCAAGAAGTGGATGCTGTCTGCTAGGGCTGGGCCAGGGACCTTGGGAAAGAGGCTGGTCTCAAGGAACAGCAGGGCCAGGGGCAGGTGGGAGGCTGGGCTGGCAGTGGCTGAGGCCCTGCAGGAAGAGGTGGGTGGTCTCACTGCACCCTCAGAAGGCTGTGTGAGGGGGTTCAGACCTCCCCTCCAGGCCTCTTCACAGGGCCCATGGCAGGTAGGGCCCTGACGGTTCAGTGTGGGGGGCAGGGCGGGCCCCTCCCTCAGCTGGGGCCCAGGCCCTGTGTGCATGATTTCAGAGGTGTCTTCTGGGCTTCCTTCTCCACTTCCAGCTCCAGCTTTGTCTCCTTTGCTGGCTTGCACCTGGAACAGAGTGTGACACAGGCCTGAGCCCTGCTTGCCACCTGGGGACCCGGTGGGCAGAGGCAGGAAGCTCACCACTGCTGTAGATCTTCCAAGTTCTCTGGCAAAGGGCGATTGAGGGTCTCAGGAAGGAAGAAGGCAGCACTGCCCCCCAGGAGGGTCACGGTCCCAAACACGATGTTGGGGACGAAGGGCTGCACCTCGCCCGTGATCTTTATCAGCGGGGCTACCATGCTCCCCACACGGGACCACATGTTGCTGATGCCCAGGCCGGTCTGCCTGGAAAGCGGTTAGGGGCCAGGACTGTCAGGCTAAGAGGCTGGGGCCCCTGGGAAGAGGCAGGAGGATGCCCCACCTAACCCAGTGTCCTTTGGCCCCAGGCCCCACACCTACCGAATGACTGTTGGGTAGAGCTCGCTGGTGTAGAGGTAGAGGCAGCTAAAGGAGCTTGACAGGCATCCTTTCCCAAAAACAGCCAGCACTGCCCTCAGGATATACATGTCTGCAGGACAAACATGTGTCAGGGGCTGAGGAATTCAGGAGCACCTGACTTCTTCCTTAGTACATTTCATTTCCCTGTTTCCTCTGACTACCAGGAAGCTCAAATCCAAACTGGAAGGTAACACCTCACTGTTACTCTGGACGCTTTGCATGCTGTGTGTATAGCTGTGTTTTTCCCTCTGAGCTCTGACTCTTTATTTATATTTTGTTGTATGTGTCCTTGTCCTAAAAGGTCTCAAATTCTTTTGAAAAATCAGAGGCATATTAACAGACAAACATTCACCTAAAATAAAAGAGGCTTTTCCCTATCATGGTAAAGTGGTCTGTGGGATCTCTCCCAAGTCCTGGACTCTACTGCTCCCGTGTCCCATCTCGCCCTCCAAAGGGATGTCCCCAGAATGTGTCCAAGCCCAAGTGATTTCTCCTATCCTCTGCTTGGGCCACCCTGGATGTGGAAAGGTGCTTGCAAATCATCAGCCCTACTGGATTATTCCCCAAAAGGCAGACTGATGCCACAAGAAAGATGGCACAGGGCAATGCAGCCCCATATGGCCCTCCCAGCTGCTCACCCTTGGGCGTTATGAGCAGAGCCAGAATGGTGCTGCCTGCCAGGAGCAGGGTGGCGGCCTGGGTGATGTGCCGGCCCAGGTAGCTCAGACAGAGGATGGTGATGAACTTGGAGGGGATGTCCACTCCCCCGAAGATGATCTGGAGGATGTAGATGTCCACCCCAAACTCTTCCACACCCATGGCCAGACCGTAGTAGGCAAAGCCAGTGGAAAACCTGAGGGCAGAGGGCTGGGTTGGCCCAGTGGCTAGGCTGAAGCCTTTAGTGCCAGGGTACTGATTGGCTCCTTTCTCAGTGGTGCTGCCTGCCTGCAAGCTGTGGGGTGTCTGGGAAAGGGCCAATGTGGGGGTCAGCAGAGCAGTCCACAGCCAACTCTTAAAGGTGATTGAGCAGGGGTGCAGCCCAAGAGCCTGAGGCAGGAAATGTTCTTGTGGATGAAGTGGCGCATTGTCTGTCCCTGCTTCCTCTCTGGGTCAGGGACCCCTCTGCCAGGGACTGGGATGTGGTGGTCCTGCATCTAGGCTTTGCCCATTGCCCTGTGTGGCCATGGTGAGCAGGGAGCGCGGTGGTTACCAGCTCAGTGAGAGACAGAGAGTAATGCGGCACAGGATGGGGTTCCGGAACAGGTCCAGGATGCTGTACTTGGCCTGGGCCAAGGTGATGTCCTTCTGCAGGCTGAACTTCAGCTCCTTGGACAATAAGGGAGGAGGGTATTGTCAGAGTGACCTGGGGGACCCGAAATCAGAGGCCAGTTCCCCCACCTTACCTCTATGCTGAGCTTCTCCCCTTCTTCCTTCTTGCCATTGAAGGTGGCCACGTGCCGCAGTGTCTGCAGAGCCTTTGAGAACTTTCCAGACAGCACCAACCAGCGGACGGATTCAGGGACCCACCTGTGGGCAGTTGGGGTGCTGTGGCTCTTCCCTGAGCTCCCAGAAAGGCTGGAGGAGTCACTGGGTGGGGGTCTGCAAGCCGGGGTCCCCCACTGCAGATCCTGTGGAGTTCGAGTTAGGCCCACTGTGCCCTGGGTGGTGTAACTACTACCCTCTCCTCCTTCCAGAGGGGTTGTTCCTCTGCACCGTCTGCATGTCATTTATCATTGTCATCTTCCTGGGGTGGGGTGGTATATTCAGGGCTCCTGAAATGCAACCTCATCTTCTGTGGTCATGGCCCCTGTGTCTCTAGGGAAGTGGGGGCTAGATGCCTGGGTGAGGTTGTGGGTCAGGGACTGAGCTAGGGCCCCCTGATTCTCCTTGCTCAGGACCAACTTGTGTGCATGTGTGCATGCATATGTGTGTGTGACTGTGTGGGGTTTTGGGATTGGGTGTATGCATCGTACTGCTCTCCCAAGCAGGTAGAGACTGGGGTTGGGGAGAAAGGAGGGCTGTGTGGAGGAGGATGAGCAAGGCAGGCAGCTCTACTGTAGTCCCTGAGGGCACCTGGGCCTGGCTCTGGGAGGCCCTAGGGCAAGGACTTTGGTGATTTTGTCTCAGACCACTGGCCGCTTGCCACAGTACTTCTGGTGCTGAGAACTGACTTGTGCTGTGCAATTCTGCATCCCCTCAAATGCCCCCAAAATGCCTGGCCCATGGCCCCAACTCTGACAGCAGTGGCTCCGGGGGAGTGAACCTCCTGGTACTAGGCTGGGCCATGAAAACGGGCCACAGGCTGTGTCACCCCACTGCCCAGAGAACATGCACATGGGTCAGAGTGGGTAGGAACATGGCCAACCACATCTGCAACCACCTGTCACCTCCTGACCTGACCTTTGACAGCCAGGGCGCCCCAGACTGTCATTGCTCTAGCAGCTTACATCTTTTATCACAGGGAAAGACTTCTCCCGAGCCTTGGGTCCTGATCTGTTCTTTGGGGATGATGTTGCTGCCATCCAAAACTATGCTGGGGACCAGAGACCAGGGGGAACAATCTCTAGAGGGGCTGCACTCTTACTAAATGCTCAGTAAATTGCTCAACCTCCTCTAGGTACATTTTTGACTCAGGGATGCTGGCTCTAGCAGTCAAGGGGACTCATTGCCTCCTTCAGAGTGTTTGGGCTCCACTGTGGAGAGTGAGCTGTGCCCATGAAGGATCTCCTGTTGCCTTCTCCAGCCCCTTGGATTGTGTAGATTCCTCGTCCAACATGGCTCCCAGACTCCCCCAATCCTCTTCCTGCAGTTTCCTCCCCTTTGCACACAGGGCTGTCCTTCCACACCACAGTCTGGCCAGGCTCTAGCTTGCTGTGCCAAGCTGGGGCTGCCTGGCCTTCGGTGCTCTCCACAGGCCCGACCCAGCCATGTGACCCATGGTCCACCCCTCCAGCATGAGTACCCCCTGCCCTGGGCTGAAGCCAGGGCTGGGAATGGGCAGGATGTCCAGAAATGACCAGCTGTCCCTGGCTGGTCCTGTGGTGTTGGGAGGGAGGGGAAAGGGTCACATACCAGGTCAGCAGGGAGAAGACGAAGTAGGGCACAGACACGGTCAGCTGCAGCCAGCGCCACTGGGGGATGGCATAGGCCAGGCCAGGCAGGAGGAACTGGCCGGTGGTGTAGAAGTAGCCAATTGTTGTGGACGAGATGGCCCGCATAGAGGTGGGCACCCACTCCACATCTGTGGGAGAAGCCCGGGGTTGCCAGTGTTGTGCCAAGGCCACAGCCTATGCTCCCCCAGCAGCTTGGCCACTCCAGATCCTGCATGGCCCCGCCTGCAGAGCTCACCAAGGTTTGGGAGGAGGCTGCTGGATATCAGTTCCCCAGTTCCCATCCTGACTACTGTCTCTCTGGTGGTAACAGACTTCCTCATCTGCACACTGGACACAAATCTGTCCCTAATGGAGTTCCAGGCTGGGGGAAGTCCTCAGGATTCATAGCTGCTTTTATTTTTTGAGGTACTGGGGGGTGGAATCTCAGTTTTAAGCCACATCCCAAGACTGTTTTATTTTTTATTTTCAGACAGTATCTCGCTAAGTTGCCCAGGCTGGGCTCGAACTTGTGATCCTTCTGCCTTAGCGTCCTGAATAGCTGGCATTGCAGGTATGCACCACTGCACCTGGCCACAGCTGCTATATGGCAGCTGTTATGCTTATAGGACCTCTGGGGTCCTGATGGGGGTGGCTTCTTTGCCAATACCGTGGGTAGCCTATGGGGGGTTAAGCTGGGCCCACTCCTGGCGTCTGGTGGGCTCCCCCGCCCCACACTGAACCCCTGCTCACTCAGGATGATGGTGCTCAGGGTGATGCCTGAGATGCTGAGGCCGGATAGGAAGCGGAAGACCATGTAGACTGGGAGGCTGGGGCTGAAGGCTGTGCCTGAGCCAGTGGTGGCCAGCAGGAGGAAGCTGAGGGTCAGGATGGGCTTGCGGCCAAATCTGTAGCAAGGGAAGGAGGTCAGTCAGCCACACGTGCCAAGACCAGTGACTCTGCAGGTTGGCTGCTGCCTGCTGCCCGAGGACAAAGGGGTGCCTATCACTTGTTCTGCAGACAGCATGGCTGGTAATTACTGTTTTCCAACCAGTCTTCAGTTAGCATTGAGTTAATGAGTGACCTCTTCCATCCCCAGCTCAGCTGACCATGGTGAAGGGGTCAAAGGAGCAGCTTCACAGCTGTGTCGGAGAACATGGGGACCTCAGGTCTGGGGGACCGGAAGCTGCAGCTGTGAGGGCTGGGGTAGGTGGTGGCCTGGACAGGTGGACCTCCCCATACCCCTAGACAAGATCCAGCAGAGATGAGCCTCACCTGTCAGACAGCTTCCCCAGCGTCAGGCCCCCAATCAGGATGCCTGCCATGAAGATCGACTGTGCCATCTCCTTCAGTTTGGCAGAGCTGCACACCAGGTTCCACTGCAGAGGTCCGGATGGGCACTGGTCAGCACCCTCCTTCCAGGCCCAGCTCTCTTTTGCCTGCCTGCGTCCGATGGCCCCTGCCCATGCTGTGTGAGACAGTGTCCTTGGGGCCTATGTGGCCTCTATCTCCCTGGCTTGACCTGTCTTCCATGCTGTCCATGTCCTGGCAGTTCCCTGCTCCCCTCTTCTCTTCCCCACACCTTGACCTTACGCCTTCCTCCAAGGGACATCACTAGGTCTCCCACCATCCCTACCGTCAGTCTCCGCCTGTGTCAGGCAGCTGCTCTCCTTTCTGTGTCCTCTGCCTCTCGTTGCCCCTCACAGCCAGGTCTCCCAGGGAGGAGCTGCACCCTCCCACCCCATCTCACTGCTCAGAGCCTCCAGGATGCATGCACTGCGCTCACTACACCAGCACAAGGTCCTGTCGCTCCGGCAGCAGGACCCTCTGTGCATGTATGGCTTGTCCACAGTGTTGTGGACAGTGCTGCCCCCCCATGTCTCCACTCTTTGCCCTATCCCCTTATCTCTGCCCAGCCACCAACACTCCCCAGGGCCTCTGTTCTTCCTCTATCCTCCTGGCTCTGTGGCACTGATGACTGCTGATACCCACGACGCTACCCTATTTCTCTAGCAAGCTGACTTCTGCTGTTGCTTGACAACTCACCTGGGTGACATCACTGACATGGCTCAGACTCAGAGGGACGCTCCCCCTGTCACTGCAGATCCCAAGTGAAGTGACTGGTGCTCTCTCTTTTTAAATAAATATTTAAAAATGTGTCTTGTTTGTAATAGACAAATCCTAGTAGCAGATGTCTGCGGGGTACAATGCAAGGTTTCGCCCCTGAGGGACACAGCTGACCCTTCCCTGGTGGGACACATGTGAAGTTTGTCCTCTTGATTATTTTGAAGCCCAGAGGGCTCTGTGCAGTCACTGTGAGATGGATCTCAAAGTCAGTCCTCTGGTGGAGCCCTGCAGCCAGTCTTCCCTTGTCTGGCTCTAAAAATTCACTCTTTCAGGTTTCACACATGAGTGAGGTCATCCTTCTGACTCCTCCCTCTCCCATCCCACAGTCCCTCAACCTCTTATCTCTAACTCACATTTCCTGAAACTGGGTCCCTCCATTTCTACTGCAGCCACAGAGTGCAGGTTAGCCCTTTTGCCCTGGGACTGTGATGACCAGTCCTGTTTGAGGACTTGTGAGGCCCCAGACATTGCTCTAAGTATACCATCTCTGTGATTAACTTTCTGAATCATCAATGATATTATGTAGTGCCTTACAGATGGGGAAGGTGAGGCCCAGAGTCTCACTGCGATGATCTTCTGAGGCACCCTGTGCCTCTAACCTCTTTCCCCGATGATTTGACAAATGGTGTTTGACACTAAGCTCTAAGCCATCGTCTCTCCAGGAGACTCTCTAGCTGGCTCTGCCCTTTGGGTTGGCAGTGCTCTTGGGCCTCCTGCCTGGCCCTGTGGAACCTACCTGTCGGGCCTAATCTCCTGCTAATCCTTGCAGAACTCTTTGCTCCAGCCACCCTGATTGCTGGTGTAACGAAGTGGAGAATGGTATCCATCAGAAATGCCTCCCAAGAATGCACTGGAGGTAAGAAAATGTGGGAACTCAAGCTTCCAGGGCCAGGGATTTGTTTCTACTCTTCTCTAACAAAGGTGGGGAGGGCAGTGTGGGCAAAGACATGGGTGCCACCTAATGTCTTCATGTTTCTGGCCTGGAGGGCCCTTCTGGTCTCTCCTGGATGGGAAGTGGCTGAGTGCTGTGTATGTGTAGGGTGAGGACAAAGGAGGGGACAGGAGGGAGGAGGAAGTGAGGGTATGTGAGTAGGACAGAGGCTCCTGGAACTCTGGAGAATTGAGAGGAAGGACCCGCTGTCTGAGAAACTCACTTGTCCTTCCAGGCACCCTGGAGTGGAAACAGAGTCGTGTGGCTGAGTGGAGGATAGAAGCCACCTTTGCATTTGGTGCTGTCTTCCTTTTCACTGGCGGGGATGGTGAAAATGGAACAACTCTGGAAGCCAGGTGCTATGGATACCCTTGGGGAGCCTGAAATGCTTCTCACCATGGAGCTCTTATAAGCTGTGGATTCCTGTTGACTCTTTAGGGTTAGCAACTTAGCCTATCCTGATTCATCCCATAGTTAGAGTTTCATCTCAATCTCCATGATATTTAGTGCCTTAACTGATTTGCACACACCCATGTTTATAGTAGCATAAGTTAAAACTTGGAAGCTGCCTGTCTATCCATCAGCAGATGAATGGACAAAGAAAATGGTGCAATTGCACACCGTGGAGCACTGCACCGCCACATAGAAGGCTAAACCTGAGTCATTCCTAGGAAAATAGATGCACCTAATGCTAGGTGAATTTAATGGTTTCTCTAAAATGAGAAGCCCCAAATATAAATAACTTGAGCAAAACAAAAGCAAGATGGCAGGAAACAGAAGGTGTGGAAATGAGAAAGTGTCGGAGAGGAGGAAGGGATGAGGAATGCGCCTCGGCTCCCAGGACCAGTGTGATCTCTGGACTTCAAAAACACATGTGGATGCATCAGCATGAGACCTGTTTGGATTAGTTCAAGGCTGCTGCCTGTCCCTTGGCTGAGACCAGATCTGCAGGGGCTTGGTGTCCACTAAGGGACTTAGGACAATGTAGACTTTATCTTAACTGTCACACCTGGCTTCTACCAGAATCCTCTGCAACTTACAAGAAGTGTCATTCCTGGAGTGAACTTTGAGTTATGTTTAGAATGTGTCAAATCCCTAAAGCTCTCCAGGCCCAGGGTCTGCTCTATCTCCATCCTTGTCCTGGCATGCCCCACTTGAGTGACATCATCACCTGGCTGCCCCACACATGCTGGGCATGCTTCCTGCTCTGCAGGTGTGACATGCACCGTTCTGGGTCCTGTCCTAAATGGGCGAGCACCTCCATGTCCTTCAGATCTTACTCAATGCCATCTTCTCAGTGAGGTCTTCCTGACTACCCTGTTAAAAATTATAACTCTGGTGTCTGTTTATCTTTACTGTACTCCATTTTCTCTATAATTCTCCCACCATCAGAGGGGCTGCATAGTTTTCCATTTTTGTGGTTTCTTGTATTTTTTTTCACTGAGGACATCAGCTGGATGAGGGTTAGATGAACATTCGTGGAATTGAATGAGACAGCGAGGTGTGGAGGCTGATGTATGGTATCTATGTGAGAGGTAGTCTGGTGGACACTTCAGACATCTTGACAACATCTCACAATGGATGCACATCAGACTGGCATTCTTGGTCTTTCTGTTTCCTTCCTTGGAGTGCAACCGAGGCCCAAGGGAGCTGGGTGAGGAGGGATGGATGAGGAGCTCCCTGCTATGTCTTTTTTAACAGCTAATGCACCAGGCAGGCAGCAGGGAAGAAAGAAGACTCTCTTCTTTCTTTCCTGATGATAATGTGAGGGAGTAGGTGCCTAGTTTCACAGAAAACCCGAGGCTCGGAGTGCAGGTCATGTGTCTGAGCACAGTGTAATCATTTCAAGGCCGAGACTCAAACTCAGGCCTGCAAGTTCTTAGAGTCCCTGACATTGACCACTGCTTCTCTGGACCCATGTGTGGCCAGGGAAAGCTGCTGTGGAAAGATGTGTCCTGAGCATCATGGGACAGGGTGGCCCAGCAGGACTCAAGCAGAGGAGGCTGAGGCCAGAGCCAGGGCCAGGCAAGAGGAGATGAGAGAGGTTCAGCAGCCAAGCAGCAGTGGGAAGCAGGTGGGAGACCTAGGGACTGAAGCAGAAGAGGAAAGGCAGAACACAACCTGCTGCATATGGGTAAGAGTGCCCTTGTCTAGGCAAGGAACAGTTGCCTTAGTTTAAGCCCTTTGTAGCCAGGCCCCATGTTGGGAGATTGCTGTTGCCCCTGTGAACCCTTGGACTCTTGAGGGAGCCTGTGCTGGGCATAGGGCCAGGAAGACTGGCCAGGGTCCTGGGGGACCAAAGCCCTGCCCCTTGTGTTGTATGTCCTCGACCACTGTGTGCCTCAGTCTTTTCACCTGAACCTGCAGGAGTACTATACTTACTTCTTCTGGCAGACGTTGGCTGGATAGAGCGGCACTCTGGTTACAGAGGCCATGTCTTCATCATTGTCTTGACATCAAAGGCCCTTGAGCTAGCACCATGCCTAGGAGCATGGGCCTCTGTAATACAGGGCCACGAGGTTGGCTGCCAGGAAGGCAGTGAATGTAGCCCCTGGTCCCTTGAAAGAGTCAGAAGCAGGAGGAGAAAGGGCAGTGCCTGAGCTGCCAGCCAAGAGTGAAAGGATCAGAAGGCATGACAGAGATGACACAGGTTGGAGATGACTCTGTTCCAGCAGCCACCAGGTCCTCCAGGGGAATGTGTGGACACGTGTGCAGAGCTGTATATATATACATATGTGCACACATGTGTGCATGTGACTGTGTGCTCTTGCACATGTGTATGCCATTGTGCATGTGTACATTGAGTATGTGTGAGTGCATGTGTGTGTTTGGACATACAAGTGTGTGCATATATTTATGCATATACAAATGTGTGGATGTGTGTGGATGCATCTGTGTGTGCATATGGGTATATGTGTGCTTGTGTATGTGTGAGCATGTGTGTGGTATGTGTGCAGGAGGGCTTCTGGGAGCCCCAGAGGAGCCCAGAGGATGGGGGTCGATGGTCTCCTTCAGGAGCTCAGGGCCTACTACCCAGGCTCCCCTGTTCTCTGGACTTAGAAGAAAGGCCTTTGTGTCCTCTTAATGTCCTAGCAAAGCTCCTCTGCCAAATCCCGACCTGGTTTCTGCTCCATGAGAAAGGAATGTGTGGTCTCCCTGCCAGGAAGGCTTAGGCTGTTGGAAGGAGGGGGACGCTTCTGCCCCCGTCCAGACCCCATGTCAGGTTCCTCTCTGGTTCCTCTTGGCTGCTCCATGTGTGGTTGGGCAGGCTAGAAAGGATCAGGTGGACATGGAGAGCAAGGAGGGCTGCGATGTCACTCCCCTCTCACTGGGCTCCTGCTTACCTGTGAGCACTACCTTCCTGTTTGCAGACTGCAGCCACCATGTAGTGCCAACCACTGCTGTGCTATGTCCTTTGATCCTTACATCCACTCTCCTAGCCCTTTTTAATGACAAGGAAACCCAAGTGTCTGGATTTTGTGATGTCCCCAGTAGCTGGCAGGGTCAGTATGTGAGCTATGGCTGTTTGACTCCAATTCATCACCTGCTTTCTTCATTCTTCTAGTCCCACACAGGGCACCTGCCTTCCTCTCTACCCCCTTCCTTATCCCTGTCCTCCCACTACTCTGACCCTGGGTACTGCTACTAACACTCTTGAGAGATCTGGTGTGCAAGAGGGTGTGGTGTGTGGGGCCAAGGTGCTGATTCACACAGCCAGATGTTGAACGAAGACTGGGGTGTGGCTAGCACAGGGTACAGACACCAGATGGCTCATGAAGGCTGAGCTGCTCCTCATGGGGACCTTGGGAGTCCACCTGGGGAGCAGCCTGGGAAGGAAGTAGCTCCCCATGACCACCGACGTCTATGTCCTGTGTAGATGAGGGAACCTGCAGACCCCACTAGCTGAGGGAGTGAATCTTCACTCAGCACTTACCTGGCTCATGCCAGGGCCTGCTTGGCTTGCAGAGGCGGTAGAGAAACCAACTTGTGCTGGGAGAGACACCAAGGGGACTCTGCCTGGGTGTAGGACATAAGTTAGCCTCAATTGAAGCTAGAGCTCTGCAGCCTGAGGGGACATGAGCCTGGCCCCAAGTTCATGACCCATGACACAATTTAGAGATTCAAGGTATTGGTCAGGGGCTGTACCTCAGTTGTCACATCCTTAAAAACAGGATTGGAACACAGGTGCCACATGCAGAGGGCAGGGTGAGAGTGAACACAGCTCCCATGTATGTAGCTTAGGGCCTGAGCACTGGGCAGCTGTGGTGCTGGTGATGCTACAGTTTGACTGCAGCCCATGGGTTTGTTTCTATGCTAAGCTCTGCACTTGCAGGCTTCATCCTTTCCCTTTGTCTTCTCAAATGCTCAGCAATGCCCTCGTGAGGTGAGAGACTCCCCTCCAGGCCTATCGCTGATCCCTCCCTGCCCTTTGTCCCCATCACCAGGTCCCTTCCACTCTACCTCCCTAGTCTCTCAGGTATTTGTCCACTTTGTCTCTGTCCTGCTTCTGGGGCACTTGCTACCAGGTCACCTGCTGTCAGAACAAAGCTCCCTGCAATCCGACCTCCATTCTGCAGCTAGCAACGACCCTCAGGTCAAGGAGAATTGAGCCATTGAGGTACTCCTGCCACCTACCATCGTACCCTGTGGCTCCTCCTTATGGAGGCCACAGCTTTGTCTTGTGCCCAGGTCAGGTCTCTCTGGTCCTCTATCTAGGTTGCACCAATGGTCCACTCCTGGCACCTGCAGCTTAGAGCCCTAGAGCCCTCTCTGCTTCTGTGTCTTCCCATTTGAGATTACCACACATTGTGGCCCCACCCCTCCAGCCCCAACTAGCCCTTGGGACACCTGCCCTGACCCCCCAGCACTCTGGTTTCCCAAGTACACATTTGTTCCCTCCACAGTATCCACTCCTCAGAACACATCCGGGCTGCGTTATTCCAGGTGCTGGGGCAGCAGGCGGCCAGGCAGCTGGAAATTCCTGGCTTGGGAGTGCCTTAATACCTCATGCTACCCTGGCCCCAGGCTGGGTCTGTGTCCTCCCAAGGCTGCTTGTGTTCTCAGGCTCCCTGGCAGAGGCACTGTGCATTGTGTGAATTCATGTTTGGATACAAGATGGATTTGAGCTGGACAGAGGGAGGAAATGGGATTCTGGGGGTGCGGGAGCCCTGGATGTCATGCAGAGAGCATGGTGAATGTTGATCCCAATTGCGTCTCCAGCATGTGTGACGCATTCAAAACCATGTATGTGCCTCACAAGCACTCTGTACAGAAGTGAATCCTTACCTAACACAGGATAACAAGGCTCTGAAGATGGACAGGCCTGGATTCAAGCCTGACCTGCCCCCCAAGGAAGTCAGGGACTGGACTGAGCTTCAGTTTCCTCATCTGCCTGCTGCCTATGATCATCTTTCTGTGGAAGCTAACTGAGGCCTTGTGGGGCAAGACTTGGACCCTTGGGGCTCATGGACCCTGGGAAGTGGGTGCACCCGTCTCCGCCCAAATGCCTCTTGCTCCAGAAAGTTTTGTGCTTTCTCTTGAACTCCCATAAACACATCCCTGTGCCTGTTAGTGGCCTTAGCTGTAAATTGCAGTCCTAGCAGACCAGCCCTGTGGCACCAGATAGCCCAGCCTTGAGTCTCCATAATGGGAGAAGAAGACAGGCTCAATGACCGAAACCCAGAAGACAGCTTGACAGTGGGTAGAGGCTCGGAATACACCACTTCCCAGGTCTTCGTCTTCCTCCTCATTCCCTGCTGGCCTGCCAGCTCACAGAGCCATGAATTCAGCCCTATAGTCTCTGGAGGTAGGAGGTGACAGGGTCAGTGAGTCCATGGTGAATATGATGCCCTGGAGTGGCTCTGGGGTTGCTTCCCCTGCTGCCCAGGCCTCTCTTCCAGGTGCACCCTCTGTGGCCTTGCCCACCATGGAATTTGCCTCTTCTTCCTTGTGACTGGGGCACCTTGCCCAATGCTGGTCTCTCACCCCAGGGCTACTTCTCTGGGGAGACCTCTCCACTGTCCACCCATCCTCTCATGCTCAGCAGGCAGGCCATAGCTTAAGGTCATAGTACAGAGGATTTCTGTGTGGTGCCATCATGACTCAGAGTGGCCCTCAAGGCTGTGGACCCAGGGACAGGGTCCCGTGCTGGGCTGGCCATTGGGCAGGCTGCAGCAGCTTTCTGCTGCATGTGAAAAGACCAGCGCATTGACACCTGACTTGCTTCTGCCCACCCATTCCCGTCTTACAGCCTGGCAGCTATGAGTGGTGTGGGGTGTATGGAGTCCCGAGGTGAGGGTGTGGGGTGGGGGTCCAGACATACCTCTGTGACAATGGTGTCCCTGGTGTTGTTGTAGACCCAGCCATCCAGGCAGGGCTCGGTAGCCACCTGGGTGGTGTTGGGCATGCTGGCGTTGGGCTTGTGCACCAAGCGGAGGCACTTCTCAGGCTTCCCGCTGGGGTCCAGGAGGGGCATCCAGGACCCCTCAGAAGCGTTGGGGGGTGGGCGGCAGTGGTGAGCAGGGGTGGTGGCTGTGAAGATCTGCAGTAGGTTGTGGTTGGCCATGCCAAGGATTGGGAAGGCTAGCAGAGCTATGTGCAGGTACTGGAAGCGGCCCATGCTGCCCACTTGCTCCAGGAGGTCTGAGAAGGTCATGGCGCCACGAGGGAGGAGCTGGAGCTGCAGAGGGATCTGACTGGGGAGAGGGACACATGTGTGTATCTGAGGTGTCTGCATGTGTGTGAAGATGTGGGCTCGGGGGTGTCTGCAAACTCACCTGTGGACATGGGCTGTGCCCAGCTACGTGGGGGTATGCAGGAACAGCGTGTCTGCAGGTGTGTGGACACAAGGGCACAGCTCTGAATATGTTTGCATGTGCATGTGTATGTGCTCAGCTAGGCTGGTCACATCTGCCTCTGCCTGGGATGGCAGGGCCCAGGGGCTGCCCAGGGGGGATGGGCCCAGATTTCCCCAGGTGGTTGGGGACTTCCCTGACTGCTTCAGGTAGATGCACTGGGGAAGGAACAACTGGGGAGGCTCCCGGAGCCCAGAGGCTCTGGTTTCAGCGTTTTCCCTCAGCCTGAGTACTTGCATCAAGGCATAGAGGAGCCCAAGCCATTCTTGGGGCACCCAGGGCAGGAATGGCCATCATAAGGAAGCAGAGCCTGGCCTAGGGGTGCCTGGGTGTGGGCGTGGGGGGGCTTGTCCCTTCTCACCTGGTGGCTGGTCTTCTCTGGTGGGATGGTGGAACCGTCACCGGAGCCCTCGATCTGTCCTAGGTAGGGTCCGGCAGCTGCTGGGTTGGACTGCTTGGCTCCAACAAAGCTGTGTTTGGGCCTCCCCAGGGGGGCTTATATAAGGCATAAGCTGCTTCCCAGGCTAATGTTTGACTTTCTTTGCAGGATTAACATCCGGCAGGGAGAGTGCTGTGGACCCAACAGACCCAGGTCTGCAGAAAGGGCTGCCTCAGCGCAACCTGGGGGTGGGGAAAGGCTGAGGCTGGGGGCTGCTGGCTGGCCAGGTGTTGGTGGCCTAATGAGCTCACCTTGGGTTTTCTGGGAGCCCCGAGGGTCTAGGATCCTCCTGAGCTGACATCCTGGGACAAGGAGCTGAGCCTAGTGGCAGGAGAGGAGCTCCTGACCTCGAGGGGGCAGTGTGTGCCACCATTTTGCCCCTTCTTGACTGGCACGTCCAAGTGGGTCTAGGGGGTCCTGCCCCAGACAGAGGGTGTCTGATATCATCCTCAAGCCTCTGACAACACAGCAAGCAGACAGGATCTCCTAGGCTCCAGGATGGCTGCTGGGGACCCGCCCCAGTCCTTGTGGTTTTCTTTATTCTTTGGACATGAGTTTAATTATATAACATGTTTCTTGAGTGAAGTGCAGAAAGTACCAACAGGCAAGGGCAAACCAAACCAAATCCCAGTCTCAGCTGATGGGGGCGTTCTGAGGGATGGCAGGGACTCACATCTAGGCTCACACAACTTTCTCAGCAATGCTTTACTGTCTGGCATCTCAAGTGAGGAAACTGAGGTTAAGGGCTCCCCACCCCAAGGCCCCTGGAACAGGATGAGATGGTGTTTGCCCTCAGGGCCTGGATTCTCCTCTAGGTCTGGGTGTGTTTGTAGGACCCTCCTTGGGAAAATCAGCCACTGCTCCCTGCCATGTCAGTCACCTCTGCCTGCCTGTTTCTCACCCTCTTAGGTGTCTGGGGGGAGTCCCCATTGTCTTCCTGTGCCCCTCTACTACAGTGGCATCCAGTCCCATCCCCTGCCCAGTACCCTGAGGTCCCCCTGCAGGCCCATCCCCTCCGCCCTGCTTACCCCTTGGGCCGGGGAGATTGTTGATGTTCTTCAGAGGCCCAAGGCAGCATGAGATACAGTCATCAAAGGATGATTAAATTACTCTCCAAGGTTGTTTTAGGAAGGTTTTCACCCTGAGGTGCAGGGAATTGGCTGGCTGCCACCTGAGACCCTTGCTTTGAGTCTTCACCCTCTTAGAGACTTTCTGGTTTTCAGTTTGCCTGGGCTGTCCGTCTGTTCTGTCCCAGAGGAAGGTCGTTCAAAGGCACTCGGCTACTTCCTTAGGCTGCTGGGGTCTAGCCAGAGTACACAGCCCCTACTGCCCTGTGGGGACAGCTGCATCCGGGTGTCCCCAGCCCCCAGCGGATGCCACTGGGTTCCTGATACCTGGATAAAGGTCACCTCCCCTGGGCCTTTTATTTCTCTTCACTAGTTAAGTAGCTTTGGGGGAAAAAAAAAAGCTTCAGAAATCTTTTCTCCAAATAGGGTATTGGGTTCAGAAGATCAATCTATAAAACAGATATGGAGGAGCTCTGACTTGAGGGAAGAGGTGGCCATGGAGCTTGCTGTCCCTACCCTCAGCCCTAGGCAGCTCCACTGGGTAGCCTCTCCTCCATATTAGGGCCTTCACTTCTTACCTGGTGTGATCTTCAACCCCAATGTGTTCAAATTGACTATTCAAAAAAGGAATTATACATGTTGCTAATTTTACATGCTAAATATGTTTTTAGTTTGGTGTGTGGAAATAGATTCTCTCTCTTTCTCTCTTCTCCTCTTTGTTCCTTTTTTTCATCTTTGTGTAAACTCTTCCAGAGTCTTAAACTGAACTGGATTTGGTTTCTCCTACACTCTGGCAGTTTCTGGCTCTGAGCAGGAAAAGTCCAAAAAATCATTTAGTCCACTGTCCTCCTGTTATATGGAAGAGAAAGTGAGGTCAAAGAGAAGGAAAAATTGTCTGATTTCCAGCCTCCCTGAAACCTTCACAGTAGACAACTCTCTGAATCTTAAGTCCTTTGAGGCAGAGGAATCTTATTCTTAGGGTCAGTGGATGAGCAGAGGACCTCACTGAACATTCATAGGGTCATATGCCCTCCTACCACTCATTTATCCATCTACCCACCCACCAACCCATCCATCCATCCATCCATCCATCCATCCATCCATCCATGTATCTACCCATCATCCATCCATCCATCCATCCATCCATTCATCTACCCACACTCTCATCTGCCCACCTATTTATCCATTCACCCATCATCCATCCATCCATCCATCCATTATCAGTTTATCCACCCATCATCCATTTGTCATTATCATCCCGCCATCTACCCACCCACACCCATCTACCCAACCATCCATCTACCATCAATTTATCCATCTATCCATTACTCATCCATCATCATCTGAATAACCATCAATACATCACTCATCCTTCCATCTGGTTATCCATCATATTCCATACACCCATCCCTCCATCATCCATCCACTATCCATTATCCATCCATCATCCATCATTCATCCCACCCACATCAGTTCATCTATCCATCCATCTCCATCCATCTATCCACCCATCATGCATTCACTTATCCATCCACTCATCTAGCATCCATCCATCCATCCATCCATCCATCCATGCATCATCCATCCGCTCATCCATTCAATGTGTACAATTGATTTGTATGTTTGAAGGCTCATGCTGAGAGCCATGATTCCTACCCTACCCTACTCTGTGGTCTATGCAGTTTAGAAACAATTGTAGCACCAAGGAGACCTCAATGGTACAGGAGATGACCTGGTATGAGGACTGGGGTTGGAGTGGGTTATCTGCAGAAGGTGGCACTTGCATTAACATCAGCTTTCTTTCTTTTTTTGGTGGTGGGGAATAAACCCAGGTATTTGCACCAGCTAGGTGACTGTTCTACTACTGAGCTACAACCTAAGTATTTTTAAAATTTCATTTTGTGACAGAATCTTTGAACATTGCCCAGGCTGGCCTTGAACTCAAGATTTTCCTGACTCAGTCTCCTGATGGGTAGAATTACAAGCATGTACATTCTGCCTGAAAAGCCCAGGTTCTGACGATTGGGGGTGGGTGAAAAGGAGTCAGCAGGCAGAACTGGAAAAGTGTGTGAGTTCGGGGTGGACTGGGAAGTAGGTAGAAAAGTGATGGATCGTGGGGGGCAGCACCTCTTTCTCTAGGGGTGTGGCCTTGGGCTTGGGCAGGGCAGCTCCAACAGCTCAGAGAAGCTGGTGCTCACTGGGCTTCTCTACTCCTTGGGTGGAAATGAGAGGCTCCTGGAGCTTGTACCAGGAGCCAACTGAGGCAAGCTGGCTGGCACCAAGCTTTAGCTCTTTGTCCCTTGTCCTTGTAAGTCTGCTACCAAGCCAGACAGCCATCAACTGCTGCTGCCTCTGCCCAGGGCTGAGCAGGAGTTGTGGGCATGTGAGCCCTGTCCAGATGCTCAGAGTGGCCTTGATGGGGAAGGTGAGGGGGTTGGCAGATCCTCAGGGCCAGGGGGGACCACTCCCTGGTGGTTGAGCCCAGCCTCTCAGCCTGGACTTCCTCACTGACTGTTAGACCCCTGGGTATGTGGGGGGCCCCTGCCAGACCTAGCTTCAAGGTCAGCCTCTGTCATTGCCCCTCCTTGTTCCCTCCATGGGTCAAGACTGATATTTTCTCCTTTGACCAAAGAGTCAGGCAGGGGCCTGAATCTCAACTCCATTACTTTCTGGCAGTCCTGTAAGTCTCAGTTTCTCTTTGTAAGATGGGAACTTGGGTTTGTTGGGATTTCAGGCAAAGGTATAAGGCCTCAGCACAGAGCCAAACTCATGGTGGGTGCTTAGTTTCAGCTGAGGGAGTGGGCTGAGTGCCCCACACAGGAGGAGAAAGAGGAGGAAAGAAAGGGGGAGGATGAGGAAGAAGAGGAGGAGGAGGAAAAGAAGGAAGAGGAAGAGGCTGACAGAGTGACTCTTTGGCTTTAGGATATTGGACTTCCCAAGACCTCTGGGGTCCCTGGAATAACCTCATCCAGTCCTTCTGGAGCTCGTCATGTGGCTGGACACCTGGTTTCCCACTGTCACCTTACATGGCAAGTGCCATGGGGACAGGAAGGGGATCCTTAGATCCAGGCAGAGTGACTTGGGCCCTGTGACAGGGCTGGCGGGCTGGGAATGGCAGGGAGTCACCCCCTCCTGGTGTGTGCTGTGCAAGGCGTCTCCTTTCTCAGGATGATGTTCTGGAGGAGCCTGGGACCGAAGCATCTCTGTGGGACTCCAAGGCTCCCATCCTGGAGATCTACCAAGAGCTCTGGGAGGGGATCTGGGTGCACCACAGTTCCCATCCCCAGCACAACTTTCTGTTCCTCAATGTTTCAAACATGGGTGTGACCCAGTGCCTTGTGTGAGTGGGTGGCAGGTGCCCTGTAGGTGGGTGGCAGGAGAGCTGCAAAGCCATCCCGGCCTGATGGGGGCAGCGGCGCCCTGCACCGGCTGTTGTTGCCATGGGGACATGTAGGCTCCAATGCCAGATCCTCAGAGACTTTAAAAATAGCTGGAAATCTGGACTTTTGTGTGAACGCTTTCCAATTGTGTGGGCGACCCAGCCTCCAACCTTCTGGAATCCCTTTGTCTCTCTGCTTCCTCAGTGCAGAGGGAGGAGGGTGCTGGGGTCTGTGCCTCTCCCTGCTGGTCTCCAGTGCTTGCCTATCCTGTCAGCACCCAGGTGGGGCCTTGTGCAGAAATGGGTGCTGGAGATAGGTGCTCCAGGGAAACATAGACTCACAGAGGGCAGCAAGGAAACAGGAACCAAGGAACCCATGTTTTGTGTCTGCACCTAGGCTACTTTCCTCATGTGGTCCCCCTTCTGGGTTTCTAGTCAGAGTTGTGTGGCTTCCTCTAGAGACACCATGTACAGTGGGTGGATGCATTTGGACTCATACCACCCTCCCCTGGATTGTTTCCAAGACCAGCTCCTTCCTGGCTTCTCTCCCAATGCCACTTCCTCCAGGAAGCCTTCCAAGGCCACCTTAGCCCTCAAGAGAAGTGCCCTGGCTCTAGGAAGCCTTCTCAAAATTGCCATGAGCTTGAGGCTAACTCTTGCTGGCTGAGAGGTGAGGAAACAGGGCCTGCTGTTTGTTGAGTTCTTTCATTCTGCAGATGAACCCCAGTGACAAACCTCAAAGTTGGAGGTGGTCAGTGTGCCAAGGGTGTGAAAGACCCTGGCATCATGGGTGTTTGGGACCTCTGCAGGGGTGTTCAGTTGGGTGCTGCTCTCTGCAGTCTTCTTGGGTCCTGCAAAACCAGCATTCCTTAGGAAACAGTCTCAGAGGGCCTTACATGTGGCCTTGGTTTTCTTTTCTGCAAAACAGCACCATGATAATAGCTGCAATCTTATGGAGTGGCATAGAGGGTAAGCATGTGGGGCCATGTGTTCCTAGAATGGTATCTGGATGGAGCACGAGCCTACATGATGATGTCTCCCTGAGCTTGCCTTGCTCCCTGCTCAGCTTTGTCCCCAACTCAGCCTTGGTCTCTCTTGGGCTCAGAAGAGGAGAGGAATAAGGACAGCTAAGCCTCAGAGTGGGCATTGTGTGGAGAAGCCCTGATTACAGGGAGCTATGCAGAGGTGGTTCCTGGGCTTGTTCCCTTCCTGGAGGAGAGAAGGGCCCTTGAGTGACAGAAGCAGGTTTCCTGTGATGGAGACACAGGTGGGTCCTGCGTGTGGAGGCCAGATGTGGGAATAACCCAATGTAAAGGCATCCACAAGCAGACCCAGCTGTGTGGCCCAGCAGGCCCAGGCTGGATGGGCCAGGTGGTCTATAGTGGTGCCCTGTGGCTGGAGAACCCTAGTTGAATGGAACAGGCACTAGTGTTCCACCCAGGACTCCAAAACCATCCAGGTTTCCTCAGTAAAGGGATGAGATGTGGAGATAAACATCATTAGGAGCAGCAAACCCAGGCATCATTGGGCCATGGGACCAAGGTGCCTTGGCAGAAGGAGAGGACCAGGGCTCTGAGCTATTGGTGGCTGAGTCCAGACCCTGGTGCTTTGCAGCAGAGTCACACAAATCACCCCGATCTCTGAATTCTTTCCTGGTTGGTGGAGCCAGAACCTGGCCTCACACCTGCTTGGCAAAGGGTCAACCTGGGAGCTGCATGCCCAGCCTGGGTCACACCAATCTCTTGATCTCAGTGTTCCCACTATAGGAGAGGGACAATACCACCTGCTTTGTGTGCTGTGTGGGCTGGTGCCGCTCCCGGCACACTAGGTCCCAACCCCAGTGTGAGCTCCTCAGGGCCAGACCCAGACTGCTTTCCTGGATTCTAGAGCCTGGTACTGCGTGGGCTCAGAACAAATGTTGTTGGCTGAGTGAGCAAGATGAACGTGACAGGGATAAATGTCAGCTCCTGGGCGAAGATCCTAGGGTGCAGCTGCCGGGAGGCAGTGGAGACTTCAGCACCATCCTCCGGAGAGAAGCTGGGTTGAGGTGGCCGGTGAACTTGGGGGTGTGAGGCCAGGGGGACCCTAGTCTACCAGGCCTGTAGAAGTCAGGGCACTGAGCCCTGCAGGATCTCCAGTCCTGTTTGATTTCACTGGCTTTCATGGCTCGCTGGCTCTGGAACCTCAGTTTCCTCATCTGTAAAATGTACAAGCCACAGGTCAGAGGTCAT
This sequence comes from Hydrochoerus hydrochaeris, assembly GCA_004027455.1. NCBI lineage: Eukaryota > Metazoa > Chordata > Mammalia > Rodentia > Hydrochaeridae > Hydrochoerus > Hydrochoerus hydrochaeris. Next base: position 39,191 of record PVLA01003953.1, on the reverse strand, counting down.
TGGGCTGTGGGAGATGGTCCCATCCTCCGCTTCCCTCCCTGTTTTCCCTGTCCTTCATGAGTTGTTTCATCCCAGGGGATAGCTGGAAACCAGGCAGTGGGTGGCGTGTGGCATCTGTGACAATTTTGGGGGCTGGCCCAAGATTGTAGGTGTGGCTCCTCCACCCTTCTCTGCTTCACAACGTTCTGCTCAGCGTACTTGCTCCATCCCTGTCCTGCGATCTCGTCATCCTTCAGATCTCTGACAAGGTCCCTGCCTCTTGCACAGCGCCCTCTGGTGGCTGTGGGGCGCCATGCTCGATTTCGCTGGGTGTCTTCCAGCAGGGGACTGGAATTTGGTATTTTGATAAAATCTTGAGCCTCCATCATCAACAGGGGAGAAAACCACCCTGTGGTACTCATGGATAGAAGGATGTGTGACCCTAAGTGTCACGTCTGGGTGACACAAAGGCAGATGCTGAGACTGTTTACAGGGAGCATCCAGAGCAGGGACTCCAGCAGCACAGTCCCAAGGGGGCTACCTGGACTGGGGACAGAACCTCTGCTTGAGGGGACGGTAAGGTCTGGAAGTGTGTGGTGACAGTGACAGCACTATGGATGTACTTGGTGCCCCTGAGATTGATGCTTATACTCGGTTTATTTTATTTTAAAAAAGTCAGTACCTGGGATCAAACTCACTACTGCACGCTTGCAAGGCAGGTGCTTATGCCACTGAGCTAAATCCCCAGCCCCTTAGACTCAGTTTGATGACATACTGTATGCTAAGTATATTTTACTTCAATAACAAATACCAAGAAAAGTGCTAGTCCTGCCACTTAAAGGTCAAGTGACCTTGGTCAGGTCACTCAGTCTCTCTGTTTCAGTTCCTTCTTCTATGAAGTAGGGGGCAATAACGCCCACTTCAGTGCCACCCCCATCCACACCACTGTCCTCCCATGGCCTCCTTGGCCACAGTGGCCTCCTCCATGGTCTCCCACTGCCCTGTGCCTCCCTGTCATCTTCCTCAGCTGAGCAGTCAGAGGATCAAGTCACTCTCTTGTGTACCCCCTGACTCTGCCCTCTCCCCTCTCCATACTTTTGGCCACCCCAACCCCACCTTGCTGTCACTCTGTTCCTTTTTGCTTCCAGCCTTGGCTGGCAGGTCATTGCCCCTTGAAGCATTTTCTGGTTTCTCCTGCCATTGACGTCTGAATTCAGGTGACACCTGCTCTTCCTGAGATGCCACTCCTCCTGTAAGTGCCACCTGGCCTCCCAGGCTTATCACTACCATCTTGTTTGATTTCCTTTGTGGCACCTGGCTTTGTCAGAAATGATCTTATCTTTATGAAACTGGATCACTCACCTGCTGGATTTGAAAGGTGCAAGGCAGGAAATAGTTTTACTTTCCTCCTACCACCATCTTTGCACTTTCTCTACTGCTTCTCTTCCTTCTCTTGAAAATTTTCCTGCTCATGTAGCTCTGCCAATCTCTTCCAGGTATTAGACCCATTTCAGGCACGAAGAATTTCTGCTTTTTAGAAGATGCCCAATGAAGGATTCACATGTTGCATGTCATGATGTCCTACAATTGCTTTCAAGCATCTCAGTGAAATCCCACAGAGCTGAGAGTTGGTCTTTGGTACCCACTGTCCAGTATCCCTGTTTTCAACTGATTTCATATCAAAAGTGTGAAGATTGCATTTGTACCAAACTTGTACAGACTTTCTTTGTCATTATTTACTAAACAATAAAGCATAAAGATATCTATGTCCATTCACACTAGCTTAAAAATACCCAGGGATCAATCTAGCCAAGGAGGTAAAGAGCTCTACAGTGAAAATTCCTGAGCACTGAAGAAATTGAAGAGCTGCAGAAGATGGAAAGATCTCCATCCATGTTCATGGATGAGCAGGAAGAAAGTTGTCAAAATGGCCACATTGCCAAAGGACACCGGCAGATTTGGTGCAATGCTCAACAGAACTGTGGAAAACAACCCTAAAATTTGTAAAGAAGCAGGAATAGGCAGTGCAGCTATCAGTATTGGTGGGAGGTGTCACACACGTGACTTTAAACTACACCACACACCACAGGAACAAGGACAGCATGGTGACAGCACAAAAACAGTGGACTGAGGGGACAGACTAGAGGACACAGAGCCAAACTCACACAGTGACAGTCACCTGATTCTGAACAAAGGAGCCAAAAGGAAGGTGGTGGAAAGACAGCCTGAGGTGGCTCTGGCTTGTCCCTCCCCCACTCCCTCTGTCCCTTCCTCCCTCCCTCCCTCCCTCTCATCTTCCCTCCCTCCCTTCTTTTCCTTCTTTCTTTCCTGTGTACAGGGGCTTGAAACTGGGGGATCTACCCCTGAGCTACATCTGCAAGCTTCATTTATTTTTTGTCTTTGAGATAGAGTTTCATTAAGTTGCCCAGGTGGGACTTGAACATGAGATCCTCCTGCCTCAGCTTTCCTCAGCAGCAGAACCACAGCCTAAGCCGTGGCTTGCTCACTGACCTGTCACTCAGTCACTGTCTCTTTTGTCTTCTTCTCTTCTGTTTGGCTAACAGGGCTTTTCTGGCCTACTCAGACAATCAAGGTAAACTCCCCCTCATCCATATCATACACGGTGAGAACAATGGCGCTGGGTGTCAGCACTCAGGTGCGGGGAAGTGCTCAAACCCAAAGATGTGCTTCATCTTTTACTGCATTCATCCCTGAGCTACAGGCCTCTGAGTTTTAACCTGTTTGAGGAAAATCCAATCCCCAGTGTCTAAAACGCACTGTTTAGATCTTTCCATATGCCAAGAACCCTGTGCAACACTAATGAAGTGGTTTTTACTGTGTGACAAACATCCCTACATTCAACAGCTCGGAACAGCACAGTTTTGCTAGTGCACAGTTGCTGTGGATTGGAGTTCTGGACCTGGGAGAGAGATGGAAGGAAGGAAAGGAGGAAAGGTGAGAGGGAAAGAGGAATAGAGGGAGACTAGACAGAGAGATAGAGGTACAGATAGAGACAGAGGTAGAGGAAGAGAGGTTACTTCCTTGGAAGTGACAGCCTGACACCTTGTTTTCTGATTGCCAAGTCAGTAAGTGGGGCCCCTGGGCAGAGGAGGGTGGCAGAAGGTCCCGAAACTAGGGGGTCACTGAGGTACCTTCCAGAATCCAGTAGACTCCAGACACCAAATGAATCAAATTACCTTTAAGGTTAGTAGTGGGTTTGTTTCCTAATTCATGATAATAAGTTCAAACATTTTAAAACTAGCACTGTGTTCCTGAGTCACCAATTAAATGGACACTAGACACCTCAGCAGGGATGCACACTCCCCAGTGTGGAAGGCATGGAGTGGCAAGTCACTTTTTGGGACACACACAGCAGGGGGCCCACTGATTTATCCTTGAGGGGTGCCTTGGTTGACCACTCTGCTTTCGGAGGGCAGGGTTGGTTTTGTGGGGTTTTTGCTTCATTGTGGATGCAGCTTGACCTCAGCCACTGGGCTGCTGTGTTGGGAGCCTTGTCCTCAGTGGGAGCACTGGGGAAAGTGCAGAGCTCTGATGAGCAGGGCTGGTGGAATGGCCTCAGGTCTAAGGGGTCTGTGGGACCCTATGGCACTCTGAGTCGCTGTCACCTGCCATAACAGCTCTCTATGGCCAAGTGAATGTCAACACCATGACCTTTGACCTCCAGAATGGTGCAGAGAAAACTCCTTTTCTTGGTAAGGTTGCCTCACAGGGGGATTCCACCAAGGGACACTGAGCTGGTGACTGGAGGCCTTGATTTCCCCATGCAGTTGACTCTCCACTTCTGAACAGTAGGCTGCTAATGTTTAGTGCTGCAAACCATGTAGCTTTGCTTTATGCATGTGGATCCGAGCATGTGACCTCTGAGCTGAGACTCCACAGCATTTTCCCTCCATGCTGTGCAGCATGTTGGGGGAGGAGATGACAACAAGCCGGCCAAGGCACAGGTCCCTCTGCCTGAGACGTTATGGCCAAGATCACTTTTGAGAATGACAATTGTCTTGCTTTCCACATTTCCTCTTAAGTAGCAGACAACTTTTCTGGAGACATCCAGAAACATAGACTCAAGATTTCTTCAGCAGGCAGAGATGATGAAAATCACATTAGACTTAGGGGCTAAGGACATGGGCAGAGAGGATGGCATGTTTAACGTGACAAATCAGTCAGAGAGAGCACAGTGCCCAAACTTCAGCCCTGCTCCTGTCCTTGCAGACAAGGCTTCCAGATGGCTTTGCTAAATATAACAGATGCTAATCAGGCAGCAGACATTTCTAATACTGTGAACATGCTGGTTAGGCACCATCATAATGACAGGACACCAGAAGAAGATGCTAAAAGAATGCCACCCACGGCCCCAAAAACCTACTTAATGTGATCAAGCTGAATAATGAATAAAGAAGGAAGTGAAGTCCAATGACCAATGGTTGGGGTCTGCATCGCCTTGGAAGTCCTGCTCTATAACTCGAATTCATGCTATTCATAGCTGGGAGTGCTGAGTAACTACCGGTTTAAGGATTGTTCTACAAGAGGTTTTGCCCCCCAAGTGAAGCCTGCATTCTCAGCTTCTCCTACAGTGGTGTGACCTCCCAGTTCTACACATGTGTGCCTTCTGGACACTGGGATGAGAGCCAAAGTCGTGGTGCAGTGTCCGTCCCTGCTCCTCTGCCCTCACTCAGGAGGCGTGGGGGCCTTACATTCTTCACCCCTGGTTATCTGTATCCCTTGTGCCTTTCAGTGCAGTGTGCTCTCCAGGCCACTCCAGGATGTGGTCCTCATTATCAGGGGCTGAAGTGATTCCCTCTCCTAACTGTTCACCCTCTGGATGGAGGAGGTACAAACAGGGAGCTGGCTTTGAGTGCCCGTGCACTGCACCGTGCTATATTGCCTGTTGCTGGAAGGCCTAGCTCTGCCACCCTGAACAACTACATCAGTAAGGAGAGGGCCTTGGGTGAAAAGGGGCCCTTGGGGTCAGGGTGACAGGGATGGGAGCCAGAGTGGCAAAAGGGCCTCTATGTAGCTCGCAGGAGGAGAAATCTCAATCATTCCTCCACCATGGCCCTGGATTGTGTCATCTTCTTTAGTGAAAGGACTGACCATGGGCATCAGGACTGAATAGGAAAGAATAGTTGTGTTGCTTAGCGTGTGTTGTTTGAACACACAGAGAACATTCCCTGTGCACACAGGGCACGAGGCAGGGTGGAGACAAGTCAGGTCCCTGCTTCTGTGAGGATGCACAGTCAGATGGGGGAGAAAGGGCAAAATCAGAAGGATGAGGCAATCAGTAAGAAGCTCACGCAGCAGTGGTAGCAAATTACCTGCAGCTGGGCTGGGCAGAGCTCACAACACCAGGGGAAGCAACTGGAGGGCATTGCTTTGTTTTGTTTAACCATGCAATAATATCTCTTACTATGTGTAGCATTTTAGGCTTCCCCCCAATCTTTCCGCATACAGGCAAAAAATGTGCCGTTTCAACATCCTGGAACTTGCAGACTTGGCCACTGCCTACTGGAGGGAAGGGCAGCCTCACAGTGAGCTCACCGGGGACCGATTCCTCTGCCGATCCCCAGCACATGGGGCTGAAGTCTGCCTCCAGCTGTACTGTGTCCAGTTCCACACAGTGCCTCTTTGGGCCCAGGTCCCTATGTGTTTTTCTCCTCATGTCTGTGTGACTCACAGTTCTGGTTCCCTTCTGGGGCTGTGATCTGCCTGACTCATGGGCCATGGGCATGAACCTATTCTTTGTACTCATCACGGCTTTCCAGGTTATTTTGGCACACGCTTCTCACCACTCACAAGTGAAATCAATCACATTAATTTCTTATAGACAGGCACATAGTCACTAGAAGAAATAAAAACTCAATGTGTAAATATGATTTTACTTGTTAAATGAACAAAAATCATTCACATTTTAGAGTATTCTTTTTTTGCACCTTTGTACAAACTTTTCTCTCTTTTTTTCCAATCAGCTTTTATTCTTACATTTTATTTTATTTAAAAATTTTTTTTGGTACTGGGGATCAAACTTACAACCTTGTGCATGCCAGGCAGGCACTTGCGCTACTGAGCTAAATCCCCAGCCCTTTATTGGTACATTTTAGATATACATAATGATCACATTCACTATAGAGAATTTGTATCCGTATATAATGTAACTTGTTTCTTTTTTTTTCTCATTCCCCTGCTTCCCTTCAACCCCTCCATCTCTCCCATTTGTTTCTACTTTTTTCTTTTTGGTACTGGGGATTGAACTCACAACCTTGCGCTTGCCAGGCAGGTGCTTATGCCACTGAGCTAAATCCCTGGCTCTTTTCCTTCTTTTTATTTTTTTCCATGTTTTAAAATTTTCCCTTCTTTCCTTTGTCCCTCCACACTCTCTTGTTCCCCTCCCCATTTGAACATTTTCTTCCTATTTCACAATGCCTATCATACATTTTGGTCCTTAGTCACACTTTTGGTTTCTCACACCAGAAATGTAATATTTACACATGTGTGTCCAATTTATTTCACTTTAGAGTGTGATCTCAAGGTGCATCCATTTACCTAGAAATGTCTCAAGCTTATCCTTTATGGCAGAGTAGTACTCCATTGTATAACCCCCCCCCCCATTTTCTTTATCCATTCACCAGTTATGGGCATTTGGGATGTTTCCAAAATTTGGCTATTAAAAACACAGGTATGCATATATGGCTGTGGTATGATGCTTTTAAATATTTTTAAAAAATTATTTTGAAGGTAGTAAAATACAACAGAACAAGACAGAATAAAGCCAATTGAGACAATGCAGTGAAATTGGTACAGAACTTCATAGCAGCTTACCAGGATAACAGTAGTAGGTACCATAGTATATCTCATTATCTTCAAAATAGTTGTCCTTTCAATCAGGTATAGCAAAATCAAACCAAATACAGAAGAACATCATAAAACCTATCAAAACAGAATTCAATAGAGCAATACAATTAATCAAAATAAAGCAAAACAGTGATAATATTTGCCTTCAAAGAGATGGTAGATGGAAATCCCCCATATTTGCTGTATTGTATATGTTCATTCTCCCAAGAGATGTTCAGACCTCTGGTTCCCATTTGCTAATGGCGGGGGTGGGAGGGGTGTTTGCTTCTCAGCCTGCAGGCCGGTAGGCTCATGGCTGCCTACCAGGGAGGCGAGTGGGTTGCTTTGTTGCCCAGCTCCCTAAGTTCCAACATGGCATGGATCTCGGGAAACTCTTGCTGGCTGGTTCTCTCCTTGGGTCGTCTGCTGCTTGCTTGAGCCACAGCTGCTTACCAGGGAGGCAAGTGGGTTCTGATGCTTTTAATTGTTTCAGAAAGATACCAAGAAGGCAAAGAGTTGCATCAAATGGATACTCTATCCTAGTTTTTTTTTTTTTTTGTACGAGAGATCAAACTTATGACTTCATGCTTGCCAGGCAGACGCTTATGCTGCTGAGCTAAATCCCTGGTCCTAGTCCTAGTTTTTTGAAGAGTCTCCACACTGATTTCCACAGCAGTTGCACCAGTCTACACTCCCAGCATCAGGGGAGAAGGGTTTCTTTTCTCCCACATCCCCACCAGCATTTGTTGTTGGTTGATATTTTGATGATATCCATTATTTCTGGAGTGAGTTGGAATCTCAATGTTGTTTTAATTTACATTTCTTGAACGACTGGTAATGTTGAATATTTTTTCATATATTTATTTGCTGTTTGTACTTCTTCATTTGAGAAGTATGTAGTAGTCATCTCAGATGCCTATTTTTGGATTGGGTATTTAATTTTGGAGGGGATCTGAATTTTTTTTTTACTTTAAGTTCTCAGGTATTCACATTTATTCCTTATGACTGCTTGTTAAGACAGATTATTGTTGTTATCACCTTTAAAATTTTTTTTATTTAAAGAGAAAAAACAGAAAGAAGTAGAAATATTACAAATTAAAAAAAAAGGATAAACAGTAAGAGATCACTGGTTGATAAATTACATATTGTCCTGTTAGAAATGGTTGTTCAAGTCACAAAATTAGAGCATACAAAGTAGACATTCAAGCAGTGAGACTGAAAACAGATCTGTTCAACAATCCAACAAGAACTTAGAAGTATGGTTATCAATCCCTACACACTTAAACATTCATGCAGTTATATCTTTTATAGCACTTCCTATTTCCTCTCTTTTTTTACAATAGCAATTATACATTTTTAAAAATTTTATTTAAAGAGAAAAAAAGCAAAGAAAAAGGGTAGCAACAATACAGAATTCTAAAAGAAAAAAGAAAAAAAGAAAAAAACACTAAGAAATCACTAATTGATAAATTACATATTGTCATCTTGGATGTAGTTGTTCAAGTTACAAAATTAATGGATACATAGTAGACATTCAAACAGTGAGACTGCAAACAGTTCTGCTCAAAGATCCAAGAAAGATTCAGAAATATGGTAATCTATTTTACACACTCAAACATACATGCAGTTATATTCCTTAGAGCCCTTTCTTTTCCTCTCTTTTTTATAATAGCATTTACACATTTTGGGTTTTATTACTCTTATAGTTCTTATCACTTTTTATACCAGACACACAATGTGATATTTATAAATATGATTCTTATTTATTTCACTAATGAGGATAGTCTCAAGTTGTCTCCATTTACCTACAAAAGCCTCAAGATCATCCTTTTTTATAGCTGAGCAATATTCCGTTGCGTAAAAATAACAGATCTTTTTCATCCACTCTGCAGTTGATGGACATCTTGGTTGTTTCCAAGATTTAGCTATTACAAATTGTGCTGCTATGAACGTGGGGGCACATATATCACTGTGATATGAATTTTTCAGTTCTCCGGGGAAAATACCCAGGAGGGCAATAGCTGGATTGAATGGGGCTTCCAATCCTGGTCTTCTGAGAATTCTCCATATGGATTTCCATAGTGGTTGCACCAGTCTGCATTCCCACCAATAGTGGAGCAGTGTTCCTTTCCAAGCTGCAGCCTCGCCAACATTTGTTTTCAGTTGATTTCTTGATGGCAGCTATTCTTTCCGGAGTGAGGTGAAATCTCAATGTTGTTTTCATTTGCATTTCTCAAATGACCAGTGATGGTGAACATTTCTTCATGTATTTATTTGCCATTTGTATATCTTTCTCTGAGAACTGTGTGTTCATCTCAGATGCCCATTTTTGGAGAGGGTCTTTGAATTTGGGGAGCTTGATGTTTTTTAATTCTTTATATGTTCTGGACACAAGTCCTTTGTCTGAGGGGTTGCTGGCTAAAATTCTTTCCCATTCTGTGGGTTTTCTTTTCACTCTGTTGGTGATTTCCTTTGAAGTGTAGAAACTTTTCAATAATATGAGATCCCATTTGTTGATTCTTTGAAGTGTTTCCCGTGCAGTTTGCATTTTGTTCATAAATTCTCTGCCTACCCCTATGTCTCCAAGACTTCTACCTACCTTGTCTTCCAGTAGATTTAGTGTTTCTGTTTTAATATTTAGGTCTTTGATCCATCTAGACTTTAGTTTTGTGTATGGTGATATGCATGGATCTAGTTTCAGTCTTCGGCATGTGGGAAGCCAATTTTTCCAACACCATTCATTAAAGAGGCTGTCCTTCCAGTGAACATATTTACCCACTTTGTCAAATATCAGGTAGCTGAGTGTCTTTGTAGTTGTGCTTGCATCTTTGAATTCTTTATATATTCTAGATAATGATCCTTTGTCTGAGGAACACCTGGCAAAAATTTTTTTCCCACTCTGTGGGTATGCTCTTCAATCTGTTGGCAATTTCTCTTGCTGTCAAAAAGCTTTTTAGGAAGATGAGATCCCAGTTGTTGATTCTTTGTGATATTTCTGGTGTGGTTAGGGTTTTGTTCATAGAATCTTTGCTTACAACAGTGTCTTCATGCATCCTATATATTCTTTCAGCAGATTTAATATTTCAGTTTTAATAGTTAAATCTTTAGTTCATTTCAATTTTAGCTTGGTTTATTGTGAAAGATATGGATCTAATTTTAATCTTTAGGGTTTAGAAAGCCAGTTTTTCCAGCACCATTTACTAAAGAGACTTTCTTCCAGTTGAACTTTTCTTTTTTGAGTATGAATTCTTTGAATTCTACACTATCAACTTTTTCCATGCCATTCTTTCCCTCCATTGTTTCAATTTCCTCCTTTCTTAGGCTTCTCCTTCAAACTAAAATATTTCAGAACTGCTAAAGGAAACTCCTTTAAGCCAGTGTCTTGGTCCCTGAAACACTGGTCTGTTTTGCCAGCATCATTTATTTCTGGTTTACTTTGGATCTTCCCTGTTTCCAAACTTAATGTAAATGTCCTCCAATAGTGCTGGCTTCTTTTGTGGAAAATGGTATCATGTTCAAACTTGGTTTTGAGGGTGAGGTGAACATCTGTGGGGGCAAAAGTGCTGCTACAGCTGGACTCCTCTCAGTGACCAAGCTGGGAAAAATATTTCATTTTTAAGAGTAGGAACTCAGTGGCTATCTTTTGTGTTATGCTCAAATAGATGTCAATTTTTTACTAAAGAGCTTCTTCAATTTTCTGAAGGGTCTTTCTTCATCCTTCATATTGAAAGTATTGTCATGAAGTTGCCTACACACCTATGTAATTGTAGTTAGGTTCTATTATGAGGTAGTTCCTTTTGGGATGGTTTGCCAATTAAAATATTCCATGTTCTACCTGCTTTGAATGAAGACTTCCACAACACAAGCCAAAAACAGTGTCAAAAGTTTATTTGAAAGGGAAGGGATAAAGGGGTAAAGGAAGAACTAGTGAATTTGGGCCAAAGAGAGGAAAGGATAAAAGCAAACAAAAGTGCACTCTACTTCCAGCAGACGCAGGGTCACTCCATGAGGAGTGACCACAGCAGCTCTCCAATGGGATCTGGTCTCTTTCCTGCTGCCCATATCTCATGAGAGTCCAGAGAAGTTCCACATATGGGGTCCTGGGAATTCTTTGGTGCTGTTTTGGAATCTTGTAATTGACAGGTCCTGCTTATTTCTCCAGCCAGCTCTGCCATGCCCTACCTCCTATAACAGTTCTCTTTGGGTATGCCATTGATTTGGTTAACATAATTCACATAAAATTCTACTTTGTAATCAAGAAGTGTTGTATCGTTGTCATATTGGCAGGTATATTTATACCTTCCAGAAACACACACAGACACATGGATTCTAGAGTGAACCAACTGGTTTTTGGCCAGTTTGCCTTCATTCAGGCTTCCAGATCCCTTCCTCCCAATTTCTCTGGAAGTCACTGTTTCCTTCTATTGGTCCATGTGCTTTTTGTGTGCTAGTGCCATAACTGGCTTAGAGATCCAGATCTTCACATTTCTTCTGCTACAATGTTTGGAACATTGGTAGGGACTGAATGAATTTGATTAGGAACCAGAGAACATGCATCTCCAGAAGATGTTAGTAGATATTATAATTATGAAGATGACTGGTGGGGATGGCGCCAACACCGTGGGAACAAAGCCAAGAAATAGAGAAGTCGAGTCTTATGTCATGAACAGACTGGCGCCTCACGTGGGAAGACCTGAAATTCTATGCCCTGTGGTCAGGTTTGCATTTTGTGATTGAGATGGCCTCACAAAGAGAATTAGGTGGTTTCTCAAAATTTTCTTGGGAACTACATCTTGGCCTGGTAGCTATTCAGGGAAATACAGTTTTAAAAAATTATATTTGTAAGGATGAATCACATTATAAAATTAATATGGGCTTATAACATATGAAATAATAAGAATGCCTAAATACAAAGTTAATTTTTTGAAGGAATCAAATTTTTATTTTTTTCTTACAGTTTTGTTTCTCTCAGGCTTTCTATCTATTATGTCTATTTGGGTTGTTTCTTTCTTTATTGTCTTTTTAAGGCAGAGTTTCACTATGCAACTCAGACTGGCTTTGAGTTCACTTTGTAGCCCAGGCTGGCCTCGAACTCACAGTAATCACTTTATCCTGGGATTACAGGCACACACCATGTCCAGCAGGGAAATTTATATTTTTCTCCAAAACTGTCTACTTCATATAAGGTGTATAAATTGTATACCATAGCTTTTCTTTTTTCTTATTTTTTCCAGTTTTTAAAATCTCCTACTTATTTATAATAGTGTATTCTATGTATCTCTTCATTTTATAATTATATCTCCCATTTCAATTCTGATTTTATTTTGGGTCTCTATTTTATCTTGACCATGTTTTACTGAAGGTCTACTTAGTCAGGGACCAGGCTTATGGTTGCCCATACTGTACTTGCCTTTGGGAAATTAATGTCTGCTCTATCTACATTCCCCCTTCTTTCTCCCTGTGTATTTGGAAAGAACAAGCACTTTGTTGGTATGCCTGTTAGGCTTGGGTACAGAAGGCCAGAACTAAACCACAATAGTCACAGAGAAGATGATGACAGTCATAAAAAAACCCATTACAACAGTGGGTTTTATTGTTATTTTTTCTTGAATTGGAAGTTTTTTCTCTCTTTGCCCTGTTGTTGTCTCACAAGTTATGAGCATGACACAATTGGTTAGCCTGAGTTTCATATTCATATATTCAAGGGATATTTACTGAGAACCTACTACTGTGATGCACTGTTCTATGCTTTTAGAATGCAGAAGTAAAAACAGACAAAATGTTCACCCTCATAGAGTCTGGATCCTAATGCAGGTTATATTATTTCTGCCTATATTATTTGGCCCTGAATAGTTGTTTCTGCCTATATTATTTGGCCCTGAATAGTTGTTAATTTTCAATACTATTTTCTCTTTAATCTAGTACTTATATAAGAGTGGAGTAAATCAAGCTGGGGATGGTGGTGCATGCCTGTAATCCTATCACTCACAAGGCTGAGGATTGCTGAATTTGAGGCCAGCCTGGGCTACAAAAGCAATTTCAATGCCAATGTGAACTACATAGCAAGATCCTGTCTAAAAAAAAAAAATCAATCAAACCAACCAACCAACCCCCCCCCCAAAAAAAGAGTGTAGTAAATTTACTTATAAGTTCTGGCAGTTGTTTTGCAGATTTTCTAATATATTTTATGCTGAAAATGAATAGTTTTCCTTTTTCACATGAAATCATTAGGTCTTTAAATATTTTCTTGTCCATCTTTTTTTTTAAAAAAACATACTGAAATGGTTATAAAAGTACTATTTACAAAAGCTAAAGGGTATGTTTGGTGTATTTATTTGGTAGACTATTATTTACATTGCAAAACAAAACAAAACAAAACAAAACAGAAACAGAAAGAATACTAGTATTGCAACATGGATTACCCCTGAAAACACTTTGCTAAGTGATAGATGCTGGACACAAAGTTCCCATATTGTATGATTCCATTTATGTGAAATACCTACAGCAGATAAATCCATAGACTCAGAAAATAGATTCATGGCTGGGAGAGAAGGAAATAGGGTGTAACTGTTTTGGGGGGGGGTGAAATGGAAGTAGAAGAAATGGCTGAAAAATATTATGAATGTACTAGTGCCACTGAATTATACATATTTATGTTATGCAACTCTCACTTTAATAGAACTGGGAGCTGAGGATGTCAGGTGTGAGATCTCCCCAAGTAACATACACAGTGAGGCGCACATGCTTGTATATCTTCTTGGGCAAGGAAGATTCCTATGTGGCTGCTGTCCTTCCCCATGCTGTGATCTCAGTACCGTTGCCACCTCAAAGTTGCCTGGAGGGTCTGGGGCAGTTCTCCCATGAAACTCCTCTTACTTCTGCGACATCTTCACTTGAGGAAAGGTGCCAGTGGCACAGGCTAGTTCCGTGTCCTGTCTAAAATTGGATACCTCTTTTATTTTCCTCCTTCTCAAGTTAATCACATAATTGAAAAATATTTGTGTCTTTAAAATGAAACAAGTTTATCGGGAGAAAGTGGAGCAGTTCATCAAGATCAGACAAATGCTCACGATCATATGGGTCTCTCTTGGGGCAGAACTGCCTGCGATGGAGATGATTTGGATTGTTTGGAATTTTAATTTGTTTATTTCTAATTGTACATTGTTTAACTTGTACACTTAATTGACTACTGGTCGAGTACAGACAGCACTGGAGAAATTGATGTTGAAATACATGTTAATAAGGAGACTGATAATGATAGTACTTTCGCAAATTCATTTGGAAATCATTTAACTAGATCTTCACCAAAATTGTCTGAAATAAATCTCACATAGCACATATCCAGATGTCTCAAGCAATTTGAAAACCAATGCTGAGAGAAAAACAAATAGAAATGATTACATCTAATTTGCCTTTTCATTGGTTGAGAATTGATTCTAGCCACACCTGCAATAGAGAGAAAACATAATTAGAGAGAAAACAACATTTTGAAACATTCTTTATTCACATACTTTAAAGACAAAACATTTAAAGTGTTAATATTGGTCTAGTGATCCTAGTAGTGTTGTAATGCAAAAATTTCAAGCATAAGTTTTGGGACTATCTTATTTTATCCCACAGATTAGCTCAGCCTTATGGTGATTCTGTTCAGCCAAATCTAGCCCATCCTGGAATGGGCAGGGAGTGTAAGGAGATAAACATGGGTGTTTAATTCATGGAGGTAAAAAACAGGACTTCTCTATGAGAAAAACAATACCTCCAACATCATTAATTTTTGTAAACTGGTAAACAATGGAACCAATTTATTTTAATTGCATTTCTTGGGACTAGTTATAAATTAAACATCTGTTTATGTTCACTGCATTTGTATTTTGTTTTTATACTAAATGGATCTTTATATCCATTCTCATTTAAAAAATTGAGTTATCTTATCTCAGTCATTTGCCTCATTGCTGAGCCTCTAATACATTGTCCACTGTATTAAAAATTCAAAACATAATGTATAGCACACTATTTTTAAAAACCAGTAATACAGAAAGACACAAAGTGAAAATTGTAAAGGAGAGGTTTAATTTGGCTTACAGTTGCAGGAGTTTCAATCCATGGCTGGCTGGCTCAGAGACAGAAATAGTACAAGAGTACAGGAGTACAGGAGTACAGGGATGAAAGCTGTTCAACCCATGGCTGCCAGGAAGCAGAGAGAGCAAGATAGAACCAGGAAGCAAGATACACCATTCCAGGCCACACCACATCCGTTTCCCAACACACTCACTTCCAACAGCACATTCAGCTGCTGAATCCTCCACCCTAAGATTCAACAACCTTCCAAAAGCCCCACCTCTGAGTACCTAACAGGCTGAGGGACCTCCCAGATCCAAACACAATATATCTGCATTTTCTTGACTTATAAGCAATTTTGATTTTGTGTATTAACTTTGTTATAACTTTTGAATTTCTATCAATTGACATTTAAATTTGAATACTATTTATGCATTTTCATACCAGTATGATTTGTTACACATATGCATATCCTTTTATTTGTAGAAGGAATCCTTAAGTCAACACCACAGTGCTTATTCCTAGGGAAAGGCAGCAGTTGGTAGGGGAGAGAGGCTTTCAGTTTTCACTTTGTGTCTTTCTGTATTACTGGTTTCTAAAAATAGTGTGCTATACATTATGTTTTGAATTTTTAATACAGTGGACAATTATCAGTGATGAGCATGTTGGATCATTTTTCTTCTAAATATCTCAGTACTTTAAAAAGAACCTTGGCCTGTTGTGATGGTGCATGCATGTAATCCCAACACTAAGGACACTGAGGCAGGAGGATTGCCTTGAGTTCAATGCCAGTTTAGGGTACATAGTGAGTTCAAGACCAGCCTGGACTACAGAGCGAGACCCTGTCTCAAAAACAAACAAACAAAAACCTTAAATCAGTGGAATAGGTAAGTGCTTATGCAGAGTATGAAATCAAAAGAAACTATCCAGGATTAAGCCTGAGTTTTTGTTGTGTTTTCTGAAAAATTGTTGCCAAAGACAGTATCAAGACATTTCCCCTTATGTTTTCTTCTAGGAGCTTTACAATTTCAGGTTTTACATTTAGGTCTTCAACTTATTTCAAATTGATTTTTGTGTGTGTCATATGACAAGGGTTCAATTTCATTCCTTTGCAGGTAGATAACATTATTTATTGATGAAGTATCTCTTCTCCACTGTGTCTTCTTGGTACTCTAGTGAAAAATCCTTCACCATATATGTCTAGAATCAGCAAGCATGAAGGTCCACTTTTTTACCCCTCAGGATGTCAAGAGGTTTTTGGATATTTCAGGGATGTTTTGTAGTTTGTATAAGTTTTATATATTTTTCTTCTGTTTTAGGGAAGAATTCTGAGATTTTGACAGGCATTACATTTAATCTATATGTTACTTTGCTTAGAGTAGGCATTTTAACAATATTTTCTTATCTGTGAATATGGAATGTCTTTCTAATTCTTTGAGTCTTTTAAAATTTCTTTCATTTGGGCTGGGGATTTAGCTCAGTGGCTTAAGCTTCTGCCTTGCAAGCGCAAGGTTGTGAGTTCAATCCCTTGTACCAAAAAAAAAAAAAAAGTCTCTTTACCTGCCTTTGAAGTTTTATCCTGTCTACAATGTTTTATTTTACTAATATTGTTATTTACTGCTATACTCAATTATACTGCTATATTCAATTATGCCTGATGATATAGACATTCTATTGAAGATAAGAAACAACACAGTAATTATTGTAGATCACCTTGTACTGTGGTTTTATACGACTTTTTGGTTTCATGTTTTTACAGGAATTTGTTTTGTTTTGTCTTGCTAAGTTTTGTTTTTCCCTCTAATGCAGAAAGGATAGAAATATATGTAGAGATTCACGCATGCGTAGCTGTTTACACTCACTGTTTGAGTATCTACTTTGTATGCTTTAATTTTGTAACTTGAACAACTATTTCTAAGAGGATAATATTTAATTTATTAACTAGTGATTTCTTATTGTTTATCTTTTTTTTTGGAATTCTGTATTATCTCTGCCCTTTACATGCTTTTGTTTCTTTTCACTTGATTTTAGCCAAAAAGCCACTTTTGTTTCTCTTTAAATAAAATCTTTAAAAAAATTTCATTCATTGGTGTTTTATAGTTTTCACTGTATTGATTTTCAGTTTCTTTCTTTCTTTTCTTTTCTTTCTTTCTTTTTTTTTTGAGTAACAGGAATCAAACTCATCATCTCACGCTTGCTAGGCAGGCTCTATTCTACTGAGCTAAATCCCTGGCCCCTGATTTTCAATTTGTTGGTTGAATTTATTTCTAGATATTTTAGTCTTTTTTTTTTTTTTGTCTTTTCGAGACAGGGTCTCTCTATGCAGTTCGGGCAGGCCTTGAGCTCACTTTGTAACCCAGGCTGGTCTTGAACTCGCAATGATTCTCCTGCCTCAGCCTCCTGAGTGCTGGGATTACAGGCATGAGCCACCATGCCTGGCATTTTAGTCTTTTTTGGTGCTATCATTAATAGAGTCATTTTCTTGATTTTTTAAATAGATCACTTTACTGATTTTTAAATATTGATTTTGTAGAGTAGTACTTTACTGAATTCATGTATTAGTTCTATCAGCTTTTATTTATAAGTGCTTCTTTCTGTGTGGCTCATTTAGGGTTTTTTATATATAAGATCTTGTGATTTGCAAATAGATGGTTTCAATTTTCCCTTTTTAATTTGGATGCCTTTCTTCTTACTCAACTGCTCTAGCTAGAACATCCAGTATGATGTTGACTAAAACCGGAAACTGAAAGTATGACTTAACTACATGGTATATACAAGAAACTGAAAAGTCTCCAACTCACAAACATTTGAGTTGCAAACTTTCACAGATACAAATGAACCTTGTGTTATGAACATTGGTAGGTGTGAGTGAATTGTGAAAGCTGGACATTGTCACAGTTGTGCTACTGTATGCTGTTTGGAAAGCAGGGTTGCTCCACATCTCCCACCCATCTTCCTTCCTCCATATAGATAAAACCCCTGTATGCCAGTTGTATTGTACTGTACCACCATTTTACAGGACAGTACTGAAAAAGTAAAAATAGTTCACTTACAGTATTTTGGTGTGTGTGCATGTTTTTTTGTGCTTTATGTTGTATGTTTGTGTTGAAGCTAAGTAGACTCACTTTATCAGACTTATGAACAAATCTGACTTATGAAAGTTATCCTGGAATGGAACTCATTCATAAGTTGGGGACTTATTACAAAAGGTTAACAGATGTCAGTGTAGAGAGATTAAAAGTAGAAGGATAGAAAAATGCACACAGATGCAAGCAGAATCAGAGAATGCTAGTGTGGCTCCCTTAACATCAGCCAAGGTAACTTTAGAGTAAAAGGATAATGGAATTTACCTAATGTCAAGAGTCCACCTACAAGGAAAACAAGAAGCCAAGAAGATGTCAAGTCCTCCCTGCAAGTCAGCACCATGTGTGGGCCATAGAGGGAAGAACCAAAATCCAGCCCTTTCTTGTGAGTTGGTGCCATTGGCAGACTGTGGGGTAGGAGAAAAAGAAGCTAACAAGAAGCCAGGCCCTCCCTGTGAGTCATCATTGTGCAGTTTAATAGCAGGGAGAAGCAGATGCCAGCCCCTTCTGGTGTGTAGGCTGGAGACAAGAAGCACCTATCCCCTCACCCCCATAAGCAACTGGCTGATTCAGAGAAACTCAGGCTGAGATGACAGCTATTGAGGTAAAATACAACTTAATGCTTGTAGTGTTTAGTGTTTCACTGATTTTGCAGATTTAAAGCTGGTAGTCTGATCATCTATTCAGAAGATAACAATATGCAATGTAGCATCTATGGGCTTCTGAAGGTGGTAGCCATTGTTAATTCCCTATTATCTTGTTTGATTGGGTTTTATTCTGTTGTCTTGTTTGATTTTGTTATATCTGATGGCATTGGCAGCTATTTCAAAAATAACAAGATATATTATGGTAGCCATTTTGGATTTACTATTATCTTGTTTTGAAGTCTTGTATTGCATTCATTGTTTTGTTTTTATTGGTTCTGCTCTGTTTTGATTTTCCTATGTCTGATGGTATGGGCAGCTATTTTGAAGACAACAGGAGGCATTATGGTAGCCATTGTTGATTTCTTATTATCTTGTTTTGAAGCCCTATGTTACTTACACTGTTTCACTTTGATTGGTTTTATTCCATTTTATTTTTGCTTGGTTTTATTCTCCTTAAAATAAAAATTACAAAAAAAGTCCATCTACCAAGAAAACAAGTTTCAAGGGTGTCTGAGACCAGTTCCAGATCAGCAAATAGACGCACAGCTAAGATTTATTAGGGCAAAGGATACAAAGCAGAATCAGCAAAGGGAAAGGTCCAAGGGGCAGTGTCCTGGGGAAGCCAGGTGCAGGCCTCTGAGAGTCCTCACTAGGATCAGATACAGGACCTGCCATTTCCTCCCTCAGGTATCATAGCAGAGGTGTCTCTTGTGTTCATTAGTTTGGAGTTTTTGTGTTTTAGTTTGGAGAAGGTGAGTGATGTAGGTGCTTTCTGCCTAGCATTTAAAGAGATGCTGGACTTCCAGAAGGAAGACAGGCACTCAGCATAGGCCACACTGTCACCCTGGTCTGGGCACAGTGAGCTGCTCTATCATTTAGGCCAAGTTCGTGTCAGTGTGGGAACTGCCCACAGTCATTTTTCAGTAATCCAAAGCCAGCCTACTTTTTTAAATTTAAATTTTATTTTGAAGGTAGTAAAATACAACAGAATAAGACAGAACAAAGCCAATCGAGATGATGCAGTGAAATTGGTACAGAACTTCATAGCAGGATACCAGGATAATAGTAATAGGTACCATAGTATATCTTGTTATTTACACAATAGTTGTCCATTCAGTTAGGTATAGCGAAATCAAACCAAAAACACAACATTATAAAACCAATTGAAAGAGAATGAATATTGAACAGAGCAAAACAATCAGAACAAAGCAAAACAGTGAAGGCATTCAAACAGAAGATAGAAGGAAATCCCCCATATTTGCTATATTGCATACAGTCATCCTCCCAAGAAACCCTCAGACCTCTGCCCCCAATTGCGAGTGGGGTGGGGATAGGGGAAGGAATGGGATGTTTGATTCATAGCCCAAGTGCCGGTAGGCTCAGGGGAGACGCTGACTGGTTCTCCTGGCTTGAGACAGGGGCGCTCACTAGGAGGCTATTATGGAGGTGAATTGCTTTCTTGCTCAGCCTCCTAAGTTCCACCATGGCCGGATCTCAGGAGACGCAAAGCCAGCCTTCTAAGCAGGTATTTCTAAGAGCAGCTGCCTTAGGTCTGGTTTTTTGTATAGCACCAGTCCTAAGTGTGTACACGTGCAGCAGCAGCAGCAGCAGCAGCAGCAGCAGCAGCAGCAGCAGCAGCAGCAGCACAGACCTTGCTCCCAGCTCAGCCATAGCACTGGGGCAGAGCTGCTTGTAGTCTTCCTTTTGCTCTAGCCTGCAGTCTGCCACCCCTGATGCATTCAGCACATGTCAGCTACTCCTTGGCTTAAATCCTATCCAGAACCCAGTGCCTTGGTTTCTAGGTGGTCACTACTATTACCCCTCTCACTGATGTTCAGGTTCTGTGGGCTATACTAAGGGTGATTTGCTATGAAATTTCTACTCCAGGGAATTTACTATCTCTCCATGATATGTGTATCTCTCCATGATATGTGTATCTCTCCTTTATGTGTCACTCAGTGGTGGGTAAGTTCTAAAAATGCACTGTTTGGCAATTCCATTGTTGTTTGTACATCACAGAGTGAGTCCACATGAACGGGGATGGCTCAGGCCATGACACACTTGGGCCACACGGTTACCTAGCGGGACCTGCAGTGCCTGTGTGGCAGGTGGAGGAAATGCAGACTGGCTTTTTGCCTGTGCTGCAGGGTAGGACAAGCCTCCTTCTCCTGGCTACCGCTGCTGTGTAATAGTAGGCCCTGTGTGACCCTGAGACTTGTGCTGGAGAAACTCCATGCGCAGCGTTGGCCTGTGTCATGGATAGAGGCTGGCTGATGGAATGAGTGAGGATAGTGCATGGTGGGCCCAGCCCAGGACTTACGAGATCTTGCTTCAGCCCTGCTGCTGCGGCTGGGTCCTGGGGAAGGCAGTTGACAAAAATGGAGTCTATGTGATAGTGTATGTGTGTGGGGGGCAAGTGCCCCACTGGCCTGGGTCAGTTTTCCTGAGCTGCTGGGTAAGAATGGAGTAAATGTCCAAGTTCTCTCTTCTTTTTTTGTACCAGGAATCTAACTTAGGGCCTTATGTTTGCCAGACAGGCACACACAGACAGGCACTGTACCACTGAACTACGTCCTGGGGCCCAAGTTCTTGAGGTCCCTGTACTTCTTCATTAAGCTACACAGCCTGCCCCATGAGCCCAGTGTGGCCCTGAGGGAAGCCAGAGAAAATTCCAGATCTGGGTGAGGGGAGTGCAGTGTTGGAGCCCTGGCTAATGCAGACCCAGGGTGTGGCCACAGAGCTGAATGAAGCCTACATGGTGGTGGCAGGTGGGTGTCACATTGTGAGGCCCTGGTGCAGGCTGGCTTCCTCTTCTGGGCTGGGCCATCCTGAGCTCCTCAGCAGTGGACACAGTACAGCTGGATGTTTCCTCTGATCTGTAGCTCCCGCAGTCTTTCCAGGGCCTGCTGGCCCAGGCTTGTGGCCCCCAGGCTCTGCCCATTAAGCGCCAGCTTCAGCTCCCCCTCCTGGCATAGGAGCAGCACCTAGCAAGGGGCCATGTGGGTGAGTGGCATCCACATAGACCCCTGCCATGGAGGACACGGAGAATGGGCCTGGAGGCTCAGCACATCACCAGCCCACTGTGGCCACTGACTGTGGTCTTCCTGGCATTGCTCTGTTTTGCCAACAGCACTGGGGTGCTTGCTGTCAACAAAGTGGTTTTCACCTCCGCTGTGCACATGAATCACTTGGGGAGCAAAACAATGCTTGGGCTTCTCCTTACACTCCCTGTGTCTGAACCTGGGCTTGGGGTTCCTGGCACTGGCACAGAGGCTGTGCACCAGTGACTAGAATGTTTTTTCTGTTGGTTTCCAGTTCTGGGCATTTACCCTTCCCAACAACCCCAGATCACTGTGGGGTTCATCTCTGGGGTCCTTCCCAAAGGATGTGATCATGTGGCTCTGACCCACCTCAAAGAATCGCTGGGGGTGAAAGAGGAAAGGCACTGAGATCAGTGTCTTGCGTCCCCAGGGAGAGACCCAGGCCAGTGTCCGGTCTGTGAAGGAGGCCCTGAGCATCACTCGTGTGCGGGCAGCCTCGTCCCTCAGGCTCAGCGTGAAGCTGTAGGAAGTGGGCAGAGTAAGGAGTTCTGCTTGCCCCACCCCGAGGACACTGGGTACCAGAATTGGGGTGGTCCCAGGGCTAAGTGCTGTGACTACTCAAGGTTCAATGCCTGGATACCTTATAGTGCAGAGGAGCAGAGAGAAGGGCTTAGAATTGAGACTGAGTCCCAGAGTTGTCCTCTGTTGACAAAGGGGGCTCTGGGGGTGGGGCATCTCCTAGCTGGATCCTCAGTTTCTTCTGAAAATGAGGATAACTGTGGAGATAAAAGTATCCTCTAATATGTGTGAAGTGTAACTGAGCACCAGGTGTTGTCTTGATTTGCAGAAAGTTCAGTGGTTTGAGCTGGCTCTGCTACTTTCTGATCCTGGGACCTCAGGCAATTCATGTAATCTCTCTGCCTGGTTCCTCATCTGTAATTTAGGAATAATAACAGATCTTCACCAGAAAGGAATGGGTCCTATGCTTGCTCCTTCTCTCTAACTCAAGCCCTCAGCTATTTTAGAAACAGTAGCAGCCTAGTGTTTGCCATAGGCCTGCTGGCGACAGGTGTGGGCTAAGTCTGATGGATATCTGTGAGACACAGCTGAGCAGCCCTTTGGGCATGTTCTTCCTGGTCTGCTACAGTCTTCTGTTTTAAATGAATGCCACATTTGAAGGCTGAGTTTACACAAAAGATGGCTTTTGATTTTTCTTTAACGATAACTGGAAGACCTGGCCCATTCCCTGGGACATTCCATCCACAGTATCCTGTGCTGTCACTAATAACACCATGTGACCTTGAACTGGGATGAGGACGCAGTCTCAGGCCTCCCAGCTTTGTAGTGGGAGGTGGTTTGGTCATTTCCCCACCAGTGTGGGACTTTCTCCTCTTCTAGCAGAGAAAGTCAGACACATGTGGTGCCTTGCTCAAGCATTACAGTGTGTTAAGAGGAGAAACCAGGAGAAGACCTGGCTCATGAGAGCCTTCATTCCAGCCTGGTGCCTCAGAGTCACCTATGGTCAGGAGTTGAGGGACAAAGGTCTGGTGAGGTCAGCAACTTAAAATAAGACAGTGGCAAAGCAGAGAGAGCACAGGTGTGGACGTCCATTATCCCTTGCCAGAGGTAATTCTGTCACCACCTATGCAGCTGACTATTCTGAGCACCACCTGCATTTCTGTTAACTCGACTGATAAGGAGCCTGGAGCACAGCGAAGAAACCTCACTGCCCAGGGTTACACAGGGAGCAGGTCAGCAGGGCAGGTGACAACACGGGCAATCCAGCTTGGAAAAGGCTTTTCCTCCAGGCAGGTAGTGGGAGTGCTCAGTCCAGGCCTTGGTCCTGCTAGATGTGTGCCACACACCTGAGCCTGAGCGCCCCCTGGAGGAATGGTGAGGCAGCACCACTCAGCAATAGTCTCCCGATACCTGGCTCTTGGCTTCCAAGTGCCGCCTGTCACTGCTGAGACAGGCACCTAAATTAAGTCTTGTGTCCCGGGAGAGGCTATGTACTCTCCTCAGCCTGGGCCTGTGAGGCCTTTTCCTTTCCTTGATGATCTGACAGAGGCATCTCAGAGCCCCATCTGACCTTTAGGGAGGGGCTCTACGACCTTGGACAATTTACTGACCTCTGCACTGGTTTCTCACCTGCAGGAAAAGGATTATGTAGCGGCACCAGGAAACTAAAAGAAGTGATGCTTGGTGGGATACTTACTTTTTTGGTTCTTGCAAGACCAGTCCCCGAACTATGATGACCTGTCCAGGCCAGAGTCCTTGAGGAAGGGTGCGTGAGCAGGGCAGCTCCTGAAGGACAGGGGAGAGATTTGGGACGGTTATCCCGGAGACTCAGGAAGGTCTCCATTGTGAGGAGCAGCTTCTGGCTCCTCTGGGGATGGGGAGCACTGGGGCCACTGGTGCTGTCCTCTGGAGACAGAACCACATCTCCTGTAGCTCCTGTTGCAATCCTGTGGGATGCAGCCTGAGCCCCTTCCAGGACAAAGTTGTATTAGGGGCCTGAGCACCCTGGCTTGTCATAGCCATGTGGTGGCTCATCCTGCCTTAGCCTGTGAACTACTGGCTGGAGCTGAGGCCATCCTGACTCTATCCTAGAGCACCCAGTGTGTGCTTGCAGCATCCATGGAGCTAAGGGGAAATGAAGCTGGAACTTCTGCCTGGAGTGGCTCAGCTTGCTTGCAGCCACACGTGAAGGGAAACAGGCTGAGAGCATTTGCCACCACAGGACGCCCGCATCCTGCCTGCTCCTCCTGCTCTGAGGGACCCAAGATATGACCACACTTCTAGGGGCCCTGTGGGGTCACTCACCAGCTCAGGACTCTGAAGCAGGAAGGGCTGTGGGGAAAGAGAAGACCAGGAGCCATTGTTGTTTGTCCCAGGAAGGGAGCCCTGGCTGTCATGCTACTCACTGGGGACTCTGGGGTGTCTGTTTCTCATGGCAGCGGGTGTTGTGGGAGCCCCGAAAGGGACTCTTGCACCTAGACTCCCTAGCTCTGCGTACATGGGGAAGAACTGCACTATGAGCATGCTCAGGGGCCGCATCACCCTCTGTCCTGTGAGGTCCACTCCAGTCCCTTGCATGGTGGCTCTGCAGGTTGAGAGTTCCCAGTGAAAGGCATCTCCTGCTGGGCATTGTGGGTGTTGGTCCCTCCAGGCCCTGCCCCCATCACCTTCCTGGATGGCCCTGAAGAGGGGCCAGGAGGGGCACGTCTAAGTCCCACCTGCAGATGAGGCCACAGGGAGGGAAGGGCAGAGGCGCCTGCGGAGTAGGAGCAACAGATTGGCTCTGTCCATCCTCAGGGCCAGCCACACCCCTGACTCACGTGTCCAGTTGGATACTCTCTGCTGCCTTCTGTGAATGGCTATTCAGAAAGAGAAGGGGAAATCCAGGACCCTGCAAGCCCCCAGGCCACCCTTTCTGACCCCTTACCCCCACACAAGCCTGCTTCCTACAGTTGGGTAGTGGCTCTTAAATTTGCCTTCTGAAGTACAGTTCCCAGCCCCACTTCGGGCTTACTGAGTCAGAGTCACCGGTGGCAGGTTCCTGCGTCTGGGTTTTCAGTTCATTCACCAGTGGAACGAGGCACCAGCCCACTGCAGACTGTTTGGACTCAACTGTGCTGAACTCTTAGCCACCCCCCCCAATCCTCCTAAAATCAGCTCGGCTGGTAGGACAGACCCGGTCTGTGGCTCTGCACCTCTGTCCACTGGCACCTTCTCTCCCCTCAGCCCATGCACACCTGACACTGTGGGCTCTCTGCCCCTTGGCTGTCACAGATTTCCTGGCCTCCTCTGTCTCAAGGTCTGAGGAGGTGAATGGGTCCCACACTCATCTGGGTGTCAGCAAGTCAGAGGTCTCTATGGTCCAGGCCTTGGCCCCAAGGGAACTCACGCTGATGTTCAGGAATCCAACGGCCTGCACTGAGATGTCCCCAAATATGCCCAGGGTGTCCACTCGAGACAGTGGGAGCCGGTAGCGGTAGTGGAGGAAGTGCTGTCCATTGACACTCACCTGCAGGGCAGCCACACCACCTTTTCAAGGCAGGACCTGCTGCCCTCTCTTTCCCAGATAGCAGTCTTCTCCTCAGCATAACAAGGGATGAGAGGGCTGTTTGATGGACAGCCTGGGTGGTGACTCCTACCCTCAGTTCTTCCCTGTCCAGTGTCTGCCCTGGAGCTGTCTGGGGATCCTGCCATCTTTCTGCCAGGAATTGCTGAGGAGCCCAAGCTGCTGGTCACCTGTGCTTTGCTGCTATCACTGTCAGATGGTGGTCATAAAGGCACCCAGCCTGGGATTGCGGGCCGGGGCTCAGAGGGTCAGATGCAGATCAGTGAGAGCACTAGCCTAGTATGCATGCATGGGCTCTGAGTCCATCTCCCACAACCCGCCCAAGGTAAGGGTGTAAAGTTGCCTCGTATCCAGCAAACACTCTTTTTAAGTGCATTCTGCAGCACAGCAGTGGCCCAGGGTGGCCTGGACTGCATGGTGACTAGTTGGCCCTCTCCCCTCAATGTCACTGCATATGTACAGGGCAATAGCAAAGTGAAGGAGGGTGGAAGGACACAGCTCTTGGGGCCCATCTTCTCCCTCACCTTCACCTCCTCATTCCCAAAGAGGAACAGAAGGAGGAAGCTGGCCCCTCTCTGCAGGGCCAGCCCAGGCCACCGGGCCTCTATCTGCCAGTATCCTCCATGCAGGGTGTTGCAGATGACGTGGGGTCTGGTGGTATGGAAGCGAGGGTTGAAGTGGATGGCGATGTCTGGCCGTGGGTCTAGACTGCAGCTGCACTGGAAGTCCACCTGAAACCTGCACCATCCCGTCAGAGCCCACAGGGGCTGCTGAGGTGGGGCAGTCCCAGCTCCACCCCAAGCTCTGCCTGTACCTGTGTGCATCTCTGGGCACTGCTCCCTGCAGCACAACCATCTTGCCTGCATGTAGGCCACCAAAAATGGTTGTCACATAAGGAACCACCTGAGCAAGGGGAGGAAGCCATATGTGTGGTTGGTGGAAAGGCCATGACCTGCAGCCTGGGCAGTGTAGGGGGGAAGTGGACATCAGTTTTCCAATCCTGAATAGGAAATGTCCTTTCTGGGAAGAGTCAACTTTCCCTGATACCTTCTTTTGGACACGGATGGGTCAAAGCCACGTTGTGGGCCATCAGAGCATCACCCAGTTCCCTCTCCCAGCCCAGGGTGTCCCAACTTGTGTCCCCAGGGAGGCTATCCCGGTCCCTGGAAGCCTGGCTTTAAGGCTCCCTGGAGCCTATTTAATGACTAGGGTCTGGGACTGGGTTCCAAAAGGAATGACAGGTTCCAGGAGTAACCCTAAAAAATGGCCCAGCTGCCTTCCTGGGCTGTCATTCCATAACCCTTCCTAAAACACACTGCATGCATTCCATCCCCCTCCTAACCTTAATTCTAACCCCTGATGGCTCTGGAGCTGTCCTCTTCTTGTCCCCATGTCTTATCCAAGCACTGTCTGTCCACTTGTTGCCTGTGCTTCTCTCGTGTCCCTGAGCAGCCTGAGTGTACACATATAGCTGGTTTGGCCCTAACCCCAGGGTACAGGGGGACCTGGCTGTCTCCATGTGAGGTCCCTCAAAGCTGAGGCTCTTACTGTAAAGCACTCTGGAGCCACCCCGAGATCAGGCTGCATGTGTTGCTTTCCAAATGCTGTGTCCTTCAGATGTGAAAGCTACCTAGAAAGCACCCCCCTTCCCAGTGCTTGCCTCTGGACTGAAGCCTGTAGCTGAACAGAAAGGAGCCTAAGACCGGCCGGCCCCTTGGGCACCTGAGCAGGACAGGAGGCCAGGGACCTCACCTGTCACTACTGCTGCTTAGCTGGTTTAGCAGTTCTTGGTCCTGTTTCCCACCCTCCTGGCAAGGTGGGTTTCAGCAGGACTGACAGGGATCTGGGAAGAGGCTGCCAAGCAAGGAAGGCAACTAGAGTGCTCCTCAGTGGGGTGTCTCCTGGATGTTAGTGAAGGAATGAGAGAAGCAGTAGGGGAGGGCAGCCTCTTCCCCAGGCCCGAGACCAAACTCCCCCCACTCCCAGCTACTTGGAAGGAGCTGGGGTCCCAGGAGGCTCTAGGTAGGGTAGCTGCTCACCGGGTGGAAGGCAGGTGGCTGCAGGATGAAGCTGTCAGGAATTGGGTCCAGCTTCTCCTCAGGCACCATGGCTGCCTGTGCCTATGGGGCTTCAACCACGCTCTGGAGCTGAGGAGGGTCGGTGGGGTGGTAAGCTCCCGGTAGCTCCTGGGGCACAGCGGAGAGGAGGACACGTGTTCAGTCTTGGGAGGGCCCCTCTGAGCACCTCCCTCACACCCTTGCCCCTTGCCTTACTCCTCAGTTCTGCCCTTCAGTGTCCCCAGGGCCTGTTTCAGTATTAGCCAGGAGCAGCTGGGGTCACATGAAAGTGGTCTGAAAACAGGGCAGGGAGCGGACCCCCATCCCAGACTAAAAGAGATGTGGGGTGCTGGGAGCACAGAGCCTGGACTCCTGCTCAGCCCTGCTCCAGCATGCTGTGTGCCCTTGGGCAAGCAGCTGCCCCTCTCTGTTCCTCTGTTCTCTATTCCTCTGTGGGTGGAGAGGGAGGCCACTGGAGCTTCTCACCGGAGGTCTGTGTCAGAGCAGGGCGAAAGGCTTTCCAACGCTGGTTCAAATTCCAGAGGAAGCCTTCCCGTTAGGAATGCCCAAATTGACAACTTTAGCCTGACGTGGACGGCCTTGTACCACAGCTGGAGGTCCTAGCAGGACAGGGTGAGGCTGGTGGCCAAGTGCATAGCCTGTGGGGTAGAGGGAAGAGGGCAAGGGTCCTGGTAAAGAGCCAGAGCCAGGGCTGCTTTGCCGCGGCACCCCTGGATCTGGGTGCCAGGCCCTGAAACCTGCAATTCAACAGGCAAGTCTGAGCTCCAGAAGTTCAGGCTTGGGTGTAACTGGAAGGCTTTGGGTGCAGACCTTGCCCGGTGGGTGAAGTGGGGAGCAGACGTGCTTGCGACAAATTAGGTCAGGGGCATCCAGGAACAAAGGGTTCCAGAAGGAAGGCCAGTGGAGCCGCCCTAGAATCAGACCGTGTCCCTTTCCAGCAGGGCCCATCTGTGGCCAGGCCCCCTCCCCCTCGCTCCAGGACTTGCTTGCTTACTGGACCGGCTGGAGTCTGCTCTCACTGCCGGCTGGGGCAGGGTTGGCTTCTTCGCCAGACCTTGTCCCCAAGGTGAGTTTGCACCCAACTCCCTCTGTAAGGACCCCATCCTGTGTCCTCATTCCACATTAACGGCTCCTCAGTCCCTAACCAAGGAGCTGTGGCTCTTTCCGGGAGGTCAGAGGTGCGGACGGTGGGCCAGGGGACGCAGGGGAAGGTGGGAGGATGGTGCGCCGTGTCTCTCCAGGCGGCCCTGGGTTGGGACGCTTGGGAGGGCCCGGCCGCCCCGCTCCTCCCCTCAAGCCCGCGTGCCCGCTGGGGCTCGCCCCCGCGCACCCCTCGTCCCCCGCCCTCGTGCCCGGTCCCGCGCGCGCCGCAGCCGTTTGCCTCCAAACTCGCGCGATCTTCGCGGTTGTCCAGGTTCCCAGCGCCACGACCCCACGCTCCGCGGAGGGCGGCTTCGACGGAACCGGGAGGTCGTGGGTGACAGCAGCATGGGCTTGAGCTCCGCAGCGCGGCGGGAGCCCACGTCTGTCCCGCCCGAGACCTCGTGCCCCCGGCGTCCATTCAGGAAGCCCAGCGTCTGCTCGCCGCTCGGCTCGGAGACCCCCGGCTCAGGTCCTCCCTGCAATCCGAGGCGGGCCAGGGCTTCCGTACCCCTCGTCCCCCTGGTCCCAGTCCTCAGCCCCACGGCTGTAGGTGATCGTGTTTCCTCCCGCCAGCACGAGCCGCACGGAAGCTGACCAGGCAGCGCGCCCGCGAGCACGGCCGAAGGGGCGGGCAGGGGTGAGGCGTAAGGGCGTGGCTCCCCCACGGGGCGTGGCCTTAATGCGGGGGCGTGGCCTCAACGTAGGGGCGGGGCCTCTGGACCGGGCGGGGGTCTGGTTGGGGCGGACCTCTGGGACCGGTGGCTCGGGCTCGGGGGCCCGCAGTATGTATGCAGTACGCAGTAGTGTGTGGCTGGCGTTGTGAGGAGCTGTGGTGGAAATACACTACTTGAGCAAAATTGAAGACCAGGGACAGTAAAACCAAGGCCCTTTTTGACTTGGGTTGTATCCGGTGTGTGCTTATGCTTTCTGTATTATCCTCTGCACAACGCCGTGAGACACAGATCCTCTTTACTGCTAACTGTGAAATGATGTTGTTTCGTTGACGATGCCGTGGCAAACTCGTTTAGACAGAAGGCTGCCGCACTTAACTTGAACAGCACACCGAACAAGAAGAAAGCGCAACTGGATTTAGCACCCCAGCCTGCGAATGAGGGCAGGTTAATACGGCCAGCAACAGAGGTAGGTGTGACAAAACCTCTTAGATTAATTAACTTCTCAGCGACTTCTCTGCATATCATATTGTATTTTATTTAGTTCATATCTAATATGTATCCATACTGCTTAGGGATGCTAGTTATGCTTTTTAAAAAAGCTTACAGAGATATAGCACATATTTAAACTAAACATTTAAAGTGTGCAATTTGATGAGTTTTGAGATATGTACACCACTATGCAACCATTGCTGCAATCAAGATAATGGACAGCTCCCCCAAGTACAGAAGTTTTCATGCCTCTCTGTAATCCCTCCCTCTTCCCCAAGTCCTCATCTCCAGTAGCAACCAGTCTACTTCCTGTCACTGTAGATTAGTTTACATTTTCTAGGGATTTCTTAAGTGAAGTCAGGTTGTATTTTTGTGTCCTCTCATATAACTTCACAGTTATTTTGAAGTGCATCTGCGCTGTTGCTTTTGTCATTAGCCTATTCTTTTTCATCACCCAGCACTTTTGCATCATGTGGATGTCTCGCTATTGGTTTATCTTTTAGCAGTTTGTAGACACTGGGATTATCTCCAGGATTTGTCAATTATAAATAAAGCTGCTGTGAACATCTGAGCACAAGGTTTTGTAGAGATGTGTTTTATTTGGAGTGATTCCTAGGGATGACATTGCTGGATTATTGGCAGGTAAAGGTTTAACTTACTGTTTTCCAAAGCATTGCAATCTTTTGAGGTGTTTTCCAGCAGTGCATAAGAGTCCCAGCTCTCACACGTCCTCACCTACATGTAGTTTTGCTATTCTGATGGTAGGTGTCTCACTGACATTTTGCTTCTGCTTTTCCCTAATGATTAATGTTGAACATTTTTCTGTATTTATTTGCTACCCATGTTTGCGTCTTTGTTGTCATGTTCAAATCCTTTGCTCATTTTTTCTTTTAGTTTGTGTGTTTTGTTCATAATTTGTGTACAGGTGACTCATCAAATTATGCTTTGCAATATTTTCTCACAGTCTGTGGCTTATCTTTTCAAAGCAAGTTTTAAAATTTTTGTAAGATCTAATTTATCATCTTTTTTCTTTTAATGAATTGTGATAAGAAATCTTGACCTAATCCAAAGTCGCAAAGATTCTCTCCTAGTTTCTTCTAGATATTTTTATAGTTTCATATTTTATTCTTATATGCTTGGGTTAGTTTTTGTGTGTGTTGTAAGGCATGGACCAAAATATTTTTTCCTTAAGGTCACACAGTTGTTCTGGTATCATCTTTTGGACAGTCTGTCCCTTCTCTCCTGTTGCACCTTTGCCAAATATGAGTGGGTCTCTTTTTTGATTCTATTTTGTTCTGTTGATTCTGTTTGTCTATTATGAGCCCAGAATCACACTACACTGGTTAGCTTTATGATGACTTTTAAAAATCAGTGCATGTTAATTACACAGAATTGAGGATTTTGTTTTGGCATATTTGTACGCACATATAGCATTTTGGTCATTTTGCCTATTATCCTCTGTAACTTGCTTGCTCGTCCCTCCCTGTGATAACTCTTGAAAGCAAGTAATATCCAACTCTTTTTTTATTTGTGGTTTTTTTTTTGGCTATTTAAGGGTCTATAAAATGTTTTCTGGGATTTTCATTAAAACTGCACTGAACTAACAATAACAGTATTGAGACTTCTGACCCATGAACAAGGTGATCTGTTTATTTGGGTTACATTTACCTTCTCTCTGCCATGTTTTATAATTGTCATTGTATGTACATATCACATCTTATGGAGTACTTGTGAATCTTTGGGCAGTAATTTTAACACTATTAAAATATTATAAAAATTTTTAAATGGAAAATAATTCAATTTCTGATTGTTGTAAGTAGAAATACAATTAGTTTTATATATATTTGTTTTGTAACCTTCCACCTTGTTAGACTGACTTATATGCTTTGGTAGATTGATTGGACTTTTGATATAGATGAATCAGATCATTTACAAGTCTAGATGACTTTTTTTCCTTAAATTATACTAGCTAGCATCTTCAGTATGATGCTAGATAGAAGTGATGCTAGAATGTATCTTTTTGTGTAATTTCTCTCCTTAGTTTATTAGTATGTGTACAGTAATAATGTTTACATTGTGTGGAGTTGGTACATGTATGTAACACATCCCAATTCCTTTTTTGTGTGTGCTGGGAATTGAACTCAGAACCTTTCATTTGCCAGGCAGGCATTTATGCCACTGAGCTATATCCCCAGCCCCAAAATCAACTACACTTCTTTTTATTTTTTATTTATTTATATATACTTTTTTTATAGTACCAGGGATCGAACTAATGACCTCACACTTGCCAGGCAAGCACTTATGCTGCTGAGTTATATCCTCTGCCCCCAATTACTTTTTAAATCACTTATTCCTTCCTCTTTCTCCTCTCATCTCTTAATTCTCTTCCCCTTTGAGAATGAACTATCTCCCTATTTCCTATTATCTTTTATTTTACTCTTTTAAAAATTCTGGGTTTTTCATAGAAACAATGTGTGTAATTTCTTAGAAAGGGGATGTATTTAGTCTTTCTAATTTACTATGATATAAACTGGGTTTTTGGTAGATACTATTTGAACAAATTCTTTTCCTTTGCTAGTTTTTTTTTCTGATAAGGGGATATTGATTTTTTTGTTTTTGTTTTTTGAGAAAGGGTTTCATTGTCATCATGTAGTCTAGGCTGTCCTTGAACACACAGTGATCCTCTTGCCTCAGCCTCCCAAGTGCTGGCATTTATAGGAGTGTACCACAATGCCTGGTGAATGTTGAATTTTAAAATATTTTTTTCTGTGCCTATTGGGATGATAGTACATTTTTTTCTTTTTTAGTTTTAATTTTATTGGTTGGTGTTTGGATGTTAGGCCAACCTTGAGATTCTGGGGGAAAACCCCAGGTGACTGTGATGTATTTTTTTAAATTTTATTTTAAAGAGGACTGTGATGTATTATACTTTTTGTATATTGTTTGATTCAATTTAAAAATTGTGTTTAAAGTTTTCACACTTATACTCAAACCTGTGAGTATTAGCAGTTGATTTTATCTTCTTGTAATTGTTTGTCTTTGTTATTGTATAGTAATGACAATCAGGTTTGATACTATACTGTAATTTTGCTGAGAGAGGGACCTGGGTGGGCGGCCATCTAGTGGTTGTTCCCTGACATTGCGTTTCTCCTTTAAAGCCCAGGAACCCTTTTGGCTTGCTTGGTGCCTTGTTCTGATGCTAGTTCAGCTGTAGACTTATTAGGGGACCATGGAAAAATTACTTCAATTTCCTTGGCCTTACTTCTTTCTAAAAAGTATTGTGTAAATTTCCTCTTTCGTGTTCATGGAAAGCAGTTCCCACAGTGAGCAGGATTTGTGGAATGGGCTAAGTATAGATCTTAGCATATCCTCTTCCCCAGAAGCAGAAATAAAGCTTGATAGAATTGAGCAAGACAGCTCTTCAGACAGTGTGTGATTCTGACTGAAGGCATACAAACAAATGGAAAAGTATTAAATCAAGAAGGTTGGTTGACTCTCAGAATTTCTGCAAGAACAGTAGGCACCTGGAGGGTATCCACAGGCTCTCGGTGATAGATTAGAGTTACGACGCATGGTGGGTGGCATGGCGTTTATGTGGAGCACAATGTGGGAAATTCCATGCCTGGACGTGTTATCAGTTGTCATCTTAGTGGCATGCAGTCATGGAAGGCCGAAATCACCAGGACCCTAAGGTTGCAGTATTGGTAGGGACAGGTAGTAGACCACTAGACCAGCCAGATTTTTAATGTGGAAATTCAGTAGCCAGATGCTAACACTCAGGGAACTGGGTGGGCCTTCATGAGTCTCTCAAACTGGGTGAGCACAAGACCTTGTGGATGCAGAAAGTTAAAGCTGAGACAGAGTCACAGACATCTGCGATGTTAACTGAATTAACACAGGTAGCCACAGGTAGCTCCTGGCTCAAGGCCCAACTCAAACCCTGATCTTTCTGGATGACCAGTATGGCTGTGCTGATCCAGGAACCTAGGTTTAAAATTAAGAAGACAAAAAAAAAAAAAAAAAAGAAAACTTCCAGCATATAATCAGTGGTCATTTGCCATGAGGGAAGTAGGTACCATACAGTTTGTCCAGGTAGAACAGTAAATAAAAACATGTGGTAAGGACGACCAGCCATGAATGGGAAGCAGGGATCTGAATACAGAGATGCTGCATTATATGCCTAACATGCCCAGTTTTCAATAACAAATCACCAGTCACCAAGGAAGCAAGAAGAAAAATGCAGTAGAGATCATTTTGTTGGATTTAGTAAACACATACTTTTATACAGCTATTATGATATGTCTAAAGAAGTAAATTGAATCCTATTAAGGATTAGCAGAAAGTAAGATGGCAATGATTGTCCAATAGAGAATATTGATACATGGTAGGAATTATAAAATAGTACCAAATGGAAATTTGGGGGTTGGAAAATACATTGGCTAAAAAGAAAATTTGCTGAAGGGACTCAGAAACAAATTTCAGGTGCCAATAGGAAAAGAAGATCAACACACATTGAACATGGATCTTGATTATCTATTTTGAAGAGCAAGAGGAACCAAAGTAAAGAAAAATGAACAGAACCTCTGGGGCCTGGGACACCATCAGACAACATGCATAACAGTGTCTCAGGAAAAGAGATAGTGAAGAGATATAAACCACGTATAAGGAAATATTTGATGAAATATTTCATCAAAATTTGATGAAAAAGACTTACTTACACATCCAAGATGCTTAGTAAACACCTAGACATATCATAGTCAAAATGAAACCAAGCACAAAGAGAAAATCTTGAAATGGGACGCACGCACACATACACACACACACACACGCACACAGATGCTGACTTAATGTTCAAGGCACCCATAGTAAAGTTTGGAAAACTGATTATCAAAACCAGTGGAGGCCAGAAGGCAATAGGATGGAATATTTAAAGTTCTGAAAGAAAATATCATCAGTCAAATATCCTGTATCTAGAAATCTACCTTTCAAAAGTGAAGGTGAAGTAATCTCAGATCAGGGAAGACTGGTAGAATTTGTTGCTAGCAAACTTGCCTTAAAAAAAAGGCAAAAATTTTCAGCTGAAAGGAACCTGGGCCAAGCAGTGATTCTAACCCTGTGAAGCCCTGCGAAAGTAATACATAGGCTTGTATAAAAGAGGGCAGGCGTGTATAACTCACCTTTTCTAAATGAAACAATAATTACAAATTCTATTCTTGATTTCATAGCATGCAAAGGTATAATAAATGTAATAGCACAAGGAGAGGAACTGAGTAAAGCTGTATTAGTTCAAGGATGTGATTCTAGACAGGAAGAAATGGAGAGCATCAATGGTAACTATGTAGTTGAAGTAAATGACATTATAAATTATATTTTTCCTTTTAAACCAATAAAAAAACCCAAATTTGTGTAAGGTAGTATTTGTAGCACAGAATTGGGTTTACAACATATATAGATGTAACTGACAATGATAGCATAAAGGAGAGGGAAGAGAGGAGCTGGACTAGAACAGTTTGTATGTCTTACTGAAATTATGATCAATCTGAAGTAGATGGCACTTTAAAATGCATATTATAATCCATAGAGCAACCAGTAAGAAGATAATTAAAATATTGTAAAAAGTCAACAAAAGAGTTAAAACACTGGAAAATATGTATTTAATATCAAAAAAGTGGTGAGCTAGGTGTGGTAGTGCACGCCTATAATTGCAGCACTCAGGAGGCTGAAGCAGGAGGATCACTGCAAGTTTGAGGCCAGCCTGGACTACAAAGTGAGTTCAATGCCAATTTGAACTGTGTAGTGAAACTCTGTCTCAAAAAGACAAAAAACCAAACCATACAATGTATGGAAAACCAATAGCAAAATGGCAGATATAGTCCAACTTTAGTAAAACATTATATATGAATTAATTAGTACTCTAAAAAAAGGCAGAAATTATTTGCCTAGGTAGCACAAGATCCAGTTATAACCCATCCACAACTTGACTTTTTTTTAAAGATCCTTTTGACTTTAGATCTAGAATCAGAAATTGATTGAAAGTAAAAGGAAATTGATTGAAAGTAAAAGAAATGCAAGGAGTGGTTGGAGTAGGAGTGGTTGAGCTAATGTGAGACAAAGTAGATATTAAGAGAGGAAATGTTATCAGAGTAGGAGTTTTATACTCACCTGAAACAAAATCCCATAATATATGAAGCAAAAATTAATAGAATTAAAGGGAGAAATAGTCAATTCAGAAATAATAGTTTGGGAACTTCAATATCAGATGTGGCTGGGACAACTAGACAGAAAACCAGTGAGAATATTGAAGATTTTAACAATAGTATTAACCAACTTATCCTAACTCACACAGAGCATTTCACTTGGCAAAAACCAAGTTTGTGTTCATCTTGAGGATGCATGATAGACCACATTCTAGGTCATACAGCAAGTCTCCGTAAATTTAAAGTGATTGAAATAATACAAAGTATTTTCTTTGATGACATGAAATTGAATTAAAAATCAGTTTAACAGTGATAGTTTGGGAAATCCACAAGTATTTGGAAATAAAAACACACAGTTCTAAATAACTCCTGGATCAAAGAAGAAAAAGGCAAGTTAGAAAATATTTTAAGCTGAATGAAAATAAAGACAAAACATCAAATACTATGAATTGTAGCTAAGACAGTGCTTAGAAGAACACTTATAGCTATGTCAATATTAAAGAAGAACTAATGTCATTATAGCTAATGTCAATATTAAAGAAGAACTCAAATCACTAACCTCCAGCCTTAAGAGACATCATAGTAACTACTGTAGATGACCTAGTATTGTGGTTTTATATGTCCTTTCCATTTCATGTTTCTCTAGGAATTTGTATTGTTGACTTGTTTTGATTTGTTTCTCCCTCTAATACAGAAAGGCTAGGTAGGTATATGTGTAGACTTATACATGTGTAGAACTTCTAAATAGTTTATGAGAATGGATTATAGTTATTGTAAAGAAAAAAAAAAGAGAGGAAAAGAAAGTATTCTAAAGGATATAACTGCATGTATGTTTGAGTGTGTGGGATTAATAACCATGTTGCTAAAGTTTTAGTTGGATGGATGAACAAAACTGATTGCAGTCTCACTGTTTAGATGTCCACTTTGTAGGCTTTACTTTTGTAACTTGAACAACTACTTCAAAGAGGAAAATATGTAATTATCAACTAGTGATTTCTTACTGGTTACTATTTTTGTTTTTCTGTTTTGTTTTGTTTTTGAGATTTTGTATTATTTCTACCCTCTTTCTGTTTCAAATTTTTTTCTTTAAATAAAATAAAAAAATAAAAAAAAAGAAACTAGAGAGGAAAAAAAGTATATAAGCCCAAAGCAAGTGGCAGGAACGAAATCATTACTGAGGCAGAAGTCAATGAACTAGAAAACAAATCAATAGGGTAAGGCCAGTGAGACCAAAAGATGGCTTCTGTGAAAAGAAAAAATGAGAAATTTTTATACAGAGCAAAACAAAACAAAACAAAAGCAAAAACAAAAAAACAAAAAAAAGAAGAATCAAAGATCTAAATATTAAAACAGAAACACTAAATCTACTGGAAGACAAGGTAGGTAGAAGTCTTGAAGGCATGGAGTAGGCAAAGAATTCATGAACAAAATGCAAACTGCACGGGAAACACTTCAAAGAATCAACAGCTGGGATCTCATATTATTGAAAAGTTTCTGCACTTCAAAAAAATCACCAACAGAGTGAAAAGAAAACCCACAGAGTAGGAAAGAATTTTAGCCAGCAACCCCTCAGACAAAGGACTTATATCCAGAGCATATAAAGAATTGAAAAACATAGGGCCCCAAAATTCAAAGACCCTCTCCAAAAATGGGCATCTGAGATGAATATGCATTTCTCAGGTGAAGATATACAAGTGGAAAATAAATACATGAAGAAATGTTTACCATCACTGGTCATTTGAGAAATGCAAATTAAAACAGCATTGAGATTCCATCTCACTTCAGAAAGAATGGCTGCTATCAAGAAAAATAACAAATGTTGGTGGGGCTGTGGGGAAAAAGGAACACTTCTCCACTGTTGGTGGGAAGGTAGACTGGTGCAAGCACTATGGAAATCAGTATGGAGATTATTCAAAAAACTAGGAAGTCCCATTCAATCCAGCTATTTCCCTTCTGGATATTTTCCCAGAAAAATTGAAAATGTCATGTCACAGTGATATATGTGCACCCATGTTTAGAGCAGCATAATTTGTAATAGCTAAATTTTGGAAACAACTAAAATGCCCATCAACTGCAAAGTGGATAAAAAAGATGTGGTATTTTTATACAATGGAATATTGCTTAGCTATAAAAAGGATGATCTTGAGGCTTTTATAGGTAAATGGAAGCAACTTGAGACTATACTCCTAAGTGAAATAAGTCAGACTCACATTTGTAAATATTGTGTAGTCTCTCTAGTGTAAAAAATAAATAATAGTAATAAAAAACTGAAAGAGTAATAAGATCCAAAATGTGCAATAGATATTGTAATAATGAAAGGGAAAGAAATTGCTCAAAAGGAAAGAAAAACTTGTAGATATACACATATAACTATGTTTAAGTGTACAAGAAAGATAATCATACTACTAATTCTGTTAGTTCAACAAAAAGAATAGTTTGTGCTGTCATTGTTCATTTTTTATGCTTTGATCTTGTAACTTGAACAACTACTTCTAAGATAACAATATGTAACATATTAACTAGTGTTGATTTCTTACTGCTCTTTTTTTTTGAAATTCTGTATTATTTCTACTCTTTTTTCTGTTTTGCTTTTAAAAAAAAAATTCAGATGGCCAGAATCAAGGAATAAAAGGAGGGGCTCATCACCAGTGTTACAGACTGGTAGAGGGCACCACTGGTGGGTATGGTGTGTGGCTTACTGGTGAGCACTTGCCTAGTATGCTTGAGGCCTATGGCAAAAACAGAACCGAACATAAACAGGCCCAAGATGGCGTCACTTGGAATTCTATCATACATTTAAAGAAAAAACTACCAATCCTTCATGTACTCCATCTTAAAATAGATGTTCCCAGCACAGTCTATGAGGATGATA